>JAQOWM010000709.1:0-14375 GCA_029041755.1 Resseliella maxima | reverse complement strand
CTAGGTGATGAATTGTTTAGGTCTGCTACGTCGCCATCTATTGGTCAGTAGTGCAGTCTTTACATTTTTCACATATTTTTGTTGTGGACTTCGGTAATCTATTCGGCTAACAAGAAAAAAGTTGACTATACGCCACCTAGGTGAATAATTTATCTCTAATATGATAAATACATGTTAAATGAATAGACACATCAACTACCTGGTTTAAGAATTGTTTAGGTCTGCTACGTCGCCATCTATTGGTCAGTAGTGCAGTCTTTACATTTTTCACATATTTTTGTTGTGGACTTTGGTAATCTATTCGGCTAACAAGAAAAGTTGACTATACGCCACCTAGGTGAATAATTTATCTCTAATATGATAAATACATGTTAAATGAATAGACACATCAACTACCTGGTTTAAAAAACCAATGGATTAACCAATGATATGTTTATGTTTATTAGATTCATTTTTGTAGTTCAGCGATCGCAGTGACTTGCTCCGAAATCGTTAGGATTGGCAATAGATCGTTGATTCGATACAATTATTGAATCAACTACTTTTATGTAGATTAATTGTAAATAATTTTCCAAATTTATTTAAATAAACCACCTTTGGCGAAGAAACGCTGTTCGGTGCAGTAGTAATAATAATTATTGTATTACTGACTTATGAGTGGCATTCAAATAATGACAATGAAGGGGTGTTTAAAACATGGAATTTTTTTCAAAACGGACTTCATTTCAATGAACAGATTTTTTGATGGCGTCGATTTTACACAACGATTTTCAAATAAATCAATCAAAGACAAAGTCAATATTCTTCATGAAATCATTGATGAAGCAATTAATAAATTTGTACCGATCAAAAAAAAGAACAAAACCACAAATTGCCCTTGGAAAAATCGTCAACAGCAATCATTGAAAAATAAAAAGAATAAAGAATGGAAGCGATCAAAACAAACTGGCGAAAGTTATTTGTCAGCACTTGATGAATATAGCAAATTAAATTGTGATTTATACAATGCATACGTCGATAAAATGTCATCATCGCTTAAATCGGATCCTTCGGTATTTTGGCGCTTTGTAAACACCAAGAGAAACGTCTCAAGCGATCCGAAACAATTACAATTGAATGGAAAATCAACGACGGTCAAGAGTGAGCAAGCTGAATTATTTGCAAAATTTTTGAAAAGCAATTTTGCCAATCAATCGACTCAAATGCAAAATCGAAATCAATCTCAAAATGCTTCACATTCAAATACAATTAATAATCAATTTTATCTTACAGATTTCTTCATCTTCGATGAACTTCTCAAATTAAATACCAAAAAAAGTGCGGGCCCTGATGAAATTCATCCTTTGTTGCTCAAAAATTGTGCTGCCCAACTGTACAAACCACTCTTCATCATTTTCAATGAATCGCTTAAAACTGGCATATTTCCTGACAAATGGAAACGTTACAGTGTCAGTCCCATTTTCAAAAAAGGTGCACGTTCAAATGTTGAAAATTACAGATGCATTGCTAAATTGCCAACAATTGCAAAATTTTTCGAGTATTGAATCAATTTATTGCTCAGTAAATTAGTTGCAGATAAAATCGTGCTACAGCAACACGGTTTCATGAAAGGTCCACTACATTAAATTTATTGAAATTTTTGCACTTCATGCATAAGGCAATAAATGGAAATAAACAAATAGATGTGCTGTACACCGACTATTTTATTTATCTTCGATTTGATGCACAACAATGTTCATTGCCCGTTGTTAAAAAACGAAATCGGACTCAATCAATGTGAACGTAACTTGAGAAATGCTGACCACATCAAAATAAACGACAAATTTCTCAAAAATTCACCATCGGTGCCGATAACTCAAATGTGCAAATTTTCTAACAAAGTCAACAATCTTTTTTCTATGCAATTAAATAGAACTTCATTCAAATCAGGATTACTAGCTCTAAGTGATGTTCATTTCTCTAATTTATCTTTGTTTTCAAGCTATAGCACTTTTGTTATGAATGATTTGATGTGACTTGTTAGGGCAGACTGAAACTGCAATATATTTTATTTTTATTATTGTATGAAAAATTTTCAAATTGTATTATTTGCTCGAAAAGATGTGGTTTTTAATGGTGATAAGATGTTTTCAAAACATCGTAATTCATACCTTTTACCCACCACTATTATTATTAAATGTACACTATGTATATCTCAAACAGCCAGTATTTGGCGGTGAATAAATAAATACATAAATTGAAGAATTGCACCGAACAACGTGACCTTGGTATTATTAATCGATCAAAAACTGAAATTTTCAAAACACATCGAAATCGTAACACAAAAGGCGCATGCATCGCTAGCTTTTCTCAAACGCTTCTGTTTTCGTATAAACGACACCACAACTCGAGGAGCAGTTTACTTCGCACTAGTTCAATCTCATCTTGATTATTGTTGCATTGTATGGCAGCCATTCTATGAAAACAACATCGATTTATTAGAGCGAGTTCTTCGGCAATTTACAATGTTTTCATTAAGGGAATATCCAAACGCATCAAACAACTTCGCAATAACCCCATACGCTCAACGTCTTGCAAGGTTCGAAATGATTTCTTCACATCGACGACGTATAAATTCATCGATTTTATTCTTATACTATTTAACCAGAAACAAAATAAACTGTCCTCTACAGAGAAGCATGATAACAGTCAACACGAATTCAAGAAATCTTCGCCAAGTGAGACTTTTCTCTGTGGCTGATGTAAAAATGTGTGGAACATTTTCAGCTCCGATAACACACACACTCATTTTCCAATTAGAAATATTTCCGTCTTGTGTTGTAAAATATATGTTTACAGCAAATACAGCAAAATGTCCAACATTCGTTGGAATTTGTCAACTTACTCTCATTGTTGTGGAAAATTGTGTTTTTTAAAATGTTTCAACACGTAGATAGTACCGAAACAGCTAAAAAAATTTTGCCAAACGGTGCTACTGTTTTTGCTGCAAATTGCTTTTGTCTGTTGTTCGCATGAATTGACAGCTACCGAACTAAAAAAAACCCTTGAAACTTCCGAAAATTACACGCTCAACGTCGAAAACCCGCCAATCTCAAGAATCTCTTGATATTAACACTGTTTTGTCCGAGCTGGCTGAAATTAAGGATATTGTTTCTACAACCAAATCGAATACCGAATCGTTACTTATGAAATCAAATGAAAAAAAGTACGAAAACCGCATTGAAATCACACGAACAAAATATTCCACACCGTTTTCTCAATCACCCGTCACCTCTAAACCATCGAAACAATCATATGCCGAATCCTTGAAGAATTCTTCAACACCGTCAAAACCATTGAAAAGAAAACGTGAAGTCACGCCGATTCTATCAAAAAAGTTGGATGTTCCATCTCCAAAACAGGGAACAAAATCTAATTCTGGCGATCTATCAGTTGCATCCATTGCACCAAATCAACCGAAAAGGAATTTGAACCGGTGTCTTAATTTGATAAAGCTGTTTGGATTTCGCGATTGAGTCCGTCTGTTTCTGTCGATGATATTTCGCATTACATCGCCTCAAACACGTCTCTTACCGATATCAATCGATTTAAAGTATTTAAACTTGTTAAAAAAGATCGTGATTTGTCAACCCTAACATTTGTGTCGTTTAAGATTGAATTAAACACCGATGATTTTAATGTTTTGATTAATCCAGATGTTTGGTACCAGGGAATCATGATTCGTGAGTTCCTCCCTACCCTGGTAAGCAGTCTATATAGCCCTGTACATTTGTATGTGAGTCTAAACTCACGAACATAAATTAGATTCACCAACATTTGATACTGAATCTGAATAAAAATTATAAATATTTAATTATTTTTATATAATTACACATAATCAATTTTTATTCAGATTCAGTATCAAATGTTGGTGAATCTAATTTATGTTCGTGAGTTTAGATGGCGTTCGGGAACGTGTTTGAATTTTTTTTCTCACTGCATAGCTCCCTAGGTTCCTCCAAAATCAAACTCTCGGCGACTTTCATTTTCCAGCTTTAAACGAGAAAACAAACTCGAAATCGTCATCAGTCGAAGCAATTGAAACAAATTAAACGCAAACAACGTCGATTTCTCCGAAGCAACAACAACAAAAAACAATAACACCGAAGAAATCACCCGCGAAAGCAAAATCTCAATAGAACCATCAGCCAACATTTCAACTTCATTTACCGTTGACAATTTATTATCAAAATGTGCGTGGTCTACGATCCAAACAGAAACAATTTTTTGTAAATTCAACAACATGCGATTTTTCGATTATTATTCTAACCGAAACTTGGCTCAACTCGTTCTTTTTCTCAGCTGAATATTTTGATAACACCGACGTTGTGTATCGCACTGATCGTGAAACTACTGGTTCATCACTTCGATTGGGTGGTGACACATTGATAGCAGTTCAACATACTTTCTTATCATCATTGGTCACTCTCAACGGCTTCCAAGACATTGAATACACTTGTATCGCAATTCAATATTCATCGAACTCCAAACTTTATGTCTACGCTGCATACATTCCACCAACTTCAACATCTGAACTTCACATGAAACATTTAAACGCAATTAAGTCCATTCAACTTGAACACACTGATTCCATTTTTGTTATGGGCGATTTCAACATTCCATCTGTTGACTGGATCCTGCCGGACGGAAATTCGGGTGATAATTTAAATGTTATGCTACCAGTGAACATTACACCGTTATTTGCTGCCTAATTTCTCCATGAAATTCTTTGCTTGGGATATAATCAAATCAATGATAAATTCAACAACTTCGAGCGTTTACTTGATTTGACGGAACCAATGTTTGCTGAATTCTTCGGTAGTAATTTTTCAACTGATGCACCTGTTGATTCACCGTTAACTAACATAATAAATCTCATGCAAAATGATACGTTTCTTTTGGATGAATATTTCGTTTTTGACCAACTCCTCAAGATTAAGACGAATACTAGTGCTGGCCCCGATGGTATCCACTCTGTTGTTTTGAAAAACTGCGCATCAATTCTATATCAACCGCTCACTCTTATATTCAACGAATCGTTACGCACTGGCATTTTTCCCGACGCTTGGAAGAGATATTGCGTTCGACCGATTTTCAAGAAGGGCAGCAAATCAAATATTGAGAATTACAGATGTATTGCGAAACTAATAACAATCGCCAAATTTTTTGAACGTTTTGTTAATTCTTTTGACTCGTCGTATTTTTGGGAGAATTTCTTCACGTCAACATGGTTTCATGAAACATCGATCAATCACAACCAACCTAATTCGGCTTTCGACAAAGTTAATCACACCGTACTTTTGAATAAAGTAGCAACGTTTCCAATTCCAAATAACGTTATCCTTTGGATAAAATCTTACTTATCAAATCGTAAACAATATGTGAAAATGGGATCCGTGGAATCCGTTGATTTAACTGTTAATTCTTTTGTACCACAGGGAAGCCATATCGGTCCAACACTTTTCTTTCTGTTTTATTTATAGATTTGCCATCTATAATCAAAACTTTTACGTAATTTTTTCGAAAGATCTAGATAAGATAAAAGATACTATCTTGCCTTATCTTATCTGGTATCTTACCTAGTATCTACACTACCGTTCAAAAGTTTTAGACCACCTTGCCAAAAATTACGTTTTTTTGTATTTGTTCTTATATTTCACAG
Organism: Resseliella maxima; assembly: GCA_029041755.1. Lineage (NCBI taxonomy): Eukaryota > Metazoa > Arthropoda > Insecta > Diptera > Cecidomyiidae > Resseliella > Resseliella maxima. The sequence goes on along the minus strand of JAQOWM010000709.1, from coordinate 8,674 downwards.
TCTGTGACCATTTTATTGAAAGTGTTTCTGTACAAAAATATTTTATGAACGATTCTTTGAATAAGTTTTGCTATAATTTCGAATATTTTTGTGAAAAAATGAAAAAAAATCAAATTAGCTTCTTTTCATCAATATGACCTCCTTTGGAATCGATGATGGCTGCACAGATTCTCGGCATTCGTTCCACCAGTTTTTGCAATGCTTTCGGTTTCAGTTGCTGCCAAGCCTTGTTCAAACACTCCCACATATTTTTTTGGCTGGTTGGCCGCAGCTTTTGCACCTCTCTATCCAGCTCTTCCCACAACAGCTCGATGGGATTGGCATCCGGCGATTGTGGTGGACAATCCATGATTTTGAGAGCGCCAGCTCTTTCTTTCGCTTTTAAATAATTGGTACACAATTTCGAAATGTGTTTAGGGTCGTTGTCTTGTTGCATAACGAATCCCTCACCAATAAGTCCGGTACCTGACGGAATGACATTGTGCTGAAGTATGCGGTGATAATCTTCTTTTCGCATTATGCCGTCGATTTTAACAAGATCGCCAACCCCGTCATAACAAAAACAGCCCCACACCATCACAGAACCGGCGCCGAACTTCACTGTTGGTTTGACACACTGTTTTTTGTGCCGTTCGCCAGCCTTTCTACGGACGTATGATTGCCGTTTGTTCCCAAAAATTTTGTATTTGGACACATCCGTCCAAAACACCTGTTTCCATTGTCCAATTGACCAATCTTTGTGATCTTTTGCCCATTTCAGTCATTTCTTAATGTTTGGTGGCCGCAAGAATGGTTTTTTGGCAGCAACACGGCCATAGAGTCCAACTTCGCGCAGGCGACGTTTCACCGTTGAATCGGAGATTGGCTTTGGCAACGCTGCATTGATCGCAGCTCGAATATCCGGCGCTGTTTTGAATCGGGAACGCTTGCTTATGATTTGAATTTGTCGATCGTCATGTTTCGTCGTCGTTTTCGGTCAGCCACTTCGTTTTCGGTCTCAAAATGACCCGGTGTTAGCGTACCTGCAAGTTATACTGCACTGTAGTCTTCGAAACTCCCACAAATTGCGCAATATATCGCTGCGAATGGCCTTCTTTAGACAAAATAACTATTTGAGCGCGTTTTTCTGTCGATATTTGCTTTGTACCCATTTTTACTATAATGAAATGAATATGGTTCATAATACAATTTTATGACAAGTGTCAAAATGTCAGAATTTACCGTTTAGTCTCTGACTTTTGATGTTTAAAGTCATTGGCGTACATTTTAAAGTGGTTTGAAAGTGATAATTAATCGATTTCATTTGAAACAAATCATAAATACTGATAAATTATAAGTTTCATTTTTTTTCAATTTTTCAATATTTAAAATGCTTAATGTTTCAATTTTTTTCAATATAAAAACTATGCATAATTTGCCCAAATATTAATCAAACAATCAGCGGAATTGCTTGAAAATCGCCTGTAATATGTTTTTCTACAGAAACACTTTCAATAAAATGGTCACAGACAGTGAAATATAAAAACAAATACAGAAAAACGTAATTTTTTAAGGCGGTTCAAAATTTTTGAACGGTAGTGTATATCTTTACCGAACACTGATCAAAAGTGATAATTTTCTATCAATGTTTGCCGACGATGTCCGAATCGCTAAGAAAATTAATTATCAATCGGATGTTTTCAACTCCAATCTACAAATAATTCGCTCGAAAATTGGTGTGACACAAACAACTTACATCTAAGTCTCGACAAATGCTCAATTTTATCCCTTCATCGCGGTAGAAACCAAACACAACCGACACATTATTATGGTGATTATCAAATCGCGAATTGTATTGAACAACGTGACTTGAGTGTTCTCATCGACAACAGACTAAATTTCAAACCTCATTCCGACCTAGTTATTTCAAAATCAAGCTCCGCACTAGAATCTGTAAAACGCTTCTGTCGGGAAATTGACGATCATTCAACATTAAAAGCAATCTACTCGGCCTTTGTTCGATCAAATCTCGATTATGCGTGTGCAGTATGGCTAAATATTCCATCAACAAAGTCCACCATGATTGACAGCATCCAAAGACAGTTAACAATATATGCTCTTCGTGAGTACCCGAACAACCCTCAATTATCAAATTTCGTCACACGATGACCGCCTCAATGATTTGCATATCACTAGACTTAGCCGTCGTAGAATTAATTTCGCTCTACTGTTTTTGTATGACCCTATGACGGATCAAATTCTTTGTCCATTTGTAAAAGACCTATTTTATTTGAACCCAAATCTTTATAATTTTCGTAACGCAGAACTTTTTCGAATCAGGGATTTTAATTCAAGTATGAACACGAATGCTCCAATTACTCAAATATGTAAATCTGTAAATCTCATTAAGACTGTATTCATAGATTCAATTAATCGCAATAACTTTAAAAGAAAACTATTTATTCTACCGGATAATTTATTTGATATTAGTTGATCATGTGATTTTTGTTTTTTTTTTTTGTTCTCAATATTAAGTTTGTAATACGATATTCAGCCAGTTTTGGCGGTGGCAATAAATAAATAAATAAATCTTTTTAAATAATTTAAATAAGCCTCCTTTGGCGAAGAAACGCTGTTTGGTGCAGTAATAATAATAATAATAATAAAGTTAATTCTAATGTAATATTTTTTCAATTTGAACTTCAGAAAGTTAAGTTTTCACCATAATTTCTCTTCATTCTATCGATAGTGATCACTTCATGAACATGACTGAAGAATGCTAGCGTAAATTAGCAAAACATAAACGAAATTGCGCAATAAATAAACAAATGACTTATCAAGTTTATGGTTGGGTCGCGCCATCTATGTAACATTTTAAAAGTACTATTTAACGAAATAAATGATTGGAAATTATTTTCAATATGTTGTACATTTGATAATATTAATTTTTCTCCTATTAAATTCATCGTATATAATGGGATTTCAAATTCATATTTATTTCATTTAATTGTTAGTATTACTTTGATATTTTTTGTTTTATATATATTTTTAATATTTAGTACATTAGTGTCGCCATCTAATGTGTATATCTAATGTGTCGCCACCCTATAGATAATTTAATGTTTGTAAATGTCAAGTCAGATATACTAAAACGTTGCCAGTTTTCCTTCGGACACACACAGCCTCTTTCTGACAGAATGATAAGGAATTTTGAATTAAATATTTTCGAAAAAAAAGATCATCAGAACATATTTCACCCTTGATTAACTTTACGACAAACATCTTTTGATCAATCTTCCTACGATTCTACAGAGAATTCATTTGTCTTATATTTTGGAACCTTCCAAGGAAGATTACTCGATCTGAATCGACTTAAGGCTTATAAATAAAATAGTTTTTGTACAGATTCGATTTTTTTTTACCCAAATTGCGAGCGTTCGAAACTTGTGAGCCATATACTAGAATTGTAATAACAAAACTAAAAAATAATTTTTTAATTGTAAATCATAAATCGCTTGTTTGGCCGAAGAATATATTCTTCGTATTTCCGTATACGGAAATATACACAAAAGTATAATATTGAACGCATTCATTTGCATTTGTTTAACACAATGACACAAATGAATGTGTTCAGTACTATGCAGTACATAAGCGGTGTATGTTGTAATGGGTATTGAAAAACTCTTGCGAACTGCTATTGTAAAAGAAACATTACAATATATTTTGGTTTTATGTCTATGTAAGATTTTTATCTATAAATTAAATATCGCAATTCAAAGAATCGGATGAGTAATAAGAAGAAAGAATGTTGAGTATTTGGATGATTTGTTTGTATTTTGATTTTATTCAAATACAAAAAAGGGATATTTTTGATTATGCTTTTAATAAGCTTTCGAATATTAGAAATATATTGATCAATACAAAACTGGTAAAAAAAAATCTTTTTATCTTTCATTTAGATTGATCAGTGTCGTCGATTGTGGGTTCTTGATACTGGTAGAATTGCTACACAACAATACTGCCCGCCTCAGTTATTGGTATTCAACTTAGATAACGACAATCTCATTCACCGCTACCGCTTTCCACAAGATCAATACAAATCGGGTGTGTCTCTTTTCATAACTCCGGTGAGTCACTAGTCATTATATATTATTAAAATTATCAAAGTTTTAATGAACTCAATATTAAAATATTCCTGTTTAGATTTTGGATGTGAAAGATCCACCACCTGGTCGTTGCTTAAATACAATGGTTTATATTGCTGATGTGCAAGGTTTTGGTGTATTAGTATACGATGCGCATGCAAATCGGTCTTGGCGTGTACAAAATAAATTATTTTATCCATATCCAAATTATGGTACACACACTGTTGTTGGGGAGAGTTTTGATTTGATGGACGGAGTTTTTGGCTTGGCTTTATCACCAAATTATGCACATGGTAAGTAGATTTGATGAAATATTTAGTAGCTGTGATTGAATTTTGAAAAATGTTGAAATTTAAAATAAAAGCCATTGGGATGTTTAACTCAAATATAACGAGATTAATATCAATGAGGATAAATATTTGATCAATTTTAAATGCCTCACAAAGTAGTTCGAAGTGATATATAAACAAAAGATAATTTTCTTATTGAATGACGGATTTTGTTAACCTTACATGTTGGGGGTATAGCGAGAAATACGCGTATTGTTACTAACTTCGTTTCTAATCACATGCGCCATTTTTTTGAGAGTGACAGCTATTGAATCTTAAAGAGCGCCAAAAATTCTATTAAATTTGATCGGTCAAAGTGAACACACCATACCACACAATTTTTTTTTATTACAATGAAAATGTCGAATTTCGTGCCTCAAAATAGTAACTTGTGGGAGCAGTTGTTTTTCATGGCAAGAAACATGAAAAAAGCGATAATCTTGCATCCAGTGCGCACTAGTAATGAAATATGAACCCTTCTCTATTGACACAAGCAAAAATAAACGTCATTTGATCATGACATTTTGGCATTATAGGTGGCGTAGCATTCGTCCTTCTGAAAAATGAGGTTTTCCTATATTTTCAGGCAAAGTGATAAGGAGAACGATGAATTCTTTGACGACGACAAATTCAGGCTCCTAAAACTAATTCTAATTTCTTTCAGAAATTTGCTATTAAACGAAACGAACTGAAAGAGCCAATTACCGATGTAATCAACCGTTTCAACAGCAAAACATGACTGTTTTCAAAGGAATTACAAATAACTGAAAATTACATCAATCAAAGCCTCAAAATTCGTGCAAAATTGGCAGTAAAAGATATTGGAATGATATTGCCGATGGAATAGAAGAAGTAAGTTTTATGCTTGGAGACAAAGCAGATGAACATGAAAAAGTGTACGAAAATTTAATCATGTGGTATAGAGAAATTACAGAGAAAGCCATTAAAAATATTAAAATAAGATCATCTTAACGCAAAAACTGAAACATTGAAGTTAAAACCAATTGAAATCCCTATAGGGGAAAGTATACTTTTTCTGGTACATGGAAAGCATGGCCAACCTTCAGTGGTTTATTTACAACAATTATTATAAACAACAACAAATTGTCAGAAATTCAGATGATGCAATATCTTAAAACAACAGTTACTGGCGAGGCAGCAAAAGTGAATGCAAATATGGATATTGTTGATGGCAATTTTGAGACAGCATGGAAATTATTGAAAGATCGATTTGAAAATAAACGCGCTATTCGAGATGCTTACTTAGAATTGTTATTAAAACTACCAGACATGAAAAATGAATCAGCATCAGATTTACGTGAATACTACGACAAATCGAAAGAATGCATCGAATTACTTAAAGAAATTCCTGGTGATCAGATTTTGTTATATTTATTAATGAAAAAAATACCAAATGAAACCAGAAAGTGTCAACTATTGGAAGCCATTGAAGGTACAGTTAAAAAATATGACAAAAAAATATTAAAGATAAATGTGTACATTGTAATGAACAACACCCAATATTTTTATGTTCAAAATTCAAATCATTATCTGTGCAAGAAGAGCGAGATGTTGCAAAACAAAAATCACTTTGTTCACTATGTTTACGTGCTAGACATACAGCGAATAAATATAAGAAAATGTGTCCACAATGCAATAAAAAACATAACGGTTTGTGCATTTAGATGAAAATAATACAAAAGTATGAAAAAAAAAAAATGAAGACAACAAAAAGCAATTCACTAAGACGGTTAGTGCAAATTTACAGAACTAATAGACATAATAGACACTTTGCTTGCAACAGCACAAATTAGAATTAAAACACATGAAACCGTACAACAAGATACTGATGCCTAGGGGGATTTCACGAATCTACACTGGTAAGCAGGGCTATATACCTGTACATTTGTATGTGAGTCTCCCTGTTAAGTGCCATCTAAACGAACAAACATAATATAGATTCACCAACATTTGATACTGAATCTGAATAAAAATTGATTATGTTTTTCATATTATATAAAAATAATTAAATATTTATGTACAATAAAATATTTTTCATTACTAAATTATCGAAATATAAATATTTTGAAATAAAATAATAAAAACACTTCATTGAGAAATTAAAAATACAACTAAAGCAAAACAAACTATTTATATTAAGTCTCCGCATGTTTATTCGATTGGCGTTTGTTGTACATGTATACAAGAAACACATACATACATGTATACATGTACAACAAACGCCAATCGAATAAACATGCGGAGACTTGATATAAATAGTTTGTTTTGCTTTAGTTGTATTTTTAATTTCTCAATGAAGTATTTTCATTATTTTATTTCAAAAATATTTATATTTCGATAATTTAATAATGAAAAATATTTTATTGTACATAAATATTTAATTATTTTTATATAATCAATTTTTATTCAGATTCAGTATCAAATGTTGGTGAATCTAATTTATGTTCGTGAGTTTGGATGGCGTTCGGGAACGTGTTTGAATTTTTTTTTCTCACTGCATAGCTCCCTAGTCACGAATTCGTACATTTTTACGAATTTTTGATAAATTTTGTGAATGCGATTATGGATATTTGCACCTGATTTTTATTTTTATTATAAATTAATCTACGAATGAACCTCAAATTTTAAAAATTAAAAAATATCCCTTGGGAGAGTAACCCCCCTTCTTGTTGGGGGGGAAAAATTGTTGGGGAGAAAAAAGCAACAAAAAAAAAAACCATTTTTATGTTTTGGGGGGAGATTGAGATCTTGAAAAAATCAAATTTTCGCGATGGGTTCAATATCAACCAGGTTTAAGATCTGAACTTCACGGATTTTCTGATGCAAGTGAAAAGGCAATGTGAGCAACTGTTTATCTGAAAGCCTTCGGAAAGAATGATTATCATGTAAATTTGATTGCAGCCATAACAAAAGTGTCACCTATGAGCAAAGTTACTTACTACCTAAATTATTACTTGGATCACAATGACCTTTTGCAAGTTGGCAGTCGGTTACAGAAGTCAGAATTTTCATATAATAAAAAAAATCCGATTATTATTCCGTACAACAGTCATTTCACAAGACTATTGATAAATGATGCGCACATTAAGACAAAACACGGTGGAAATCAACTAACTCGAACAAAAATATTTGAAAAAGCATTTACTAATTAGACTATTAAGAAGATGAATGGTGGTGGTGTTTTGATTGCCACTCACAAATCTTTAAATGGTCAGTTAGTGTTTGATGGTGAATGTTTTATTTGGTTGAATTGTATATTAGACCAAATTCTTCATTCAAAGTTTTTGAGAATATATTTAATGCAATGATTTTCTTATTATCGAAATCAGTTCACAAAGATTCAATTATTGTATCAGGTGATTTCAATTTGCCTGATTTGTTGTGGATTTCGAATGACATTGATAGTCCAAACATTTCCTACCCTATTGATGCGTGTTCAAGGAAGGAGCTGTTTATTTTGGATTCCTTTCATGAGTTTGTTGTATTGCATAAATAGTGATATTTTCTTGGTAAAGTCTGAGGTTCATCACAAATCCATTGAGATTGTCATTTATGGAAATCAGAGTGATATTAATAATTTCAATCATTGTTTTTATCTTGATTTTAGAAATGCTGATTATGATATTATAAATGATTGTTTCAACAGTATTGATTGGGATTTATTATTTTCTGATGACTCACTTGATGAAAATTTAAACAATTTTTATTCTTGTGTTAATAATGCAATAGATTCTCATGTTAAATTGAAGAAAAAAATTGTTTCCACACATCCAAAGTGGTTTGATTCAACTATGATTAATTTAAAAAATAAATTGAATAATGAATTCCTCGCACAGAATATAATTGAATAAATTGCGTAAAAAAAGGCATCAATCATTGGAAGATGACAATTATTTTAAAGTTGCTCGCACAGAATATAATAGATATTCACGTATTGCTTATAATTACTATAAGCTGAAAATGGAGAGATTGATTGTCGATGATTCGATGGAATTTTTCAAGTATGTTAATGCGATAAGAAAAACTACCAATGACTTACCGAATGAAATGCATTTTAATAATCGGAAGTCGTGCAAAGATAGGGAAATTGCAAATCTTTATTGCTGAATTTTTCGCTTCTGCTTATACTCGACAAAATTTTGATTTTTTTTTGTTCATCACTATCAGTAACTTTGTCATCAAATACCAAATTTGTACTCG
>JAQOWM010000880.1:0-134190 GCA_029041755.1 Resseliella maxima | reverse complement strand
GTAATAATAATAATTTTCACGTCCTTTCAACTTTTCGATTGTTGATAAAATTGATGTTGACATATTATCCGGTTTTTTCTCAATTTTTTGCGTGATTTTATTTGTCGTAGACTTGGTTGGTGAATCGGTTTGTGACTTTCCCATAAATGTGCGTGTTGGAATGTTAGGTTAAAACTAACCTCAAAATCGATATTTCAGAAAAACGAAAAATAATTATGAAAAATGAAAAAATATCAAAAAATACCTCTTCTAAATTAGGTAAGAGTAAATAAATCAATTAATTAAGGGTGTCTGGGCCCATAACCTATTATTTTAATTAATGATGATTTCAGATTTTATCATTGAATAAATAAAACACTGGAAGAGAGATGTAATTTACAGTGTTGGCAAATAGACTGTCTACTATACAGCCGATGTATATACATTTATAGACATGAGAAATAGACAATGATAATGATCAGAAGAAAACTCGAACAAAACGGAGAAAAAGAACAATACACAAACACAATAGGTTATATAATAGATGCGAGTTTACACTGATCTTCTGATTTCAGTCCATTGTCTATCAACATGTCTATACCATGCACCTGTATATACATTTGTATTGTACATTCAATATGTCTATCAATTGCCAACACTGGTAATTTAGAAGAGAAAGAAAAATATAATGTGACAGTAAATATTTGACATTTACATATTGTGCATCATTCACATTGCAGTACTGTCTTACTATGCTGGAATGGTTTACATTATAAATAATTCCGGTCATTTATCGTTTACATTATTATTTACAACAGAATTAATAAATTTATAAATGTATATATTTTTTATTGTCAAATGTATGAGTAAAAAATTATGTCATCATTCCAGCATGTTGAGTGCACAGATGATATAACAGTTGGGTTCAAAATTTCATTGTAACTAACGAGATTTCACGCATAGCAAATGCAACTATGAGCTTACAAATATTCTGTTTGAAAAAAGATTGTCATGTACAAGTGTGATTGTCACTATTCGGTAATTGAAAGTTCCACAATCCAAAATAATTGATAGCCGTGCTCTAAAAATTCATCAAATGATTTCCATTCTCTTTCGTCAAGATGAAGATAGTGATATACATTGGTATCGCTCACAATTTCAACAAAATCTAGCCGATAACCATGCACAGGTTGAGCTAATTGATTTTAAAATTACTGTCAATGTTGATAAATCTGACATTAGAGCAATTCCACCACATTTTACCTTCGATTGTTTAAGTATGTTATGTACACACAAAAAACATTTGGGGTATGTTCATGATATTCATTGGTGACAATATATGTTTACCACAGTTGTATCTGATTCTACCACATGCAAGTTTTTATAAATATGTGCGCATGTCGAACAGACTCATTGTGAAAAAGTATTGCTGTCAAACTAATACTATGTCACATTTATTACGTTGCATGTGGTAGAGTCAAATACAACTGTGGTAAACATGTATTGTCACCAATGAATATCATGAACATACCCCAAACGTTTTTTGTGTGTAAATTGCGAACGCAAGTCGACTTCGAACTATTAGATGAAGTCCGTTTTGAAAATTACAACTTTGTCCAAGTTGAAAAAATCAAAACCATGTGAAAATTTCATGACATTTTCATCTCCGATCAGTTCTTCATAAAAATTCGGCGAAATATAATATATTACATACAGTCACTAGGAATGACTTAAAAACAAAACAATGAGAAATGTTTTTGTACTATTGATTGAAAAATATTCAGAATTTTTTGGGGGGGGGGGGGGGGTTTTGGGAAGGATTTTGTGAATTTTTCGAAAAACTTTTTAGGAAGATTTTTGCATTTTATGGGAAGGTTTTTGTATTTTTTGAGAAGGTTTTTGTTTCACTCTAATTACCCTTCTGGTTCAATAAAGAATGGATCTATTGTTACTATTGTTCGTCCGAGTGATTCATGTTTAAAATGCTTGAATTTGACTTCGCTAGACTATTTCACACTGTATATGTACCGTTGTATGCTCAACTGTTTTTTGGCAGATATTTTAAAAATGTGTTTATTTTTAGGGAATTTGTATGTGATAGAAATTTCTGCCAAGAAAATTGAATTTTAAGAAGAGTTTTTTTTCACGTACATTTTCAATTATATAATTGCGACGATGTCGAATATCATTCTTTTAACATTATTACAAAAACAATTTTGTCCAGGTGCTGCACCCTATCAGAGTGCTTTGACTTTAATGGTGTTTACATAATTTTGAGAAAATAATGAAACAATGCGAAACAAATCTTAACTATATTACAAAATCACATGTAATATCAATCGATATCAATTTTTGTTTTAATGCGTTTTAATGTTGATTTGCACGACACTCTCTTATTTACATTGAACACGGTCGTTATAGAACGACGAGACTTTTTCGTTGTAGAACGACCGATAACGACGAACATCTATCTGCTACCTGATTTTTTCAGTTTTTTTTATTTAATATGATAACGGAAAATCGCGGAAAATCACGGAAAATTATAGATTTTAAAAGATTTTTTTTTTTATTTATTTAATTTCGTTTAATTTTTATTTCAAATGAAATGTGCGGATATGTGAAATTTAAACAAACATAAACAATTCGAAACAAATTAAAAACCGAAATGTTGTTGTAGAACGACCGAATACAAACATCTATGGCGATTATTATTCTCTTATTAGTATTTTCAATTTTGTTTTTTATTTACTAAGAAGAAATAAATGATTTCAAAGGAATATCGCTTTCAATTATATTTATTTTTCCTCGAAAAAATAAACAAATTCAAGAATCTAAAAAAACAATTCTACAATATTTTATCTGAATCTGGCGCTCTGATAGGTGTCGCTATTTTCAAAATGGCGGATATATTCTACGTGCTTGTATAATTGTAATAGCAAGCAATTTTTGGATGAATTTTTTTTTCATACAGGTAACTGCACTTCAAGTGCGCGGATTTCAATTAGTGCAATTAATTTTGGGTTGATTTTTTTTTTTGGCATTGTCATGATATATTTGAAAAGCTCCAAGGAAAAATGTTACACAGAAAAGTTCCGTGGAAAAATGTTATTATTCAACCATTTTCATACAGAAAAAAAAAGAATCTACAAAAATCAATTTAATTTTACGTTGGCCGTCATTTTGTTACGTTTCTGAATTCGATTCAAATCAAAATCCTACGTATGCGATCGCTCAATAATCTTAAATCTACTTACAATTTTGTGTTCAATTCGGGTTTTATGCAACGTAATTCGACAATGGCTTGGTGTTTGGTTAAGTGCGTCCGTTCGATTCGAAGGTCCAGTCAAGAAGAACGAAACATTTTTCTTATTTGATTTCTAATGTTTCACTTTCGGCTTCTTTTGTCTTTTTTTCCGAACTTATCGTTTTTGTATTGCCGACGCTGTCACTGCCCGAAAGTACTAAGCATTTGCCCTACTCATCGCATTCGCCGCCAACTTCACTCATGTCGTATTATTCTTGTTTACATGGTTTGACAAGTTTTATTGTTTTGAATCGCATCGTACATTATTGATTTAATTAGAAACTACCGATTTAATCGCTATTAATTGGCAAAAATATTTATGGTTTCTTGAAACCATAACAGCACGATTTGGTGCACTTCCACTATCTTCAACCCACTGTTTTGATGCCTCACGCTGATTGTCTTATGTCTGAAAGCGTATCCAAGAATTTCCCCCTACAGCCTATATGGAGATCATCCGCATAACCGATTGCAAATAATCCTCGGTCATGAAGTCTCCATAATAGGCTGTTCATAAACAGAGTCCGTAGTAGCGGTGAGAGTTTCGAAATCATGAATTCCTTGTCATGAATGGTTTTTTCGGCCATCGTTACCAAGGAGTGGAGCGCTGTCGCAGTCGAGCAATCCTGTTTAAAGGCATGTTAGCTGTAGTGCAGGGTACCGTCGCTTTCTAGCTTCTCCCTCTTGAATCGAACTAAAAGATTTGGTCGAAGCAAAGCGATGCAACCCAAAACACTACGCGTCTCTGTCAGAATTAAGTATATATTAAATACACGTTTGACACAAAGTACGCATCAACTACGCGCCTTCACATTCTGCGTCAAATGAGTTTTTGAACACTTTTCAACAACTGTTTGAAAGTAACAACGTATTTTCGTATTGTGATATAATAATTTGTATAACACAAGCAACATAAACAGATATTACAACACATCTTTGTTGTTGAAAAATATTTATTGTAAATTTGTAATTTTTATTTCAATTTAATTTAATAAACAATATCACGAAAAGTGTATGAGATTTTTGGCTCCTGAAATACAGCTATTTTCCTTTTACCTCTGTGCTATGTTAATCGTATTGTGTATTGTTATGTATTTGATAATTGTTTGTGTGTTGAACACATCCTATAGTGACGGTCTATGTCGTATATCCGAACGCACATCTATGTTCTACCGAATGCACATTTTGTTATGTTAGAGCGCGCAAAAATGGTTTCATATTGTGAGGATCACATTCTTTTTTAAAAAAAAATTTCGGTGGTATTATCTTATTGTGTTTCAGGAGCCAAGTCTATGGGATCGTTTAAAGTCTATTCAATAGTACCGTGAATTCAAACATTTGTCTACATTGCTCAATAGATATCTATTTGGGTCTGAATAGGTTCGGCTCCTGAAACACAAACCACAAAATTATTTGCCAATAATCGACAGATTAAATCAAAAGTTCCTAACAATTGCTTATCAATTGTTTTCATATTTGGAAAATAAATTGAATATTGGAATTATCATTAAAATCGCTATTAAAATTAAAAACTACAAAAAATGTTGTGAAATACAAATGAAATCAGTATGACCCTAACCTCACTTTGTCATAAAACGTGTTAGTGAATATTTTAAAAAAATATATTTATTTTCATCCTTTCATTTTCAAGAAGCTAAATCCGAAATTATGTTCGAATAAATAAGTTTTAAGCTATTAATGTACTGCGTATATTTTTAAAAAATATAAAAAAATGTTTAATGAAAATACGGAACTTATTTACTTTTGTGTACTTATAGCAGGTATCGTAGTGAAATGACAGACGCGTAATTGATACTTTGCATTTTGACAGTTCGGTTGCATCCCTTTGCCCATCATAGTCTATTATGGTTAAATACATCATGAAAATTGGAAAAATAGTACGGTGTTAAATCGCATAGTGTGATATGATCCAAAGCACTTTATACCAATTATATCAACTTGATATAGTTGCAGCACTCATTGATCCCATAATGGATTATGAGAATGTGGTGACTTATAGCTGGGATGCACATAGCACTCAAAATCAGCTCCACCGCGATCTTATTGCTGATAATGATCAGATTCGGTACTTTTTTCGTAATGAACATGAATATCGTACACGTTTGAATGCTTTGACACCCGTGCAAAAAAAGTCTCCTAAATATCTGAATCACATGGTTATTAGGGTAAGTCGATTTTTGGAAAATGGTAATTCCTATGTGTCCCGGATTGTTGAATTCGATAAAAAGGAAAGTCGTTCTCCCGATTGGCGCCGATCGTCTGAATAATATAAAAATTTGAGGAAATTGAGGTGGATTGAATTTTTTAAACGCATATCAGACATAGATATAGATTGTGAAAAAAAGTGACTGACTGTGAACGTACAGTTGACTGTAGTCAACTGTAGCCGGTCTTACAGACGACTCAGTCGGCGTTATTTTTGTGTATTTGCCCATGCCTTTATTGTCTCAACTATAATTATGTTTATAATCATAGTCGTGCGTACTGCTTAGGATAGAGCAAAGCTCGGATGACCCCCTTAAATTGTCGGCCGAGACCCCCTCCCCCCGGCAAGGCTTCGAATTTCCTGCACCTGCTCATTATCCCATAATTTACATTTTGTAGATACAGCATCGGTACAGTCAGAACACTAATGACTAGCTCTTTATTTCTATTAGATACAAATATGGTGTATATTTAATAGATATTTGAAATAAAAACCAATTTCAATAGACAAGTCAAAAAAAATAATTTAATTTAATTTAAGCCAACACAGATTAACCAATAGAAATGTATAGTTTTGACATTTTACAACCTAGTTTACAACAGTGTTTGTGAAAATCTCAACAAATGATTTTAATCTAATACAAAATTGATGCCTGAATATTTGTGGGGATTTTGACAAATACTGTTGTAAAATGTTAAAACTAATTGGTTAATCTGTGTTGTTTTACTGTGTGTTGTGTAGTCCTGATGTCTTTGTAAAAAAAATTGTTTCTCAGAACTTTTCTATTTTAGATGCTACAATATTTAAAAAAATTACTTTACTAAAACATAAGATATGAAGGTTTCTTTTAAGTTGTTCTGTTACGATTTTCATCGGTTTCATAAAACTTATTAATACCGTTTTTTATTATTAATTCTTTTTTCAAACAACAGAATTATCGGATGAATTAATCGGTTCATTTAAACAAAAGATTTGTATCGCCGAAAATTTGTATAGGAGTATAATTTAAAAATGCACCTGCAAAATTGAAAAAAATGAAATGCTTCACAATAAAATTACATTAAAAAGCAGTTTATTCAAACAAATAATGATTGTTTTTATATAGTGACACATTTATATTCCTAAAATTATATATAATTACGATAAATAATGAATATATTTATTTTAATGGTTTTCATCCATTTTAACGGAATGTTTATCTCGAGCAACATGCAAACTACAGTTTAAACATTCGTTGGGCATCCATTTCAATAAAATATAACAAATAAAACATATAACCGCCGATTGAACCAGATGAAAATAGAATTTGAGCAATGCATGCATTACTAATAAAATTGAGATGACATGAGACGAGTACTCACAAATAGAAATGATCGCGATACATCCGTAACGTTTTGTTAAAGAAAAAGATTCACTTAATTCTCCTATTCCAATAACATCGATAGAAAAAGCAACAAATAAATAAAATATTTGAATAAAACTAAGCATTTTGGCAATGTAAAACGTAAACAGTAATGAATCATCTATAAAATTACATACCAATGTTGCTATAAAAAAAGTGAAATTTATGAGACCGACGCAAATTGTAACTTTGAAAACAACTTTGTTGCGGTAAACTTGAAATTTCTCAGCAAAACACAAAAATGGAACACCAAACGCAATCTTTATTATGAACACAATCAATATAAATTGTGTTATTTGAAAAAGAGGTGGTTCATATTTATAGGCGCTGTGTATAAACAAACTATTTGATAATGAAAAATTATTCGCTGCTTCAGTTATAAATTTAGATTTAGATGGGTGAACCCAGTTTTGGAAATCAAACCAGACTGAAGGCAAAAATATTAAATAAATAAAACTATTTGTCAGTAGGACATTCAATAAGCGTAGTAATAACACAAGAATTATTGGACGCAAATTACAACTGCAATTTTTTGCCTCATTGCTATCCTCAATCATTTGTAATTTTAATTCATTGAAATCGCGTCGAACATGATAACGTGATTCGTTCCTCATTTTTAACATGATTTCTAAAGCACGCAAATCGTTACCATTGCCTAACAGAAAGACAACCGATTCATAAGTGCATGGTATAAAAATTAAAGCGCAAATGGCCAGAATAAACATTAAAACACCAATATAATCAGTAGTATCGATAGCGGAAAACGTATCATCTCTAGTCACGATTGATATCATTTCTGCTAATAATACTGTAGGTAGTAAATTAATTAAAGTGATCGGCCATATAAAATATCGCCGCAAATATGGATTGGAATTGTCAGCAACGTGTAGAATTAATGTCACAAATATTACACCATACAAAATTCCAGCCATAGAACGTCCTATTAATAATGAAAATGGGTGATGGAAAACGAAAACTGCGCTGACTGGAATCAATGCCACTGAAATGGAATACTAAAAATCATAAAGAACACGTTAAATTTAAAATAAAATCTATTACGTTTTATTGAAAATAATTTCCCTTACATAAATTAAAACTTTACTGAATTTTGAATTTAATAAGGCACCGAATGATGCACCAAATGATGCTCCAACAAACCAGGACAAAAGAACTGCAAATTCTATATCCTGATAATAATAAATATATAGATATAGCTTCCATATCGTCCAAGATATATGTAGACTGCCCAAAGCACACAACAATATTAACCCTATGACATGATTTGCGAAGATTTAGTGTGGAAAAAGACAGCATGTGGATATCAAAACAGTGAAAAATAACAGACACTAACCTGGGATTAAAGATGTTAATTGTCGCCAATTGTGTTTTAATAAATACCAAATACCAGTATTTCGGTCTACTCCAGTAACACGTAATGATTCAGTTGATGTCATCATTGGTATTGGTATTGTAGATTCAAGGGGATTCAATTCATTGTTATCAAGTGATAACAACATAACTTAAAGTTTTAATTTTAACCACCTTTTTTCAATTTTTTTGATATTGTACTCAAGAACAAACAATTTACATTTTCTTGATTTCCTAATTTTATTATATAAATTAATCTATTCCAATATTTCTGAAGTCAAAAAACGAAATTTAAACATAATTCATATTATTATTAACTGACTAAATGAATATGGTTTATTGATTTACAAAATCGAATGAAATTTGAAACAAAAACTATGAGTTGAAAAACATTGATTCAATATTGTGACATTTCTGATCACATACAGAGCAAATTATGGATTTTGAATAGTTAAACAGACAAACAAACTCAAACTGGTAAATTATAAAAGATTTCGTTACGATGAAATAAAAATAAACACATCATAGTAGAACACACAAATACACCCACAACACACAAATACACTATGATTCAAAAGTATAAGAACATCAGTGATTTCCATACCGAATACATATTTTACAATGCTTTGAAATATTAAAAGAAGTGAATCTATAAAATTCAGTGTGGTATATTTTCATTTTCATTTTCATTTTCATTTTCATTTTCATTTTCATTTTCATTTTCATTTTCATTTTCATTTTCATTTTCATTTTCATTTTCATTTTCATTTTCATTTTCATTTTCATTTTCATTTTCATTTTCATTTTCATTTTCATTTTCATTTTCATTTTCATTTTCATTTTCATTTTCATTTTCATTTTCATTTTCATTTTCATTTTCATTTTCATTTTCATTTTCATTTTCATTTTCATTTTCATTTTCATTTTCATTTTCATTTTCATTTTCATTTTCATTTTCATTTTCATTTTCATTTTCATTTTCATTTTCATTTTCATTTTCATTTAATCGATTCAAAAATTGTTGAAATTTTCATTGTATATTACTTACTGATGTTAATCTTTTGCACAACAGTGTATGTATTTCATGAATGAGTTTTCAACGAAAATATTTTTTCAATTCTTACTGTATTCTTTTTTTTACTCCAAGTTAACTGAGCGAGAAATATCTATTTTTAGGGGAAAAAACACAGACTAAAAAGTCAGAGAAGAATTTTTTTTTAATTGCATGATTTGAAATTCGAAAACTTTTTAGAAGTTTTGCAATTCATTCCAAATTTTTATTTTTCTTCATTTTTTTTTTTCAACATACTTATTAGGCGGCAATTTTTTTAACAAGACGAAAAATAAATTATAAAATCTGTTGCTTTGTTATAGCTCTTTTATATCGTTCAATCGGCGATGTGAGCTTGTGAGAGATCAATGCTACTGATATAATTGCAAGTGATGTTAAAATCATTTTTGCACTTATAAAATCTTTCAAATAGACAACCGTAAATAATAAATCAACTAAATGTTCATTACATGAAGCAAATGTTAACGATATCGTTTTTGGAATGAAATCCAATTCAAAATCTGAATTCAAAGCGACTCGATGACCAATAATATCAACGAATAAACTGAATGCGATATACAAGGTAATTATTATGTAAAATAAAAATGTAAATTCGTTCATACGTTCGTTATGTCTGAGATCAAGTAATGGAATGAGAAGAATTATCGCAAACAAAATCGCAAGAGGCATGACATAAATGAATGACAAATAGTTGACATTGTGACGTAAAATTAGTACTGTAATTGTGCCAAGAGTTAGGCGTGAAAAAAATAAAATTACAAAGTCATTGAATATGTCGGAATGCAATACATTGGGATGAACTAAAATTTGAGAGGCTATTCTTATAAACGGCAAAAAATAACAAAATGTTGTCAACAATTTTACACCGGCTAAATAAATCAACGGCTTCATTTTCTTCACAATCAAACTTATCGCACCAAATTCAACATTTGTCTCAAAAGTATCTGTTTCGTTTTGTAGAAAAGGAGATTTCAATTTCGATAAATTGAGAGCAATCAGGCTATATACTAATATTAATGAAACACTAACTATTTCAGATGAAGTTTCTATGTTTGCTAACAAAATTATTGTTGCGAATGTAAAAAAACAAGTGAACAGTAATAGATTGTTTTGTAAACATCCAATTATCGAAGTTAAATAAATAAATCCAATCAATGAACCCAATAAAACTCGTACAAAAAAATGCTCATCAATAGATAGATGCGTCTCAATCAATAGGCGATGTATCGACAGAAAGAAAAGTCCTGCAGCTAGCTAAAAAAGAGAAATGAAACGTTTGCACAAGTTAGTATCACTTGAGTTATTTTCACGCGACGGTGGAAGACAAGTATGTATAACATATACTTATAAAGACTGATGTGTTTGAGCGGGTGTGAAATTTAACTTACCAGAACTAATTCGCATCTGCTACGATTAATCGCGTGCAAATGAACAGCCACAAAACTTCCAATTACTGAACTAACATACCAGGTAATAATCACAAAAGAAACATGAAATTCATGGGTGATACGCTCGATTGACGATGTAATCGCTGAACAATATTTGTTGCACATGACCACATGACCATATATGCTATACTTCTGTTTTAACTGTACTGATCAGTGTGGACTTTAGTATGCGTATGCTTACTGAAGTGTTATCATAAATACCCCGAACCTAATCACAAGCACCCCTTTTGTTACTTTCACTCGATTCAAATTATGTAAATATATTTGAAAAAGATGTCTATTGAGCACATACACAGTAACCAAATGAATTTCTATATCAGATTTTATTCGGTAGCAAGCTACTTCTGTCATTAAGAAAATTCACTGTCCCACGCATTTGATTAAAAATATGTAACTTGTATTTTCTTTGTCGTCAAAATCTCTATTTTTACCTTTCACATATAAAAGAGATTTAAAACAGCGAAAAGGCAAAGAATAAGTAATTCTTACGAGTTTCAGATATTGCAATTACTTAATTTATTTAATTCTTTATTTGAGCAATATTATGTAAGTAACAATTAATAAAACTGAGTTTCCTTTACAGGCTAAATAAGTTAGATACTGCATGTACTTCATACTTTATTTTTATTTTATTTTCTCTTAAATAAATTCCTGTTCTTGATCTTGATCATAATTCATTTTTGAATCGTTGAATAGCAAAAGATTTACATTTTCATACTGTTGTCGTGCCTCAGCTAGCGAAAGATTATCTTTTTGTGGAAGATTGCAAGCAATTTCATGTGAAAAAAAAGCAACGATACTCATAGATAAAATTATATAATTATTAAAGAAATCTGAAAGATATAATGAGATCACAATAATGTGCACTATGTATTCAATAATCACGACAGAAGCGACGGAAAATGGTTTTAAAGTTATAGGAAATGCTTCTGCTAACATGGAGTGTGAGAATACATCCAATGGAATCGTAACATAATTGAAATATACAATTAAACAAAAATGCATAATTCCCGATACAAATTGGAATGATTGAGTTATACAGGTGATAACCAGAACTGAGCTTAACACACACGAAATATGATAAATGAAACGCTTCAAGTTGAATTTATATAAAATGGCAGCGGAACAAGTCCCAAACACAAACCATGCCAAAATAAGTAACGTAAGTTCTCGAGAATGCAGAAATATAATGAAATGGCCATATATTGTTGGTGTTGATTTTTCTGTTTCAATTTTATTATTATGGGCTATAGGTTTTTCTTTAGAATTCTTATTAACTTTCTCATTCAAATCCTTATTATTTTCTCCTTCTAATGATTTCTCATTTGATTGCAATATTGTGACTTGTGATTTTCCATCACTTTTATTATTTTTTACATCTTCTGATGTCTTTGTTTCTT
Organism: Resseliella maxima; assembly: GCA_029041755.1. NCBI lineage: Eukaryota > Metazoa > Arthropoda > Insecta > Diptera > Cecidomyiidae > Resseliella > Resseliella maxima. The sequence continues at coordinate 121,990 of JAQOWM010000880.1, read as the reverse complement.
CCGCATTTTTTTCATTCATTTGCACTTCATTTGTCTCCCCTTTACGCGTATTTATATTTGAGTTAGTCATATCATCACCTGATCCAGAACTTCCAAAATCAATTAAATTCGGCAATTTTATTTTATTTTCATTTTCATTGGTATTTCGTTTAGTCCTATCGTTAGCATATGAAATGATACTGTTATGAATTTCACCATTAAAATGTTCTTTTGAAATGTTCGTGCTATCAATCCATGTTCGCAAAAATAATAGAATAATTACAATCAATGGTAAGTTAAATGAGAGAACGCTGCACAATCTTCCATAGCAACAAAAAATAAAACTTTTTCGGTTTTTTGGCAACAGCACTTTTTTAAAATCTGGTGAACCATATTCTTCAATTTCATCATGAACAAGATTTTTTAACATCAAAAAATCATGATGAACACTGCGAGCATTAAGTGGCTTTTTTTTTAATTTGCTTACAGTTTGTAGGGCATCCAACTCGCTTCCACTGTTTTGCAGAATAAACGGAACGGTTTCAGTAGCATGTTTAGCTGTTATTATTATAGCTGTTATTGCAAACAAAATTAAACCCATTCCATTAAGCACGCTTGATTCTGTAATTTTTTTCTCATGATTATTATTTTCTCTAGATACAAATAATAATTCAACTTACCCAAGAGGTGTTCTGTGTGGAAAAATGCCATCACTGACAACAAAATTGAGTAGTTCAATGTAGCTCCAATGATCAGCATGAGAAATTCCCGAAACTCCTTCGTTGCATTATCGCTGGCATGTACGACAATGACAACATATATAAGCCCTTGTGTTAGTCCACCGATAAAGCGTGCGCCGACAAGGCAAATGTCAGCTTTATTATCTGAGAGTATCATAAGAATACCGCTTTTCACTAGCAAAGTGCCACCAATGAACTTGAAATAAAATATTTATTATTAGAGAAAGTTTACATAGAGAAAGTTTGGATGTCTTATGAATATTTACATACATAAAGATGACCCTTTCGAAGTTTTGGTATTGCATAGCTCGCTAAAAAACTTCCCCCGATGGCTCCAAAATACCAAGACCAAATTACAAAGTGAAAATAGAAATTTCTTTCCTCTTTACTATTTTTCGAACTGAAAACTCGAAAAATTCCCCATACAATATGAATGCCACTCCCCATCAATAGTAATAGTCCTGAATTAAGGAAAAAAGTACGATAAATGCAATTTTAAATTACCACTGATTTAATACCACTATGTTACCTCCAAAAATACATTTCAATTGCTCACTGTTATTGTAAATGAATTTACGATAACTTAAATTATTTTCAATTTTTTCTTGAAAATGTTCGTCCATATCATCTATTTCATATGGATCTGGGACCATTGACATTCTTTGATTTTGATTCGTTTGATAATTCGGATAATGGCTGGAGTTCATTTCAATGCGTACATTTTCATCGCCTACGTAATTTTCCGAAGTACTAGTATTAGCAGCCACTCCTTCGAAAGCCATAAATTTTGATGCCATAGTAATTTTGATTTTCCTCTTATTTAAAACACAATTTTTAAAAATAAAATTAATGCAGTTTTAGTTTTTTAATTAAATAATAATAAATTCGAAACTGCAATGAAATTAAGATTTTAATGCACTAAAAGTGTTCAACATCACAAGATACTTATGCGAACAACGAGATGAAACTGAATGACACACATGTTTTTTTTGTCGATTTTACTGTTTGCATGGCTTTTCGCCAGACTGTCGGGCGCCAGATGATGGCGCTGTCTCCTTTTTTGGATGTATAAATGCTTCGTCATAACTATGCACACTTTGACATGACTTGATTTACACTGTGATACGATAAATCAGCATAAAAAATTCAGTTTTTTTTTTTCAATTAAATATAATTTCTTTTTGTCGTGCAAGCGAAATAGTTGTTTTTAATAAAATTTACGGAATTTCCTGAATGAAACAAAGACGGCTTTAGGGTTCACACACTGAATATATTTTTGAGATTTTTAATTTTGACAATTTCTAATTATAATAGATACATATTTATTATTATATATACTTATCAGTTTTTTTATAAAAATATTGTGTAACTAGAAATCTATTACTCGGTCGCATTTTTTTCCATATATTTCATATGATAATTACATAATCACTTTAATATTATTTCAAAGGCAATAAGGAAGTTTTTCTATTCGATTATAAGGATATTATCTGAAATCCTGCATAGAATATTTTTCATTAGTAAAATTCAATATCATTCCTTTTGTTTTTCATTATGAACATTTTTAGAAGTCAGAAGTTGAAAGAAGACTGAGTTGAAAGTGATAAAAAAAATATTTTTTTGCCACATCATTTCAAAATGGCTTATCAAAGTTTTTGTCATAAAATATATATAATAGGCTCGTAGCTAATAATTCAAAAAAAAGACAGTTATCCAAAAAAAATAAAAAATCTGCTATTGCTATTTTTAAAATCTATTGTACGGAGAATTTGCGGAAAATATAGTGCTAACAACGTCATCTTTACATATCGTTCTCATTTAAGTACGAATATTTTACCAATTTTCCCAAGAATGTTTCACACATTCACTCATCAATTCATCAGGATATTCTATTTACCATAATATATTATCAATAATCCAAAAATGTCGTGATGTCGAAATTAAACAATAAATTTAAATATTGATTGCTATGTATTGACACATGTATAGTAATTGACATGGTTGTTGGTTCTTTCTGACCAAAGTTTCTATTAGTGTATTTTCTTATAAAACATTGCTCTAAAAAAATGTTGACATCGAACCGACTTGCGCATCGGACTTCAAAATTTTACAGCTTTTGTACCATCTTATTTAAATAATAATATTTAGAAAAACTAATCTAAACCAGAAAAAAATTGTGTATAATTTTGTCTATTAATATTTGAATTATACATTTTCTGGTGAGACAAATAGTTTAACTTTTCGATAAATGTCTCGCGTTTGACGTAATGAAAGACCTTTCGTTTTTGACGGAACTGTTAGCAGTGTAGATACACCCATAACAATAAGACCTATTGAAATTAAAATAAAAGTGCACGTATCATATTGCAATTTGAACAAAATAATGAATAACATATGTACAATGTGTTCTACACTAGTTGCTATTGTGATAGACCATGATTTGGTAGCATATGAAAAAGCTTCTGACGTTTGCACATGTCCAATGCTATCAATTCCCATTGATGCAAAAACAAAGAATATTATGATGCCATAGCTGAAGAATGAAGCTTGGAAAAAGTCTTTTTTAGAATTTGAGATCATTAAACATGTTATTAGTAACCAAATTCCACACAGAATTGAAAATATATACAAATACTTCTTTCTTTCGAATTTGTCGACTAAAAACATTGTAGTTATTCCAAAAATAAAACGACAAGACAGCAAAATGAATAGCATGTATAAAGAGAATGTATCTGGATTCACGAGATGATTAAAGAATCCCATAATGAGTAGCGTATAAGGAAGATTTTTTGCACATACGCTCAAAATTCGAACACCAGTGATGATGCAAAGTGGTCTAATATTTTTTCTGCTAAATGGATTCGGGCTATCTAGTTCGTCTTCATTTAATTGATGTTTCATTTCAATAAAATCATGTCGAATTTTCGGTGTTTCACTTTTTTCATCACGTAATTTCACCATTGTAGATATAACAAGTGCCTCACGGTCAGCAACGGTATAACCGTCATTGCTTTGCTGGAGCAATTTGGGTGCTGATTCAATTGTTAACGAAGGAGCAAGAATAAGTGCAAGAACAGAGTAAAAAATATTCAAATATCCCATAATACACTCTGAATTGTAGTCATTTCCCACTGTTCCATTAGTTGTGAATCCAGCAATGAAGAGTGAAAAAGCTAGAACATAACCTATGGATCGAAGAATAACTCCACGTATTTGATTTACAGCATTTTCGGCTGCATGCACTACTACCGTCAAATATGCTATTCCATTGGCCAAACCTGCCAAATATCTACCACATATTAATACGGAACTGATGCGAAGATCTTCATAGTAGCGCGCTGCAAACATAATCGAGCTCAACAAAAGAATAAAAGCAGCAAGAATCTATAATAAAAATGTCAAATAAATACATAAAATGAAAATAAATTGAAGTACATACGTAAATGTTTTTCTTCGACCACTTTGGAATTAAAATTGCTGCTGTGCCACTTCCTAATATAATGAAAAATCAAATTAAAATTGACTTTGTTCTGTTCGCAAAATTGAACCCTCACCTATTATCGTTGCCAAATACCATGATCCTACAGTTATTATCACTTCCGTTTCCACCCAACTTGTGCCTTCCCAAAGTTCCCAAAATGCCCATACCTACGAATTGATAAAAAATTAAAATTAATCTTAAACTATTAGATAGTCGTGAAAAAATAATTAATTAACGACTCACGGTATGTGCGCCACTTCCGAGTAAAATAATCAAACCTTCATGAATATGCAGTAAATATAATACAAATATAATCTTCATTAAAATAAACGAAAACGATTTATAAATACGTACCGGCCGCTAATGAAGTGAATTGACGTTTATTTTTTAGTAGAACAACGAATATATTTTGATTTGATACATACGGCGGTGGTGGCGATTGTGATCTTGTTGTCATTCTGGGTGGTATTTCTGGCGTTGTAATTAGTGCTTCTTCTTGGTGACTTGATTCGTTTACCTTTAGTTGCTGCTCAATTTTATTAGACATTTTATTTTCTCTCTCATTCACTGAGTTAAGTCTAAGAATACAATTGATTAAATATATATAAAAGTACAATTCAAAAATTCAATTGGCACAACACAATAAGTTCAGATGACATTTATTTATTCACTTATTATCAATCAAAAATTGTTATTATTTTCTATTTCATGAGATTATGATATTTTAATTGTATTTATTTTTTTCATTATTCATTTTAGAAATATCGAAAACGATGTTATTCGTGCAATATTCTTTTGTCGTCCTCTTATTCAACTAATTTAACACTGTAATAAGATTGCAATAACTATTTGGTTGCGCTTATATATTGTCGACTGTCAAATCAATTTGAGAATGCGGATCAGTCACGCTCTCTTGCACTGTTCAACCGCATGGCAATGCGAACGCAGCGTTTAGCTGTACAAAATTCAAACGAAGAATAAATCGGTCGCGCAAATGAACTTTAAACCGACAGTTTTATTTATTCTATTTGTCAATGTGCGCTAAATGTCTGCGTAGTATCTGCACTATATGTGTATGTATTCTTTTGAATTTGAATTCAAAAATAAGACAATGACACGCATACGATCAATTGGAAAATTTCAATATACTAACGGGCATCTAGATCATCAAAGGCTATGAATATATTAGATTACATATATGTATGCTATACAGTTAGAGAGAATTCAAAACAAATGCAATCAAAATACGTTTTCATTGAGATTGAATTAACGTCATCAATAATATAGTTCACCATAGGTGATATTTGCAGCAGCTTTATACCGATAACTAAATTTCATTTCATCAATCAAAACAAGTGAATTTTATGATAATTATGCAATTCAATGTTTGAACTGTTGATAATTAGCGATTGCGTAAACAGCATTAAAATGTGATGATACATTTAACTCGAATACTACGATCAAATAGACTGAATTCCTCAGTATATAAATCAAATGAAATATTATCATTATTATAATTATAGAATGATGTGTTCGACTACAACTTAAATGCCACCGAAATTACAATTATAGTTGACTCGGGAAGAAGTTTATGCACTCATATTCCCACTAATAAATAATCAATATCATTAATTATTTTGTCATCTTTATATAATTGCTTAATGTGAAACATAGTTTCAAAACATTGGGTATTTGTATTTTTATCAAACCAATGATAGTAGTATACTTATCTGTTGAGTAGATCGAGAGGAGAGTACGTGAAAAAATTCAAAATAATTTTGAAAAAGAAGAGTATGGAAAACATCAATTCGGCTATACTAAAGAGGAGAGCATGTTCACTTAAATACTAAATACAATGTCGGATGAACATACTCTCCTCTCGATCTACTCAATAGTTATGAGGTTCTGATCCACTTTTCAAAGTATTAGTGTTCACGGATTCACATATGTACACATACACGCATACAAACATACAAACATACAAACATACATACATATATTTACACTCAAAGCGGTTTTAAACCACAGTCTGACAGTGAGAAGAAGAAACACATATACTATATTTCTTTCTTTCTCTCTCTCTCTCTCTCTCTCTTTCTCACACACACACTCTCTCGCTAATATGAAGTATATAAGTAAGAGGACCACACCACGAATTTTTATTTCTTCGCGCAAACTTTCTCTAAAATTATTCAATGGCCAAAACTTTGTTTCGACCGCTTTCATCATACATATTTTCATTATCTACAACAATGATGCATTTGCTTGGTGTGAGACATATCAAGAGGTTCAATAAGATCAGACTCTGAAAAACCGTAGGACGATTTGCGGCCTTCAAATAAATAATTTATGGATTTGCTTTGTGTTTTTGTATCTTTGTCCCTTTCTCTATCCATCCCTTTATGAATCTCTATCTATTTCACTTATCCTATATCCTCTTACCTCTCTCTCTTTCTCTCACTCTCTCTCTCTCTCTCTCTCTCTCTCTCTCTCTCTCTCTCTCTCTCTCAATTTGTTACTCTCTCAACTTTCTCTTTATTTAAGTGTGTGTATTTGTAGTATTGGGTGTGTGCAAGAATTTTAAAGACTTTTTGTGTTAAAACAAACATTTATTTCAATTAAAAAACTAACGAGTACATTAACCAATATATTCGCCATCGTTAGCTATGACTTCTCGCCATCTTTCAGAAAGTTTGTGGATTGCACGTCGAAAGAATCCCTCATTTTTTGAAGCTATCCAGTCATCGACCCATTTTCGTACTTCTTCAACATTTCGAAAGCGTACCAGGTAGATTTGCATCAAACGAAAGAAATAGTAGTCAGAAGGAGCACGGTCTGGAGAGTACGCGGGTTGATCAAGCTGATCCCATTCAAAGTCTTTTACCTTTTTTTTTAACGATGAGTGCACGATGTGGTTTGGCATTATCATCGTGAAATAAAACTTTCCTTTGTTTGGTAGCTATCAGAGGCCGTTTGTTTTTCAATGCATGCTCCATTTTGATTAATTGTTGTCGGTAGCGCTCAGCTGTAACCGTTTCACCGCGTTTAAGTAGCTCATAATAAACGACCAGTGTTCTTCGTCAGCTTGCTTATAAGCGGCTGCGTGTACGTTGTACAATTGTACATGTTATTAGACACTGCACGCTGCGCATTGTACATTTTATAAAAAATAAAAAATCATTCTGTAACTTAAAGGTGGTTTCTACTCTTATTTAATTACAATAATTAAAGTTACAGTGTCACTTCAAATTCATTAATTTTTAGATAATTAAAATTTGACGATGTCATATTAAATGCAATCCGGTTAATAAAATTGATACAAATTCGTTCAATGTTTGTACGAATTCAAACATTCATTTATTAATTGATCGATAGTTTTTTATGTGAAATTTCACTTCCATTAAATTGAAATAAAAAAATTCAATTGAATTCAAAGCAAATCAACGAATATTTTGGATAAGCACAACCAAAAAATAAAAAATAAAAATAAAAAAAACAATAGCGATAAAGATGTGATAAGTAAGTTACAATCAAAATCACTAAATGGTTTCAACTGAAACAAATTTATCAGATGTCTGAACCTTCGTTATCATATTCAATAAAACACATACACACTTTTATCACTGTTACTGCAACACAAAATATTAGTACATAGTTGGCGCACATGCTCAATGCTTCTTATATTTACGTGCTGTTGCTGTTGTTGCTGCTTTCGATTGTCAATACAGCGCACGTAATATATACGTAACAAATACACGCGTATAATATACATCCATACACATTAACAAACCAACAAGCGGCCTGATATTCGGTGTCAGTAATAGCTGCAGACAAAAACCTCTTGTGAGAACTGTCAAACAAAACTATTTTTTAGTACATAGCAACATTCGTTCGTTGACAGCTATTATGCCATCTCAATCCGTCTATTGTTATTTTTGATTCATTCAGTTTGGTACGTAAATGAAGCATTAACACTGTGTATTTGGTAGTGAAAAGTAGTGTTATGATTTGTTTTTATTTTTAATAAACAAGAATTTTCACCAAAAAAATAAAGAACAGAAAAATAAACACTTGAAAAAATAACACCATAACGAAACATCAAGTCTTGAGATCAAGTTAGAAAAAAAGACAAGAACAAATTTAAAAAAGAAGACACAAAAAAAAGCACAGAACCCATATACAAAACACACAGTGGAGAATTTCCGGAGAAGAAAGTGCAATGAAAAAAAGAAAGAAAACAAACACGTTTAAATCATACCAAAGAGACGGCAATCCCAATTTTATCGGACCCACAGATATACAAAAAAAGAGCATTTGCAATTTACGCAAGGATTTGTCAATAGTATTTCCAATTGTTTCAACACAAATATGAGACAATTTCTTTTCTTTTAGTTTCGTTCATTCTATCGTGTTTATATTTTATGAAACATTTTTAAATCCACCAGTAAAAAAAGATCATAAATTGATGTTGATTTGATTTGTGAACATTTTGCATCTGATTCTTGAACATTTTCCATTTGATTTAAATAATGAAATATGAAATTTTCAACACACCACAACGAAATAGCCTGTAAAACCTTCAATTTCAAACGTTGCTTACTCATAGTACATTTACTCAAGTGTAACTTAACCTCACAATTTCTTTTTACTTTTCTTTTATTGTATCCATTCAATTCAATTTTTTCAATATTCATGGAAACATAGTCCTGTTGAAAATCTCAACTTGCAATAACTATCAAATAAACATTATTACATTCAAAATATGATCAATTTTTCTTTTTCAAGTTGTAATCAGTCACTCAGTCAGTTTACTTGTAAGATATTTCAATACTCGATAAATAAAACAATATCCAATGAAGATTAGAGTAGATAAAATTAGATTAAAATAGGATAAGTGTTATGTGATTATAATATTAAAAAAATTTAACGTTTGATCGTAGTTTGCAAACATGAAAAAACTTCTATTATTTAAGTGAAACTATCTACCTATATATAATTTCTGTAAATGGATAAAAGTGATATATCTAGTGTGGACGTGTATGTTTACAAAATTATTTCTACCATTTCTTTTTTTTCAATTGCATATTCTTGATATTAATGGCAATGCTAATAACATGCTAATTTTTCTCTGATTGATTAATTTTTTACTTGTTTTCATGAATTTATCTATAAATCTTTGGTTGGCTCTGTTTTAGTTTAATTCCCTTTTTTCTTCTTTTAGTTGAAAACTATAATTCATGTTCAATTTCTTAAAATGATTGAGAATATCTACATACCCAAATGATTCTAATTTGATAGCTGCATAGTATGTTGGCAAACCAGTTCTGTCAATAATTTTGCTTATATCCATTCGAACGATGCAGCAATAAGTTTGCCCATATCCATCCTCATCATTATGTATAATGGATGGATTTGCATTTGTATCAGAGATCTCATTATCAACATTGCTGCAACGCTTCGAATTGTCAACACAACTACAATTTGATAACACACGGATAGTATATACAATTTTGAAACACAATAGAAAAACACAAAAACAACAGCAACACTAACAACGATAACAATGAAATTGAATGAGTTTTTCACTTTGAAATTAATTAAGTCACAACAACACAGCATTTTAAATATATTTTCTAGTGAACTTGAAACAACTTAAGTAGATTAAAAAGGGATAATCATTGATGTTGTACATAAGTGAGTGAGGGAAAAAAAATAACAACAAAATACCGGCAGCTAGTATTTTCATTGCTTCCATAGGCTAAAGTGTTACAAAACAAAAAATGGCGGATGTTGGACCAAGTAATGAAGGATCAGGACCGACTAATCAGGGAAAATTGCATAATGAGTGAGTTTATACATTAAATTCTGCAGAAAAAGTTGCAAACAATTTTTAAGATAATGGACAAATTGCATAGAATCATATGTATCTCTATAAGACAAGCCAAAGAGAAAGCTGTTTTTATTTCTGTTTTCAAAGCATTATGCAGTTTAACACATTTGAATGCCAAATGATCCTACTTCGGTAGATCATCATTTTGAACCATAATATTGCCTTTCACATATGCCTTCTGGTATACTGATTTTATGCTTTTTCAACACATTGGTATGACAAAAAGATTTTAATTTTCATTCCATTTTTAAATTGAAATATTTAGGTCTTCATGGAACGCAATCTCACTTGTCGGACGAAAAGTATTTATTTTATGTATCATTATCTCGTCATTTCAGTATAACATCAACATCTGTTCAAGGCCAGGTGGCACAACTATAACTGCGGAATTCAGTGCGAAGCAGAAAAATACTGTGAACTTCATGGCTACGATAAAACTATTCGGATTGAACAAAGTAAGCATACTTATTGTATATTGAATTGTAAAAAACTTTTATTGCATTGATTTTTCATATACATTTTTTTACATTTTTTTATTACAGGTTGTAGTAACAGTTCGAGCTCAAATAAAACAGAAACAACATCACTTTCATCAGCTGAAAAGTATTTATTTGAAAAATCCGGAAAAAAGACATCTCTTCTGAAGTCATGTTTACAGAAGAATGGGTTTACTCAAAATTCTTCAACTTTGTCTTACATATCTTTTGACTTTTTGATTTTTGAGTACTAAGTAACTAATAAATAAATTAAATAAGTGAATCAGACAATAAAACACCTTTATATTACGTAAAATTGAATTTATTTCAAAAAGTCAAAAGATGAATATATTATAAGAAAGGCTCCGAGGAAAAATGTTACACAGAAAAGTTCCGTGGAAAAATGTTATTATTCAGTGTATTCAACATACAAAAAACAACAACAAATACATTGAATAATAACATTTTTCCACGGAACTTTTGTGTGTAACATTTTTCCTCGGAGCCTTTCATATAGAATCAATGCAAATTTTGTCAAGTGAATAAAGAGAAAAGGGCAGAGTAATACGGACCGTTGTCTCTGTTCACCGCATTGCATCTGTGTATATGTATGAAAAGAGATTCAAGAATTGATTCGATATTTACATTGTGACTTTATTCAATAACATGTTCGGCTATGCCGCTTTTGTAGGGTTCATTATTCTTTATATAATTCAAATGTTCTTAACCTGTTATCACCGTTCGTTTGCAATGTCTACGTGAATGCAATGGAAGAAATTTTATCAAAACGTAAATTGTTTCCAAGAATTTGGTTTCGATATGTTGATGACATATTTGCTATTGTAAAGACCGCCGAAATCAACAACACACTCAATTTATTAAATTCCATTTGTGAAAATATAAAATTCACAGCCGAATTTGAACGTGAAAATGTATTGATTTTGCGCTGTTACATTTTTGTATGATATTTCTCTGTTTGCATGTTTTGGATTTTTTTAGTCGACAAATCAACTGAGGTAATGCGCACATGCATCGAAACAATTGTATTGAAATAAATTCAATTTTACGTAATTTAAAGGTGTTTTATTGTCTGATTCACTTACTTGTCTTACATAGTAAGAAGCAAAAAGGGTAAATCAATTGTTAAGCATCTCATCAACAGAGGATGATGTTAATTTTCACGTTTTTTTTTTTTTTTTTTGTTTTTACTTTCTCATCAGTCTTTTCGTAAAATGGTGAAAAAAACAATGAATATTTACTTTTCCCAATTGAATTACATACAACTAATTTTGATTTCGATTTTAATGTATTTTACAGTGATGAAGGGTTTGAACAATAATGAAATTTCACACACCTACATATATATATATATGAGGGACGAACAACAACAAAAGAAAAAATTTGTTTAATTATTGGATCTGCAACTGGAAACTCGCTGCTTTTTATTGAATTCCAACGGAAAAAATACAAATGAATCAATATCATTATAATAACTATTCGGAGTATTGTCCATCGTTAGCCACTACTTTTTTCCATTTTTCTGGAAGCGTTTCCAAATATATTTTGACGATCTTTGCATCATGTGGCCGAGCGTGGTCATGTTGAAGAATAATTTTGTCATGTCCTAGCTCGTATTCAGGCCGTTTTTCGCGCAATGCTCGGCTCAAACGCACTAATTGTCGTCGTGCTTCTAAACGTTTGGAAACGGTTGTGACTCCCAATGATTTTGCAAATTCTTCTTGCATTTGACATGGATCTTCATTCAGTAATGCTTGCTTAGTCTTTCACGTCAAAATCACCACTTTTAAAGCGTCGAAACCAATCTCTGCAAGTGGTTTCAAAAAGAACATGCTCCCCATAAACTTCCACGAGAATGCGATAGCTTTCATGTTTTCTTCCACAAAAAATTGTGAAGTAATCCCCACGAAAATTCCCCGCAAAAACTCTTTTTCTGGTATGAAATTATCCATTTTTAAGCGCAAAAATAAACACATGTTATTACTTTGAATAAGTATGACATATAAGGCTTTGAAGCTTTATGTCTGTACAACAAAACGTCATATGTGTCAAATCGTTGGACATTTCATTTGTGACTAGCGACATCTGTCAGCATAAACAGTGATTTTCCAGTTGCAGAGCCAATAGTTCATTACTTACGAAATGATTCATTTTATGCATGTGCTATCAAAACTCAAAACTCAAAATTAAAAATCAAAAATCAACTTTCACAAAATTTACTAGCTATAAGATAACGAAAAAATGTGTAAATAAAAATTATGAAAATACAAAGATGTTTAAGATGGGAACCGTTCACGTGTTGCTGCTGTTAACATTTCGTCCCTTATTTTTATACAACTCTTAACTAATAGCTATGCATATATGCATGGGGGGGGGCAATATGGGGCTAATGCCCGTACCAAAATTTTGTCCTCGGTTTATAAATAGAGAGATAATTTGCAAAAACAAATTGTATATACAATACAAATTAGTAGAATTTCGTACCAAAAACATGATTAAAATCGAAGACAATTAAACTCTAAAATACGCAATTGTTCTTTTTTGATGGTTTATGCAATAAAATTTCCACAATAAAAAAATTATTACTTTTTTCCGAGAATCTGTTCTAAGACGGAAATACGCACCAAATATACCAGCTTTTTGTGGAACACGGTGGTCGCAAAAATATAAAAGTATTATTATTTTTAAAACAAATTTTGAAAAGCTAATCACTGGATTAAATATTCTATCCGAAGAAGGTAATCTATCGACTAGAAAGACGGCATATCAATTACATTCTGTCGTCACAAAATCCACATTTATCATATTTGTTTTGATAATTCCTAAATATTCAACACTACTTGAGCCAATTGTAAACGTCTTGCAATAAAAAAGTCCAGATGTGCAACAAGCATTTCGAATGTCATTCTCCCATGGACAGACAGCGCACTCTATCAGGAAGCTATATAAAATTATATGAACTATTGTACATTTGATGTTGAATTGATCCAAATTTGTTCAAATTGTAATAGAAAGCGCGCCCTATCAATAGGAAAATATTTGTTGTTGTTTTACGTGTTAAATCAATGAAAACAAATGCTTGATCTGCAAATGTGCTCACAACATATTAAAAGAATTCAATCGATTATCAATAATCATCGTCAAAATGCCGATAACATAATTGAAGAACTTCTGGTTGAAGCAAAAATAATTGCCGAAAATATTGATGTTGAGCTGGATCTGCCCAGAATAAATTTACGGCAAAAATATCGTTCAAATCATTCCTCTTCTAATCCATCAGACTATTGTAAGCAATCCTTGCTCATTCCTTATTTAGATTCATTATTATCTTCATTAGATGAGCGATTTTCAGATAATAATTTGCCTGCATTTTCGCTATTATCGCTGCACCCATCAAATATGTTGAATATATCAATGGAAGATTTCAAACCAAAAATCAAGAATTTTTCTGACTTTTATGGCTTAGAAAATTTATTAAACGAAATAGATTTATGATATGAGCTTAAAGATTTGGAAATATGTAACGATATTAAAGAGGCCGACTTATTCTTCCCCTCAATAAAACTGGTATTACCAATTCTACTTGCCTTACCATGCACCACATGCACAATAGAAGGATCGTTCAGCACATTAAGGTGAGTAAAAACATGGTTACGTTCTGGGCGAAAATCGTTTAATGGTAATAAATATTTTCATTTTGTATTCAAAACAAAGTGTTTAATAAATATAACTGAATTTCAAGTTTATGTATTATCGGTGTCAAAAATATGTTCCTGTTTCTATCTCATTCTTACATTTGAATTAAATTATGAGTGAAAAAGCATTATACACTTTTTGTGATTAATCGAGATACAATACTACAACATGCACATACACTGACAGCTGATCTGTGGATCATTCACAATACAAACGAGAACTTGTATATTTGTGAAATTTGTTTGCATTTATTTTTATTTTTATTTATTTTCCACCGCTAAAACTAGCTGAAAAGTTATTTACAATAATTACATACATTAAAATATAGACACAGTATTATACAATATCAAATAAATTATCTGGCAGGTTAAATAGTTTCCTTTTAAAGTCATTACGATTGGTCGAGTCAGTGAAAACAAACTTAATAATATTAGCATATTTACATATTTGCGTTATTGGGGCATAAGTGTTCATACTTAGGTTAAAATTAGCTATTCTAAAGAGTTCAGCATTTCTAAAATTACGCGGATTTGAATTTATATAAAATAGATTTTTCACAAATGGACAATGAATTTTATCATTTATTAAATCGTACAAAACCAGTATAGCAAAATAAATTCTTCGACGGCTAAGTCTAGTCACATTTAAAGCGTTAGGCGATCATTATAGGATGAAATTTGATAATTTGTTAATGCGTTTGGGTATTCGCGTTTTGATAATGCGTTTGGGTAATCGCGAAGCAAGTACATTGTGAATTGTTTTTGAATACTTTCAATCATAACGGATTTTGTTGATGGAATGTTTAGCCATACTGTGCTTGCATCTTCAAGATTTAATTGAACCAAGGCCGAATATGTTGCTTTAAGAGTTGATTGATCATCATTTTCTCCACAGAAGCGTTTGACAAAACCCAGTGCAGAGTCTGCTTTAGAGATAAACAAATCCGAATGTGATTTAAAATTCAGTCGATGAATACACCCAAGTCACGTTGTTCAATGCAATTTGCGATTTTTTTTTCCAAATAGCAATCAATTGAAATCAATTTTTTTTAATTCAGAACACCCAAATTAACAGTTTCAATTAATCATCAGATTCAACAACTCCAAGTTTCACAAACTGTTGACGGTTGGATAAATAGGATTTTATTCATTTGATTATGTTGTTTGGTATTTGAAGCGTCGTTAGTTTGTTTAAGAGAATGATGTGATTCACTTTGTCGAATGCCTTGCTAAAATCGAGATATAGAAAAACAACTCTATTTGTGGGATTCATACCATTGATGGAGAAATGCAAAAATTCCATTAAATTGGTTGTTGTTGAGCGATGTTTCATAAAACCATGCTGACATGGAGAAATTTTCCCAGAAATACAGCGAGTCAATTGAATATTAACGCAATGTTCGAAAAATTTGGCAATACATCTATAATTTTTTATGTTTGATTTACTTCCCTTCTTTAAAATGGGTCGAACATAATATCTCTTGATGTGACTGTTAACTGAGTATTGACGGTATTGACAGGTGGATTTGTTGAAATATGCTGCTAAATAAGTCAGCAAACATTGAAGCTTGTTCCTTTGTGTCATTTGAAGTACGTGAGTCATAGTGTAAAAATTTTGGTAAACATTCGATATTGCGTTTCGTGTTGTTAAATTTCCAAAATGCAGATGGATTTGATCTAAACGATAATTCTAACTTAGTTTTATAATTCTGGTACAGCAATATATTCAGTGAATCAAATTCAGCACAGGCAAGATCATATGAAGATTTATCGCCATTGTTAATGTATCGTTTCCATTCTTTGTTTCTTTTATTTTTCAAAGATTGTAGATACTTATTTCACTATGGTTTCGTAAATCGGCGGAGTTTTAAAACAGGAACAAAACACGTTATGGCTTCGTTCAAAACGTCATGAAGAAAAGTATGTATTGTCAATTCTATTATCGCAATTTACTAACAGTGATTTGAGTGATAAAAAATGCGCATCTTATCAAATCAAACATACCAGATGAAATGGCATGTAAAATCCTACAACAGAATTGAAAAAAAATTTTTTGATTTTTTTTCGATTTTCAGAGATTTTCGATTACTCACAATAGAAGGTTGTATGAAAACAATGGAAAGCCATTGAATGTATTTGTTCGTTGTATTTAACGGACTCACGACAACGAATATTTTTAGTTATCGGTTATGGTTTCCTGTTACAAAAAGAAAATTAATTCACAAATCGAAGAAACATACTCGTTTTTATAAGTACGCCAAACATACAAAATACAAACTCTTGTTTAACTATTTTCAAGTAGAGTGAAACTTACTCTTATTTTCTGCAAACGAATCGATCAGAATACATACTCTGAAGTTCCGGTCATTCGTGCAATTGTTTCAAAATTATTATTACTCTCATATCGTAATGGACTTATGCGTCCTTTTTGGACATCTTAGAGTTTTTTTTTGTCGGTCATTTCGTGTAAAATAATCCATGACATTAATGTATTATTATGTGCATCAAAGAAAACTAAAATGGAATGAAATTAGAGCTTTAGGACTTGCATAAACAATAAATCTATTGAGTAAATCGAGAGGAGAGTACGTAAAAAAATTCGAAATAATTTTGAAAGAGGAGAGTATGGAAAATATCAATTCGGATATACTAAACAGGAGAGCATGTTCACTTAAATACTAAATACAATGCAAAATCGTAAAATCCGTACTCTCTTTTAACCATTTTTAGTGTTACAATTACTTACTCTCCTTTTTTGCTATAAAGTCGAATGAACATACTCTCCTCTCGATCTACTCAATAGAAATGTTACCGTTATATAGTGAAAGAGTTTCCAAAACTTATTGTAGGATAACATTGCCAATATTCTGCAATAGCTTAGTAATAAGATCGACAGAGAGTGATTGATTGATCGATCCTTTTCTGGTCATATTAAGCATATTCAACATCTTTTATTGAATATAACCAACACAAAGAAGAATTACCGAAACATAATGTAGCTATCACAAAGTTTTGTATGCATGTGAATGTAGTAGGACATCAAATATACCCAATAAAAAAATACTGCGCACAATTCAGCCCACACTGAGCATTGCAATGGTAAGACAAGCGTATGGATAAAAGAGATAGAAATTGGAACATATTTTTGTCACCGACTATACATATGCTAAGTATTATATCGCCCATGCATATATGTGAACAGTTGCGAGATCTATGTATATATTTTATTTAGGAGACAGAACATTTTTCCACGGAACTTTTCTACATAACATTTTTCCTCGCAACTGTTCATGCACTGACAAAAATTTGAATCAAAAGTAAGACGAAAAAAATCTTATATACGGACTTATTTAGACGATTTATTGTCTTATTTTTGAAGTCTCAGTGAATTTTATACTATTTTTTGTATTATTTTCAACTGATGAAACTAGTGATGAGACTTCAGAAAAAAAAACGTTTTGAAATCATTTGTTGTTTTGAAATTTCATCGCCACATTTCACAGTTTACACAAATCATGATTGCAATCTAGTTTTCTCTTTCTAACACATTCGTAATTCGAGTGAACTCTGTATGTTCTCTCTGTTCGAAAAATGTGCGGACGGTTTATTGTAACGTTCTCTTGTTTGTATCGCATACTAATGGGGTAAATTCACCAACGCTCGAACAGCGAATGTGTTAGAAAGAGAGAACTCGATTGCAATCAAGATTTATGTGATCTGTCAAATGTACTGAAGAAATTTCAAAACAAAACGATTTATTTTTTTAAGTTTCATCATTTAAAAATTATACAACAAAGTGTATCAAATGCACTGAGACTTTAAAAATAAGACAATAAATCGTCTTAATCCGTATATAAGATTTTTTTTCGTCTTAATTTTGTTCAAATTTTTTCAGTGTGTGTGCCCCGTTATCAATCAAATAGAATACCCAATTTACTTACTCATAAGAATTGAATGCAAAGAGTAAAATATTTAGTAACGTTAGATTTGATTTAATCCAATCAATCCGTTTTTAGTAATATATTTGGGAAATTTACTTTAATTAATGTGTAAGGAGTGTATTTCTATATATATTGAAAATACACTCGTGTGCGTTTTTGATTCAATGTTTTCATTTTAAAAGCTTGGTAATTTTTTTTACTTCAAATGCAAAACGAATATTGATCAAAACAGAATAGAAATGATAACAATACAACAATTCTGTAGTTGTTGTTGCCATCTCTACAGAGCTGTTGCCTATATAAAACTATTTCCAATTTTTTATTTTTGAAAGCTTAATAGTTTTTTACATTAACTGTTGTGCATTTATTAAACGAAAAAACTGTTTAGTTTCAATTAACAATGCATAGCATTTGGATGTGTTTTTTCTCGTTGCTCTCCATATGCTACAAGATAGAGAGATAGCGATTGGGGCAAAACCGGTATAAGTAAACTACTAAAAACATACAGTACGCATGGACGTATAGGAAATAGTTCTGTGAGGACAGTAGCAAAGGCATCAACAGCTCTGCTTACCATGTATTTCTTATGGGCAACATCTCTGTGACGACGGCAGCAACGGATATTGTGGATACACTTCTTTGATAATCGGATGTGTTGTAATTCCGTTCGATTAAACTCTGGAAAAGCCATTGATATTCTCCAATTGGTAAAGGTTCAGACATTGCATATCCATACAAGTTATTAGCTATAATTTGAAAAAAAAAGAAAAAAGAAGCAAATGCAAAATATCAATAAAGTAATCTGAAAATGTAAAATGCATAATTACCATTTAAGTACAATATATACGAAGTTTCCTTTAATTGGTCGTACCCATCACCCATGTAAATATTATTTTCTTTTACATATCGCTTATTTATTTGGCTGATACCTCCACGTATTCCATGTTCAATGAACAATAGCATATCTATATCTGTGAAGAGCTCATTAGAAACATTAGTGTACTTCAACATAGCATCAAATGAGGGACCGAGTGCACAAAAATAGTGTGCAGGATCGAGTGCATATGTAGCAAGACATGTATTTCGAAAGTTCTCAAATACATCGGCAAGGGATTATGGATCATGTTGTCCATTCCAAATTCGTTTTCATTTCTATCTACCCAATCGTGGCACAAATATGGATCTCTAGTAAATCGGCTGTTCCAATCACACATGAAACACAGACGTTTGATATAGCCACTTTGCAAACCACAGAGCATTGCGAGTACTTTGAGGTCACAACATACACACATGCTTAACGTAGCCAACTTTATCCAGAATTGTTTGTAAAATTTCATAATTTTCTTTTGTTTCTGCACTGTAAGCAATAGGAATCGATGGTTTAGTGTTGGTTTTGTGCAGTAAAACAGCTTTTAAGCTGAATTTTGAACTGTCTATAAACAATCTCCATTCATCAGCAATATAGTTTATGTCCATAGTATCCATTAATTTTTCAACATCTTTGTAATATGTTAATGTTTTTTCACAACAAAATGACTCTGGAACTTAGCTTGTCGACTTCGATAAGCTGTCACTTTGGCTCCGGGTGCAGAAAGGTTATGAGAGTTCAATAATGAAGCCAGCTCTTTCGATTTACGATGTGTCAATCCCAATTTGGCAATAATTTCATCAAGTTTTTTTTGATTTGTTAGAATGAGCTGATGTGATACAGATGGTTCGGGATTGTAAGAAGGATCTTCACTTGAATCGTACGCTTGTGTGAATGTTGGTGCAGTCATTTTGATACTGGAACGTCATCTGAGTGAGGCAATGGGATTTGAGCACTTGGAACATAAATGTAATTGTGAGATTTCCGTACGCCTCTTCTTGATATAGATGATAAATTTGCTCATGCGTAGCAATACAATGGATCGTGACCATCACCTAGATTTTTCCACATCACTGGAATACCAAAAGGCATACGATCGCGTCTCCCATTTTTCCAATCCATGAGACGGTTGTAGCAACTCTTACACCACGGTCGAGTTAGTAAGAAATTCATTGCCATTTACGCTATCTATACGAGTACGGTATGAACTTGGCTGAATATCAAACGATATTGTGAAAGCACACGTTGTGAACTATCATGGATTTGCTTTCATACTCAATCTATCTACAAAGTTTTTTAACTCGTATAGGTGGCATCAATGTAATGAAATGAAAGCTCTTCAATAGAACAACATACATAGAATTTGACTCTGCTTACACACAATGTTTGGCACCCACTTTGTATTTATTATAATGTTTTGATTGAAATACATCTCATAAGCTTGGATAAAATCGTCAATAAAACTCCCTTTTTTATCATTTTTTGGCACGAATCTACCACAACAATAACAAAAATTGTTTGTATTTGATTCACAAAATTCAATTTCTCACTTTTAATTTTATTGTTTGCATTCAATTGAAAACATGTAGTAAACACAAGTAAATGATGTAAATGTCAAACTAATTATGTCATGTCATATCAAAAAGTGCTGATCCCTAGTAAGAAAACTAATGCGCAATTAGAATAAATTAACATGATTTTTTTTTCATAAAATTCTAATTTTTGTAACTTAGTGAATTGTAAAAATAATTTAGTCATTAAACATCATAGCAAACAATTTTTGGTCGAAATGAGAATAAATATGAGCTTTTCAAATGCCTATTCCAATAAAACGTCTTTCAGTTTTTCATAGGGGTATTCAATAGGTAGCGTTTGGGACGCCATCTTTTGTAAATTTCCAAAATAATAATTAATATTAATTGAATTTTTCAATTATTTTGGGGTTAAAACTTTGAATTATTTTAGATAATTTGTCCAAAAACTGAATAAAGAGATCATAATTAAACTGCTGAAACGCACAATTAATCACTTATTTTGGAATGGATTTTCGTTAAAAATCGTTTATCTCAGTCTAGCCTAGAATTTTACTAAACGCTCATAGGTTTTCCAATGAAAGTTGATCATTTAAACTAAAAGTCATAGAAATCTATTCATGAGGCAAAAAAATAAAACGTTATATAAAAAAACTTTGGCCTTACAACGCAAAACCCTTCGGCGGTTTTTCTCTACCCACCAAGTACTTTCACCCCAAAGTGGAATTATTGCGTCCCCAGAAAATGACTCCTAATTTGTTGCACTGTGTTATTCAAAATTACGGTGTGATCTAGGGGGAAATAACCACTACAAATCACATTAAAATTTGGATTTTTTTCGCAAAATACAATCTTTCCAAAGAATACACAATGACTTGTGTGATTTGATCTAAGATTTGTTGTGATTTCATCGGATTTGACCAGGGGAAAAGACACAATTCTTCAAATGTACAAGTTTTACTAAATTTGATTCATTTTTGACCTAGTTCGACCTAGTTCTCTATGTATTTTAAATGCGTACTAGAAACCATTTGAAATACTCAACCGAGTAGACTTTTTTGACAGTTCAACGTATATATATCATACGCATCAAAAAGTCCCGAGTTGAACCTAGTTGCATTGAGTTTTACTATAGTTTCTAGTATCGAGTCCGTGTCTAACCCCAAGGATTTGACAGATTTGAAGAAAAGTCATTTCACCAAAACATCACTAACTTGTTCAAATCTATTAAAAATCTTTCAAATCATACAAATCATTCAAATCTTTCAGATCACAAATCATTACTACTCGATACAGTCTAGTATGTCGTATATTTTTGTTTTTTTTTTTTTTTATTACAAACATCGGAAAAACAAAAAAAAAACACTGTACGATATAAAAATGAGTAAAATTAAATTGAATATTATATCAAATTTTAATTTTATTGCTATCTGCTTTGCCGAAACGCATATTTGACAATTAAATAATGTATTGAGTGAAGTTAAGAACGAACAAGACAAAATGTCGATATTATACTGCAACTATTATTGCAAATGATTTTAATCTGCTGGATTTGACACTGGATTTGACATTGAGATGATGAATTTGTAATATTCTGCAATGATTTGTTGATTTCTGTCAATTTATTTGAATTTCGAAAAACTGGTTGAGATTTGAATACAAATTTTTTAGTTATTTCCCCCTAGGGTGTGATTTACTTTATCAAAGGCCTTGCTGAAGTCAAGATATAAGACGTCAACTCTATTTGAAGAATTCATACCATTTATTGGTTGTTGTTGAACGATGTTTTATAAAATCATGTTGACGTGAAGAAATTCTCTCAGAAATACGACGGGTCAGAAGAATATTGACACAATTCTCAAAAAATTTGGCGATTGTAATTAACTTGGCAATACATCTGTAATTTTCTATATTTGATTCATTGCCCTTCGTGAAAATCGGTCGAACGCAATATCTCTTCCAGGCGTCGGGAAAAATGCCAGTCTGCAACGATTCATTGAATAGCTTACTTTGATATATATTGATTTATACAAAATTGATGCGCAGTTTTTCAAAACAAGTGGATGGATACCATCCGGACCTGCACTAGTATTTGTCTTTATCTTGAGAAGCTGGTCAAAAACAAAATATTCATCCAAGAGAAGCGTATCATTTTGGGTAAGATTTGTTACATCAGTTAACGGACAATTAACAGGTGCGTTGGTAGAAAAATTACTGTTGAAAAACTCAGCAAACATTGAAGCTTGTTTTTGTGCATTAATTGATGATTTCGATCCATAGTGTAGAAGCTTAGGTAAACATTCAACGTTACGCTTCGAGTTAACGAATTTCCAAAAGCCAGATGGATTTGATTTGAGCGATAATTCGAGATTTTCTTGTAGTTTTCGTAGTGTGTTGAGTGAGTCAAATTCAGCACAGGCTAGATCATAGGTAGATCTGTCATCATAGTTTCTAAAGCAAATTTTCTCATCAAACGATTTGTCGATTAAAGTTTCAAAAATATTCAAGTTATTAAGAAAATTGCACATTCCATGGTAATTTCCCCGCTTGAAGTTACGATGAGAAACATTCGAATTGTAATTTGAATTACGTGGAGTCGATTTGATTTCATGTGTGAATAGTAAAGGCGGATGATGAATGTCAATATTTGTCAACGGAAATGGCTCAGTTAATTCAAAATTAAAACAGTCATTCGTAAATGCCAAGTCAAGTAACCGCCCAAGGTTATTGAATCTATCAATAATTTGAGTGTATCCCAAGCAAAGAACTCCATGGAGGAATTCGGCAGCAAATAGTCGAGTAATGTTCACTGGTAACATGACATTTAAATCATCACATGAATTTTCTTTCGGCAAGATCCAGTCAACAGATGGAATGTTGAAATCACCCACAACAAAAATGTAGTCCGAGTGTTCAAGTTGAATGGATTTGATTGGATTAAAATGTTTCATGTAAATATCAGATGTTGAAGCAGGTAGAATGTAAGCAGCGTATAAATAAAGCTTAAAGTTTGTTGAGAATTGAATTACAACACAAGTGTATTCAATGTCGTGGAAACCGTTGAGTGTAACCGTTGATGATAAGAGATTGTTTTGAACCGCTATTAATGTTCAACCTCGGTGTTACTGCTTTTTGCCGCCGTTGTTCCGGAGAATTCGGCGAGGTAGACAGGGATTTGATTTTGGCCTCGGAGATGGCAAAAGCCAAGCGGCCACGATGGCTTCAGTCAATTCGTTTTTGTTGTTGTATTGCCGGCCATTTTTGTACACTAGACGAGCCAAAATGCCCCACACATTCTCGATTATGTTCATATCTGAAGATTTTGCGGGCAATTATTGAAAAGGCGTATTTCCTGAAAAAAGGTTAGAGTTGACTTGGCGACATCAATTGCGCACTGTCCTGCTGAAATTGCCAGCCCGCACCAGCACACTCATAGCCATATGATGGGAAATAAGGACGAATCATCTGCTGGTACTGTACCGCATTCAATGGCATATTTTTGAGGTAGCCAATGGCGCCCTAAATCATGACCGAACCACCGCCAAATTGGCGCGAACTGAAAATCTTTTCTTCGGTACGTAAATCATGCCAATAGTACGAATTTTTCTTCTAAGATATATTTAAAATGATTATTTATTAATTTTATGAAGAAAAAACATAAATTTTTTCAAAAATGTGGGTGACTTTAACCTTGTTTCGTCCACTGTAATATTGTTCTCTGGTTTTCTTTTCTCAATTAAAATCATTTAATTTGGTGAAGACACACACAAAAAAATAAATTGGTATTTCAGTTAAATTTAGTGGTGGATATATGATTTACCACATAACTTTGAGATTTTACCACATACAATTCCATATAATTCGACATCCATAGCTTGTGGTAAAATATTGAAGTTATGTGGTAAGATAAACAGAAATGTATATTTTGTACTATAAATTGCTGTTTTACCACATTCTTTTTTTGTGTGTTTGTTTACCGTTGCTTGTGGATCTATTGTTTCACTGAAAAGCTTTGATAAAAGTGTTTTCTTTAAAATCAATATTGCATTCTATATGTTTCAATTAAGGTGCAAAATGAAACGTGAAATTTGGAGAAAAAGGTAAATAATATGCATGCAATTAAAAAATGTAAATGAAATGTTATAACATATAAGAAATGAGAAAATATAGTATATTTTAATCGTTTTTGTTTTTGTTATTATTAGTGGTGTAATTCATATTTTGCAGTCAGTTCTGTTCAAGACGTTTTGTCGAATAGTTCCCGAATTTTTTCTCATCTAAAGAGATCATCAACAGATTTCTTCATTGAAATCCTCTGAGTGGAAAATGATAGGTGCATCTAAACCTTATCTTGGATTCACAAAATTATCTGTAGGTTATCATAAAATAGTGTGTTTTTGTACATTGAAGTATAGGTTCGCAGTATATATTTTATATTTTATATTTATAATTTGTGTTTACTTCTATTCATTAGATTGGCGGTGAAGTTAATGAAAACGTTGTAGGTGTTTTTTTCACTTTGAATGCAAAAAAATGAATATTAATTAAAAAGCAATATCGAATTTCATAATGTAATGAAATGAGAACGATAGGAACAACAACTATTCTTAACATTTATTTTATATGGACAACAGTTGTGTGTGGAAATAGGATGTTTTTTTTCTTTACTCCTAAAGCAAAATGAATATTAATCAAAAACAGAACTGAAAACGACATCAAAGGTAAACTGCATATGATTGCATTTAAAGCATTTATATATACATATGCTTCGTAGTCCAATGGTTAGCTTTTAGGCTTTGCAAGCACCAACATCTGGGTTCGATTCTCGCAATGAAGAAAATCTTTTTCTTCAAAATGTATGATAAATCAAGTTAGGAAATAACAATTTGATTGACGTGGTGTAATTCTCTTACTTGGAAACATTTGTATATACTACTGTGTACAAATATGAGTAAGACTTTATTTAAAACTTTTGAATTCTTTATTTATTCTTCTAAATCTAATTCATCCCCCTCAAAATAATCCCCTCCGGATGCAATGCACTTATGCCAACGTATTTTCAAATCTTCGAAACCAAGTTCGAAACACTTTTGAAATTCGATTTCCGGAATGGCCTTCAGTTCCTTCTGCGATTCGGCCTTTATCTCCTCAATCGTGACAAAACGGTGTCCTCGAAGTGGTTTCCTGAGTTTAGAGAATAGCCAGAAGTCACATGGAGCTAAATCAGGCAAATACGGTGGTTACGGAACGATATTGGTTAAATTTTTGGTGGAAAAATACTCATAAAACCAATCAAAGAAATTTCATGGTTTTGGAACCAAACGTGAATTGGGACTTTTAACTTAAAAAAAAAAGCTTTTGAAACGGTGTTCATAGTTTATGTGGAGAACTAAGAGATCTAACCATCAATCTTAAAGTTCATCGACGATGTTTCACTGAAAATTTTCTCATTTTTTTAATGTTGATGGTCGTACAAACCGATTTTCAGAGGTTTAGGTGTTCTTCAATTTCTAGGAAAATTTTCTGTCGTTTGATACGCTTTCAAACACAAAAAAGTTCACTGGCTGATTAATAAAAAAAGACTAAACACACTGAAATTCGGTATAGCATTTGCTCTATAAACTATGAATAATGAATGAATGATACAACCGAGAAGTTTAAATTGGAAAGTCTTACTCATATTTGTACACAGTAGTATGCTTCATGTGAGCGAGAGAGTAGTGAGAGAGAGTGAGAGAGTGAGAGAAAGAGAGAAAGTGAGAGTGAGTGTGTGAGAGGAGGGAGAGAGGGAGAGAGAGTGAGTATATGACAGAGTGTGTATTTGTGTTGTAACAACATATGCAATCATGTATTAAATTCGTATGCACACCAACTGTACATCTACTAAAACGAAACAACTGTTCAGTTACAAATGAATATGCATAGCATACGAATGTATTTATATAGTTGCTCTCCATATGCTACAATATTGAAGAGAAGTGAGAGAGAGCGAGAGAGTATGTGTGTGACTTCTCTCTATCAGACTGTGGTCTGATCCTCATAAGTATACTACTAATGATAGCTTTTTTATAATTTGGAACTTTGATTTATTGATAGAAGAGCATTTTTGCCGATGTAATTTAATTCATTTTGGTTGGTTTTTATTTTTTTGAGAAACTTTTTCATGTCGATAAAAAATGAAGAAATGATTGTGTTTTCGCCACTAAAGTATGTAATTCAAAACAAATAGCAGCAATATACCGAGTTCAAATTTCCTATTCCTCATTATATATATATAATTCGACTCGTATGACCGTCGATTACAACTGAATATTCATAAGATCACTTTTATTTTAACCAAATACCACAACATTCTTTCATGTGAACGTATGCATTTTAATTTTTTAAGTTTTACATTACTCCTTTTTGTCTGGTCTTGTTTCTTTAAAATTAGTTTGAGTATACAATACGATAGTTGAAGTAATGAATATTTTTAAAATCAGAAGTTCGGTATATTTTTTGTGTAAAAAGTTGTTCAGTACGGATATTGATATCATTTGAATCAGTTACCGATTTCCTATTCTTTCTCGCTATAGATAATTTTCATAGAACAAATCTTAAAATATAAGGAGTACTAAATAGATTCAGTGAATAAAATAAATATAGTTGTGAAATGGCATACATATTTGATAAAGCCTACGAGCAATATTCAAAGATATGGGATGCAAGAGGTAATAAGAAAATAAACAAAATTTATATATTTGATATAAAGCTATTTTTTTTTTTTTGGTAAGATACCCGACTTAATCATCTACCATTTATGTCGAGTCCCTTAACAATGGTGATTTTGGTGTCATCATATTTGTATATTGTCAAAAATGGAGAAAATCTTATGGAGCATAGAAAGCCGCTAAAAATTGAACGACTAATTATAATTTATAATATAATTCAAATAATCGCCAATTCATTTCTATTTTTGCTTGTGAGTGATTTTCATTAATTCAAATAGCGTATATTTAATTGTCATTTTCGCGTAAAATCTGATTCAATACAGGTGACACACTACATCTTTTTTGCAAATACCAACTTTAGTTTTCGATGTGAGCTAAGCAATTTTTCAACAGATTCTGTTGGAATTTACACAGCGTATATGTCATATAGTTATTTCATTTTAAAGTTAGCTGATTATTTGGACACAATTTTCTTTATTTTGCGAAAAAAGTCGGAGCATGTGTCATTTTTACATGTTTATCATCATGTTGCTGTAAGCGTTGCAGCATATGTTTGCGTGCTTTTTGCAACAGGCGGTCAAGGCATAATTTTGGGCTATTTAGTAAGTTTAATAAGCAAACATACATTCATTTAACTTGAATTGTCAATATACTATAATTTTTTTCAACAGAATACATTCGTACACGCTGTTATGTATACGTACTATTTATTATCGATTTGGAAGCCCGAGATAAAGTCGAGCAAAACGACAAAGATGAATATCACACGAATGCAAATGGTATTCTTTTTATTATTCAAAAGATTCCATTAACTTGTTCTGTTATTCTTTTTATTTCCTTTTTTAGATTCAATTCTTAATTTTAGTTATCCATTTTGGTCATAGTTTCATAATACCAGGAGATGAGTGCGAATATCCCAAATTTCTTTCACTAATGGGTGTTACACAGAACATTTTTATGATAATTTTATTCTCGGACTTTTATTGGCGTGCATATGGCAAACAAAATTTTTAAAAATATATAATAAAATCCTTCATGCAATATACATTTGTTAAATAGTAATTAAAATTTCTTTCATTGTATGGCCAATATAAGACCGTTGAAAACAATATTTATGGTATTTTTAGTAAATCGTGGCAACAAGTTCCGCTCGCACAACGGAATTCCTATTTTATTAAAATATTATGTTGTTTGGTGATATGATGCGTTCCATTTTTCTATCGTTTTACTCCGAAAATTTACCGCTCAATCGTCTGACACATAGATGTCACTCAAGGCGATGAAGCAAGGCGCGTAGACACTTTCTACGTGCCCTAAGTTAATACTACGCGCTTTCAAGTACTTCTTAAGTTTAAATACTTTACTTGATTCACCATAGTATCTTTTGTTATTCAATGAAAAATAAATAAGAATAGAATAGAGTAAATTATTAATTATAATATTTCCTTTTTTTTTTAAAAAAAAGTAGAAAAATTTATTTGTGATAAGATTGTATTTGAAAACTAAGATGAATCGAATCCAGGAATCTAATCATAAAATTCTGCTGAAAGTGCAATATGAAAAAAAAAAACAAAAATACAATCTGCTATTTATTCCATAAATTTTGACCAAATTGTATTTCATTTTTTATTTTTATTTCAATTCTGCTCTATAAAAAAAAGAATACTCGTTAAGTATGAAGACCGTCTTCATACTAAAGTATTTTTGTCATAGTGCTGTCATGTAAAGACCGGTGAACACATAACCTACAAAAAGCGACAAAAATTTGTGACGCCAATGATTGTAATCAAAGCGAATCGAAAATATTTCAATAATTTTAATAGTATTATTACAGCAGTTTAGTAACAATAACGATGTCAGATTCACCATATTTACTTCGAGAAAGGCACAAAACCTGGTAAGTTCACTTATTTTTAATATACGGGGTCTTTGAAGACCCACCCGCTAAATGTATGTTTCGGTATGTTTGTGTTGAATCGTGTTAAATTCGGTTAAATTAAGCAAAATTTTTGAATTTTTTTGTTATGATTGGTTAATTTTTTGAGTTCGTTTGAGTTTTATGTGCATTTCTAATTAATTTACATATTCAATTATATTGCAGCACCATAGAGACAGAAGACGATAACCAACTAATGGACTTGGAAACAACAGACGACAATGTACAATGTACGGCTGATCAGGAAGCACGTAAATTACAATATGAATATAAAGCGGTAAGTGATATGGACCATTGTTAACCTAAAAATTTACGGTGTTATTTACATACGTAGTAAAAACGTTGACTTAAAAAGAAAGTGCAATGTTTATGTTTACTTTTGTTTCTTCTATTTAGAATTCCAGTTTAGTTTTACAAGCGGATATACGTTTAATTGAGCGGCCACGTCGTGATGAGGCAACAGGTGAAGTGTGTTCATTAGTTGGAAAATTAGATGGAACACGATATCAACGCGCAAAACCGAAAAAAAGGGAAGAACGTATGCGTCATAATTATAAACATAACCAAAATACTTTTTTTTGCTGTTTGTGGTAATCATTTTTATAGCAAAAATCTGTTGAGTTAAATTCCGTAAAAATGAAAAAATATACAGTAAATTTTCCAAAATTGAAAGTAATTGATCAAAATGTATAAAAATGAATCAGACGGAATCATAATATACTATAGTACTGTATAGATCTTTATTTTCAATTTTTATCATACGGGTGATTCTTGGATTTTAATCGTCTTCGAAGACCATGCTCTTTGCAAACATTGAATGTCTTTGCTCTTTGCGCACACTGAATGTCTTTGCTCTTTACGCATGTTTGTGCTGGTTTATGTGTGTGTAGACGTGTATAGAATAAAAGGCTTCCATACAAATGATTACTACAAATAGCAGTGAAATGTTGTCATAATTATGAACATAACCAAAATACTTTTTTTGCTGTTTGTGGTAATCATTTTTATAGCAAAAATCTATTGAGTTAAATTCCGTATGTATAAATGCTATAGTCGGCTAAATAAAAGTAATGGATTCTGCTCTTGAAAGAAATAAAAGAGAAATATTCTTGAAATATAACTTATGTGAGTTTAAAATTCAAAATTAATATTATTTGTCTTTAAATAAATGTCGTTATTGCGATAAACTCAAAGTCACAAAAAAAGTTTGTTTATAATTATTTCAAGAAATATTTATTGTTATTTATCGAATAAATTTTGAAAACCCAAAAAATACGAATGTGCATGAATATCGATGAATATATTCAGAAATGGAAAAATAAAACGTCATGACTAGTACATGACAGCACGTGTCAGAAGTACTTAAAATAACAGGGCGCGTAGTAGATGTGGCGCCACAATCAGCAAAACTACGTGCTTCATCGCCCTGATGTCACTACTATAAAATTTGGGATTTTTCGATAGAACAAATCCGAACGGATTAAATGTTTTGTTTGATTTTTTCAGCCATAATTTTATGTATTCTATTCTCACAACAGTAACTATAATAGGACCACGATCCTCCCATGCACCGCTATCGAGACCCCAAGTATACTACCGATAACCATGATCATTAAGATTCATGGTTTGGATACAACATTCGGTGTTGAATGCAATGTTCGTTTTGATTTTTTTTGAGTCTGAAACAAATAAATGGCAACAGTCAATAGCAGTCTATTGCTGCTGCATTTTTTTCTTTTCCTTTCTCCTTCACATTCTATTTCTTTTCCCCATCTGTCTCTGTTGGTCTTTGAAAATTGATATGCAGCGGCCCATTCATTACAGCACACCGTCCTGTATGTAACAAAGAAAATCAAATAATATTGGCTCTATAACTGGAAACTCGCTGTTTTTTTATTGAATTTTAACGGAAAAAATACAAATGAATAAATAACATTATAATATTCGAAGTATTGTCCATCGTTAGCCACCACTTTTTCCCATCTTTCTGGTAGCATACGGATTCCACATCGGAAGAAATCCTCATATTTTGAGGCAATGAATGAATCGACCCAATTTCTGACTTCTTCAAAAGAAGTGAAGCGTGTACCAACCTACACACAAAAAATACATGCATACTTCAGTTATACAAACTGTGTAGCAAATCAATGTGTATGTAAAATTAGTATGGACTACACACAAACGCTACACTTTGTACATACAGATGTGTATGTATTATGTGTAGCGTTTGTGTGTAGTCCATACTAATTTTACATACACATTGATTTGCTACACAGTTTGTATAGCTGAAGTATGCATGTATTTTTTGTGTGTAGGGGCATATTACTCTTGCGAATTTTTTCCGAATTCGCGAATTTACGAACAACTTTTCGAATTAATAAGTGAATTCACGAATTATCTTGCAAATTCAGGAATTCGCAAATTAATTCGAATTTTTTCTATACAAATTCGCGAATTTTTCTGAAATAGTATGAATTTGTATGTATGTCATTCATAAAGCAAGCTGTCGTCCATACAAGTTATTTGTTTATTTTCAATATTGTGTTTTGTTTTATGATAAATTCAAATAAAAATAAAATGGTACCGTGAATAAATATTTGTTGCTTGAAATTGAAAATAAATAAAACTGTATTCATATTAATTTCAGGAGAAATTTTTTGATGAGTTACGGCACTTTTTAAATGAAGAGGTTCCATTCGACATCAAAACAATTTTAATAAATAGTTCATTTGACACCGAAATCTCCTTACTTGGCATAAACAATGATATTATTAATGAAATTGAACAATTTGCAAATGAAATGTTTGCAAAATTTGCAAACGCCATGATACTGTATGACGTTGTTATGCATTCACAAATTCGTACCAATTCGTGCGAATTTTCATTATGTATTACAATACGCGTCAATGCGAATTCATGCGAATTAAGGATTTTTTATGCAAATTATACGAATTTATGCGTATTTTCAATGCATTTGCGAATAGTAATATTCCCCTAGGTACCAACCAGGTGATTCTGGATCGATCGAAACAAATGGTAATCAGAAGGGGCTATGTCTGGGCTATACGGAGGGTGGGGTAGCACATCCCATCGAAGCGTTTCCAAGTATGTTTTGGCGACCTTTGCATCATGTAGCCGATCATAGTCATGTTGAAGAATAACTTTGTCATGTCTTTGCTCGTATTCAGGCCATTTTTCGCGCAATGCTCAACTCAAACGCATCAATTGTCGTCGATAGAGATCCCCAGTGACTGTTTCATTCGGATTCAACAATTCATAACAAACCACACCCTTCTGATCCCACCAAATACAGATCATTACCTTAAATCCATGAATATCTTGTTTTGATGTCGATGGTGCTCGTTTGCCGCGCTTCACATATGCTGTTTTTTTGCTTGGGGTTGTCGTAATGGATCCACTTTTCATCACCAGTGACTATTCGATGCAAAAAACGCTTCCGTTTTTGCCGTTGGAGCAGCTGTTCTCAAGTGAAAATTCGTCTTTCAACGTCTCTTGGTTTCAATTTATGTGGGGCCCAATTTCCATGCTTTTGAATGTATCCGGCTGCTTTTAAACGTTTGAAAATTGCTGGCTGAGTGAACCCCCATGGATTTTGCAAGTTCTTCTTGCATTTGACATGAGTCTTCATCCAGTAATGCTTCCAATTCTTCATCTTCCAATTTTTTCGACGGACCTGGACGTTCTTTGTCTTTCATGTTGAAATCACCACTTTTAAAGCGTCAAAACCAATCTCTGCAAGTGGTTTCAGTAAGAGCATGCTCCTCATAAACTTCCACGAAAACGTGATGACTTTCAGTAGCAGTTTTCTTCCACAAAAAATTGTGAAGTAAAATTCCCCGCACAAACTCTTTTTCTGGTATGAAACTATCCATTTTTAAGCGCAAAAATAAACACATGTTATTACTTTGGATAAGTATGACATATATGGTTTTGAAGCTTTATGTCTGTACAACAAAACGTCATATGTGTCATTTGCGACTAGCGACATCTGTCAGCATAAACAGCGAGTTTCTAGTTATAGAGCCAAAAGATGCAATCATTGTCCATTGATCGTTGTTCACGATGCAGAATACAAGATAAAATGATTTTATTAAAATCACACGAAACAATTACATTTGTAAAGAATATTGCGACCGGCATTTGTATCATGGTTCCATGTGATAGTTTATCCATAATTGTTACAAATTGCAAGAACGAAGAACGAAATTTTGAAGCCTTACGTTGGCCATTGCGAGGCTTATGTCTTCATTGGTGCCGCAAAAGCTTCTTGTTTTTAATCGAATGGTCCATGCCTTCTGTTTTGTTACCCTAAGGTATCGGCGTACAATCACTGCAAACATAATACCGGTACTTCTCGTTGACAATTCCACGCTTCATTGGCTTTTGTAGTGGATTGAAACGCAACGAGCACAGCATTGTTTTTCGGAATTCATCCACTTCGACGATTGTGCACTTCCGGCGGTGTATTTTTTTTCGAAAAGACCACGCACTTTTGTTCGTATGTAGCCTTTGCACTTCGAATTTGCTGCTATGAACTGGTTACCAACGAAAATAAAGGTCTGCTTGCCATGGAAAAGTTTCGTTGCCCATGCATCCAACCCTCTTTCCGTATCGATGAATTGCAGCAGATCCTGTAGATTGTATTTGTATCGGTTGTATGCTTCAAATTTCTGCTCAAAATACCGTAGAATGAATGATTTGCGATGTTCTTGCATTTCATCGTCAATGTGTTTCGATAATTTTTTACGCCGTTTCCCACGACTTCAAAATCCAGTAACGTTTTTGTATTCATCTGGCGTCATTCGAATTAAGGTTTCCGATCCATCAGATTTAAGGGATATACCACCAATTACCAAACGAAACCCGGGATCAAGGCCATAAATCTGCTCGGTGTTTTTCAATTTTGCTTCGAGCTCTGCCATTTGTTCGTCTTTGGTTTTCTGCAAAACGGATTTGGTGCGAGTCATTAAAAATAATATTGCGACACCATCTGTTTCGATAATGCTGTCAAAATTAATACGGGCACAACCATCATTTTGTGGTGTTCTTTCCAATACGTCGATGTTGAAATACGCTCTCCATCTCGTTGTATGCTTTGTAAATGACATTTTTTCTCAAAAATGCTTTGTGTGTGCATCCATTGTTAATCAACTTATTGAAAAACGACTGTATGGTGGCGCTTAAATGTCGATACTGGAATGACGGTGAAATTTTTGTATTCACGAAAATTAGTCTTTTCACCACGTTTTAGAGCCGCTTTTCTTTTTCGTTTGTGATTGCGAATGTACCTTTAAATAAAAAAGCATTCATTATCAACTATATCAATGAACAATATAAATAATAGATAAAACACACAAAAACTACAATTTTCACTTTTATTAAGCGTTGTAGATTCATGAACAATGGAACGAAGATGAACCATTTACTCTTCATGCTATAGAAAGTTACTCTTCATGCTCCTCCAAATTTGATCGGTTTCAATTCCTTTAGTAGATTTTCATTTAGTATTTTCTCCGATGTTGAATAGAACAGATAGTTCATGGTATCATAAACGGCTTGTTTATCAGCATTTTGATGTGATAAACACTTTTTCATGCGCGAAAAAGCATGTAAGCAAATATTATTTTGGAAATTTGTGTAGAACATCTAGTACACCATGATTTTGACAAAGACTTTTGATTTTCACGCTTAACTTATATCCAAATGTCCTTATCCTTTGTTTGCCCCATAAATTAGGTACCTCGGAATTAATCCATAAAATAATTCTTGTCGACGAATGCACTAAACAAATTTTCCAGTTGTTCATCGCTACTGATGTTGAAATAATGATAGAACAAATATTGCATGTTGAGTGTTTCCTTAGGATAAAACATCGTGTCATTTCCAACACAAAAAAGTGATTTCGTCACGGATTAGTTTTGTTTTCTATTCGTCGTTCACTTCTTCACCATTGTTGCTTTTCATTTTCCGATAAATAATCGAATGCCCGAAAATTAAATAAACAGGCAACCGAAAATTTGCCAAGGATTCCAAAGCGTATACTATCACTGGATTGAATTCCATGGTGTTACAAAGATTAATAACGATTCCATAGTTAAACTTCATCTGAAAACAATGCAATAATACGGTCAATGACGTTGGTCATCCTAATGACATTTTATATTTCTTCACTGTTATTGTGAGCACTGAAAACACATTGGATAGAAATTTGCGAAATCAAATCCAATCAAATCTATGGCTTCATTATTTGGCGGAAGATGAGAACAAATGAACAGAACACTCATTCCGATAAGATGATACGATTCTTCACTATATTTTGATTATAGAGCCCAATAATCAAATTAACCATCTTAATAAATAATCAAATTAACCGTTTTTCAAAACAGATTGTATACCGTTGTTGTTATCTATCAAAACACGATTCCACAATAATAATAGAGATTTTTTGTTATTCAATGATTACAATTGTTGACAGCAAAGCTGTCACAGCTTGAAATATGCATGTATATTCGGATAAGTACTTCTTCAAAAATACTTTACACTTTCGAGTATACTACAATATTGTTTCATTGGAAACATATCAAATGTTTCATTGGAATTTTTAAGATGAATTGGAATTTATAGAGACATCATATATAGTTTATTTTTTCCTCAAACTGTTCTGATAATTTTTATTTGTTCATAATTTCACAAATTATTTTAAAACTAAATTAATTTGCAAAAGTCTTTCCGTACGTAATGTATAGAAATTTGGGAGTTTTATTTTCAGCCTGGATAGAGTGAACAACATATTTTTCTGTCGAATTAATAACCGAGGCTCTGAAAATGAAAGATGTTAGTTGAAAATGGAAATGCCTAAATCATTTATTTATACACTGTTTTACCTCGTGAATGGCGCAGAGTCCTCCTGAGCAATTAGCGAAAACATATTTTTATCAAATACACCAATGCTATTACTCCAAATAATTCCAGCATAAATGTCAGCAGCCAATTCATAAAAGAGTTCAATATTTTCAGTCCAAATTGAAATTAACTGCATTTTATCAGGATCAATGTTTTTTGTTAACTGTATAGCTTCATTTATTGTACGAAAAAAATTAACAACAACCGGAACTTGATCAAATAGTATGTTTGCAGAATGTGGCAAATATTTTACTGGAACATCAATTAATATACATTTTTTGGAGTTCTTGATACTCATACATTTACCACCGTATTTGGATGCTTGATGTTCTTGTCGCGATAATTCAACTTTGTTTATATAACTTGCATCCAAGCGCTCTTGTTTAAGCAATTCTAGAAAATTATTTTTCAATGATTCTTGCACGTATACTGATGTAATGCGCCATGGAGAGCAGGAACGATCCGAAATATTCATAATCAACTCATCGATAGCTGATTCAACATCAGCTGTGTCGAAAATGAATTGCGTACAAAAAGTGTTAATATGTGAGTATTGTTGATTGCAATGCTTCATTTGTAATAATTCTTCGGTGAATTGATTTTCAAATAAATATGAAATCAGTGCTTTTCGCTTAGCGTCAGTTTTTATTTTAAATGTTGAAGTCTTTTGTTGTTTTACCGCATTCAGCAGAAATTCACCAATTGATATAAAACTGTGAGCATTCAATACTACATCGGAATTATTTGCATCGGTATCACCTGAATTATCGGAGTTCACTTGATCAATGAATACTCTTGCCCAGTTTATGTGCTTCATAGTCGTTTTTACCGATTGTCCATCATTGAATTCATATTCCATTCTGGCTACCTCAGTGGAATTATTTAACGCGATTGAAATACCTGGAACGATTCTAAATATTAGATACAAAGTTTCAATCAATTTTGTACGTCACATGTAAATAAATAAATATGTTTTTATCATTAGGAATAAAAATACATGATATCAAATAGTACCGGAATACCTGTTTTCAAGCATTCGGAATTATTGAATGTTAAAATAAGTTCCGTCGAATCATCTGTCAATATCGGTGGATTAAATTCAATTTGATTATCTTCTAACATTTTATTCACAGTTTTCCAATACGAATCGAATGAATTGTCCATAATTTTTTGAAAATCACCAGTTTTTAACTGAGACATTTATAATTATAACTTGTGTAATCTATGAAACAATCACGTATGAGTTCAATGAAACAAAGTAAAGTGACATTTTACCGCATTGTATTTTCTATCTGATAACGCAGCGCTGCGTTTACAATGCGACTCAAGTAAAAATAAACGTCACCTTATCTTACTCTTCCGTTGTATAAGTTAAAGTTCACTGAGACTGTGATTTTGTATGTAACATTTTGAACTCTTCACAAGATTAACAGCAATAGAATAATAATAATAGAATATCAATTCATTGCATGATTTCAGATTTGAGGTTTGATGTGTTTTCCAATGATATTTCGTTTTATTGAATGAATAAACAAAGTTTTTTTCATATGGAAATCGATTCATTCAATTCCAAATGAAAATTTATAAATCATAATATAACGTTAACTGGATAGCATATAACGCTTGCAAATATTGTAAACAAAAACCGTTGAAGCTCCATCGCTAAGGATGCTCCATCGCCCGCTAGGTAGATGCGCAGTACCCCAGTTATTATGAAAACACGCATATAATAAAGAACGTCAAAATACTTACTACAATTACATAAATTTGTAAACATGCTATTTGTGTGAAAAAAAGAAGGAGAAATTCATTGAATGTATTTGTCAGATTTTCTTCTGAATGAGAAAATGTTGTGCAAATATTTTCCACTGGACAACTGTAACAGAGCTTTGAATAGTCTGTATTTTTTAAACTTCCGTCGAAATCAGTTCATCTGAAAGTAGAATTTTTAATTCTAAAAGCATTTAACTTTTCCATTTTCCAAAAAAAAAAACAAGAAAAAAAATACAATAGATTCTAAAATCATATAATCTAGTGAATTTTACATAACAAACCACTATATAGGATTGAACAAGTAATGGGATGCTGTGACAGATGTGAAAAAATGTCTGACCTTTAATTCAAATTGGTACACACATTTCCTCCGATTTTATTTTCATAATAAACCATTTTCATAAAAAAATGAAACAAAAAAATATCATAATCTATTCTCAATTTTCTATATTAAATTAAGTGCATTCTGATTCTGATTCTGATTAGACCAAATTCAAGCTAGTCTTTGATAGGTTGAACCACTTATTTAATAAGATTTATTATAGATTTTTTCATTGAAACACAGATATTTTTGGAAATTCAGAATAAATATTAGTGAAAATTATGCAAACATGCTGGGTCGTAAACAAAGTTTAAAGGGCGAACTAATTTTGGCCGATTATGGGCCTGAAGAAAGTCTTAATGAAAATGCAGATGTCGAATGGGTAAATAAAGTGAGTATTTTTGAAAAATCGAAATTGAATAAAAGTTGTAAGATTAAACTCTGAATTTAATTACATATTTATTTAAAACCAAATAAATTTCTTTTAGGCATGGCTACGACGATTTATGCGAATGTGTGCTTTACTTTCGCTTGCATCAGTATCGCTTAACACACCTAAGACTTTTGAAAAATTGCCAATTCTCCAATATGTAACATTTATTGTTGATATATCCATTACATTATTATTCACTGCAGAGATGATAGCAAAAGTGCATAGTCGTGGAATTTGGAAGGTATATATTTTATGTTCAGCCATAAAAATATGTAAATCTTTATTTTCAATTGTGTCTCATTAGAAATCTCTACAAGCAACTAAAACAGTGCCATATTTTCGAGATCATTGGTCGAAATTCGACGCGAGTATGGTAATATTTCTATTTTTATATTTTTATATTATTTCCCTTTTTATATATGGAAGAAATATCTTTACAATATTTGCAAAATATTTCATTTTATTTTCTTTTGTTGTTTCCCTTAGGTAATATTTCTGTGGATATCAGTTACGTTACAAGTATTTCAATTACTTGAAATCGTCTCACAATTTTCCTATTTGACAATACTTCGATCGCCGAGGCCGTTAATAATGATTCGATTTTTACGTGTTTTTCTGAAATTTAATATGCCAAAAAGTCGTATCAACCAAATTTTCAAGTAAGCCAGCAATTTTTTCTTCATTAATATCTAGATCAATATGAATTACAAAACTAAAGACATAAAAAAATATTTCTTTTATAGGCGTTCGAGTCAACAGATCTACAACGTTACTTTGTTTTTCTTATTTTTTATGTCATTGTATGGACTATTGGGAGTTCAGTTTTTCGGCGAATTAAAAAATCACTGCGTTATGGATTCAACAACAAAACAGTAAGCAAAATGTCAATATATTGAAAATGCCTGTGTGGTTGTACTAAATAATTGTCTATTTCAGAAATATAACAATCAATTCACTTGCTATTCCGGATACATTTTGCTCAACTGAAGCAGATTCTGGTTATCAATGTCCACCTGGAATGAAATGCTTAAAGTTACAGTTTTTAAGCAGTTATGTAATGGGATTTAATGGGTTTGAAGATATTTGCACGAGTATTTTTACAGTTTATCAAGCATCCTCTCAGGTATAATCGCAAAAGACGAAAATAGTTTTTCAATAAATCCAAGTCAATCTCACCCGTATTTTATTTCTTACAGGAAGGATGGGTAAATAGTAAAAGGCAAATCACTCTGCCTATCATTTTTCTATTAATTTTCATTTTCTTCTTAATAAGAAGTTCTTATTAATAGATTTTTATCATTTTTTGGTTGCGGCCATTTTGTCAAATATTGTGTATATATAAACTAAAAGTCTGTAGCTTGAATTAGAATTTAAGAAGGTAATGGAAGGTACATATATATTTTATGTTCAGCCATAAAAATATGTAAATTTTTATTTACATTTAGCATTTAAGAAGGTAATGCATGACCACTTATATAGAAAAGAAATATTCTTGGAAATACCGTTCGTTATTGAATTTTTTTGATAAAACAAAATACTTAAATTCAACTCACTTAACAAAATGGTTAACCAAAACGATAATTCCATATACAGTAGGGTGTTCCTGTAAGATGAAAAAGAAAAAAGGTGGTGTCTTGAATTGTTCAGAAAAAAATTGCGAATATTGCTTACCTAAAACCCCCACTAAAATATTCCTGCGCAGTTAACATCAACCAGATGGAAGTGAACTTGCTGCTACGCTACTAACCCACATATTCGGGATAGCCTAAATAACTAATGTTACATTTGTTTTTTTTTTTTTTTGTTTGTTTTTTGCTGATTAAACAGCATGATCAGCTGGCTGCTGGTCTTAGTCGAACATTTCTTCATCATTATCAGCGGCGGCTGTTTCGGCGGCCTCGGCAATAGCATTACGGGCTCTGTACCTATTCATTGCATCAGGTATCGGAAGTTCCAGCCTGAACAATCAAACAAATGAATCGTCTTAAGCAATCATTCAATTGCAAATTCAATCAACTAGCCTTACCTTTCAATAGAATGTTCTTTGCAGCCACGACGTCACGATGCCAAATCACAGAGCATTCCTGGTTTAATTCCTAGTTTTTAGAGTAATTTTTTACTTTTGGGTATAAACCATCGTTTTCAACCGATGCTGCTTCGTTCCTTGCGTGTAGCAACTGTCTTTTTATCGAAAGATCCTTCTTGCCCTCCTTTGATACAATCACTGATGGCAGCAATGTTCTGGCGTCTGGAATGCTAATTAAAATAATTATTCAATTGATAAAATCTTCAAAAATATATATGATTATGTAAGTTTATTTATAAAAAAAATACCATCGGCATCTCTTGAATCTGGCCGCTTTATTCTGGTTTTGGAATCGATTCAAATATCTTGCATCTGTTTGAGATGATCCCCATTCGTCTGTCATTTGTATGAAACAATCTCTATGCCGACAATCGACATGGTAAAATTGTACTGAAAAGAAAAATAAAAAAAATAATTAGTTATCAAATGGATTTGGAAGGCACTTAAACAGTGATTTTCATTGAAATAAAATGAATGTGTACGAAACTTACCTCTGCGCTAGTTTTGATGTTGTGTGTTACTGAAGTGTTCCAACTGCGCACGCCCGTATCAACGCCAACAAAATTCTTGATTATGCCATCCATAACCTTCTGAGCGATGCGAGAATGGTCGATTGTTTTCCTTTCTTTTTTCTTGGCCGAGTACTGCAAAGCCACAGTGATTTCATCAGTGTTTATGGAAAAGTCAAACTTCTTTTTGCCGCGTACGAATCTTCGAATTTTCGGCATATAGAAATACTGATTCCCATAATAATTACTCGAAAGATTGAAATCTTTTCAACAGAACATTTTTTGTGCTGATTTTCCCATTTTTGTTCTCGTTTTGTACTTTCGGTAGCAAATTTTGCGAAGACAACACCTGATGCATAGATGAGCAATCGATTTTGAAGTTCGTCCGTCGAAAACTATACATAGGCCTATTAGGCACTACCACTAAATTTCGGATTTTTGGCCAAAAATTAGGATTGTCAAGCATTTGTTTGCGCTTGGATTGACATTTCCCAGTGATGATTTTTCGTTAGCCAACATAGACTTAGTCACGGCTTAACCACCAACAATTGGTGTAAGCCAAGCGTTAGCATGCTGTGTATATGTACGTGTTTGTGTGCTTGTATTATTGACCGTTGTTGATACATACAAAGCTGGCTTACATATTTATAGACCAGGGTATTCCATTGAGGCAAATTAACCAGCTAATCTGCTCATCACTGCCATTTCCCTTTCGTCTTTTTCCGCTTTCTTTTCTTCCGATTAGTAGGGGGCTGATATGGCCACGTCGAGTTGTACTCTTCTATTTCGCGTTGCATTGATAGGTACATTGGCATGGCCTTAAACCAATGTTCTTTGTCATTTGTGAGGTCATGCAGATTGATTGCTGGAAACACATTCAGGACTTTCACCGTGTTATACAAGGCGTGACACCGTTTGAGTTTGTGTGGATCTCGAATTGGCACTCTGATGATTTTTTGTTTTACAATCAATTGCACAACACTATCGATGTCACTTGGCAAAAATTTCTGTGAGTCATCTTCTACGACTGTGTTCCATTCGAACACTTTCAGTTTCAAATACTGAAAAATGTGTTTCTTTCCATGCG
Source organism: Resseliella maxima (assembly GCA_029041755.1). NCBI lineage: Eukaryota > Metazoa > Arthropoda > Insecta > Diptera > Cecidomyiidae > Resseliella > Resseliella maxima. The sequence goes on along the minus strand of JAQOWM010000880.1, from coordinate 79,590 downwards.
TATGTAAATTAGTGACTACATTGTCTGTGTATTGATTGGTCAAATGCTTGAGGCCATTGCTGAAATCTTTGTTATTGGGCCAATCGATACGATGATAGTCGTCAAGACCTTCGACAATTGCTTTGAAATCTGGGTCGATACGTTTCATCTCTGGTCGTGGTCCACGTGGTTTTTTTCCTCGTGGTTTGTACTTTGACTTTTTCACTTTCGGCGGCTGATTGTTAGGCCATAGCACTTGTTGAAAGCAGAGCTTGATCTTTTCTTCTCCACTTTCACCGAAGAATGCGAAATCTTTGTTCTCGACGCCTATGTTCATACGCCTTTTGCACTTCAAATAAAAATAGCAATGATCCCAAGACGCAAATTGAAGTGGCTTGCAAGCTCAATTCCGTCATTTTATTAATCAATGCTTCCCGAAATTGTGGGCGAATGATTGTTTTCAGTGCACATTTGTTTATTGTAATCTCCACCTTCGTTTCTCCCTTCGCTGGTATGGATGGCTTGAAATGATTCGCCATTTTCCTATTGAAAAAAAAAAAAAACATAGACACATACGATTTAGTTCGAAAACGAGCACTATTTAAACTTAAAAAAAAATCATTCTTCATTCATTTTTTGTAATCAATTTTTGCGATCAGTTGCACGAAAACAAAGCTAACACAAAAAAAACCGAATAGAAAATTGCATATTTTTCATGTAATTTGAAATTGAAATGTTTGGTTCTAATTAACATAAACTAGCACGTTTTATCGCTCTTCAATCTATCCACTCTTATAATTTTCATAAATCTTAAATTATAATTCATTTTCCGTGTGTTGATTTTTGTCTCTATTACTGAACGTGTTAAATTTCATCGAATTTAAGAAGAAAAAAAGAAGGAAGAAAACCAAAATCACAATTAAACTAAACATCTTTGAATCAAAAACTGCATTGAAATAAGTAGAATGAAACAAAGACTAAAATAAAATAATTAATTAGCACAATTAGGGACAAATAGGCACAGCATTAATTCCACATAAATCGGTCAACATTAAAAAAAGAACACAAATTCACTGAGAATTTTTTGCAATTGTTAAATAATTACCAAAAAAATCAACTATAGAAAAACACACGAATATAGAGTTCACTAAATCACACCATTCGATATGCCACTCTCGCAAATAGATCAATTCCAATTAAAAATCCAGTAAAAAGTAATGAATTTGCTTCGAATCACAAGAACATTTGATTTGATAATTTAAATTTCAATTTAATCTTAGCGACTGACTTGGTCAAAATCTCGTCTCTGAATGACAATGATTTGTGAAATTCTGATGATTTGATGCGAATTTTATCGAAAACTAACAGTAGCAAATCAACATCGAATCGAAAACTTGACACATTTTGAAATACCACTGGATAATTTTTATTTCTTTGAAATGAATTGATTGTATGTATCAATGTGACTTTTCATAAACAAATGGTCGCCTGTTATGAATATTCTAAGGCAACCCAAAATTTGCAAACGATCACTATCAATTGATTCAGAATTTTTTTCTCTTCAATTCAAGAAACCCCCTTTTTCGATTCCTGATTTGAAAAACACTTCAATATATGAAATGAAAGGCTCCGAGGGAAAATGTTACACAGAAAAGTTCCGTGAAAAAATGTTATTATTCAATGTTTTTGTTGTTGTTTTTTGTATGTTGAATACACTGAATAATAACATTTTTCCACGGAACTTTTCTGTGTAACATTTTTCCTCGGAGCCTTTCAAATAAGGTTTGAGCCACTTACAATTTCCTAAAAAAACATCATAAAAACAAAAGAATTTTTTTCTCTTTACCATAAATTTATTCAATAATTATATTCACGTTTACCATAAGAAAAAAATTTTCAAAATAATTTTTATTTTTAAATTTTTTCAAGTTTTTCTTATTTTTAGCACGTTTCACGTGCGAAATAAGGTTAAGGCGTTTTTGGTACTAAAATCACATTTTGAGAAAAAATCTTATTCAATATTTGGTGTGAATCCCTTTGGCATCATATAATGCGAGAATTCGGCGAGGTAGACTGTCATACAGTGATATGATTTTGGCCTGGGGGATGTTTTGCCAGGCGGCCACGATGGCTTCAGTCAATTCGTTTTTGTTGTTGTATTGCCGGTCATTTTTGTAAACTTCACGAGCCAAAATGCCACAAACATTTTCAATTATGTTCATATCTGGTGATTTTGCCGGCCAATTGTTGAAAAGATGTATTCCGTGTTCCTGGAAAAAGGTTAAAGTTGACCTGGCTATATGAATTGATGCATTGTCATTGTCTTGCTGGAATTTCCAGTCTACACCAACACACTCGTAGCCATTTGATGGAAAATAAGGGCGAATCATCTGCTAGTATTGTTCCGCGTTCATTCTGGTGGATATGAATGACAATGGCATCTTTTTGAGGTACCCAATGGCTCCCCAAACCATGACCGAGCGGTGGCCAGATTGACGCGAACTGAAAATCTTTTCTTCAGTGCGCAAATCGTGCCAATAGTACGCAATTCCATCTGGGCCGTCCAAATTGAACTTTTTCCCATCAGAAAATATGATTTTTTGCCATTGATTCTCCCAGCGAAGGTGGTCTAACGAGAATTTCTTCCGGCCCTCAATATTGGCTTTTGACAACATTGGTTTGCGCTTCATTTTTTTTGTATTTAAGGTGTTGCGAACCACTTAAAATTTGTTGCACACGTCGAACACCAACCGACAAATCATTTTCACTTAATAATTGACGAGCGGACTTGAAACTTTTGCCGGCACTTCGAATTAATCGGCATTTTTCGGCACTTGTGATCGTCGATGGTCGGCCCGAAACGTAATTTTGAACGTGAAACGTGCTGTCCAAAAATATAAATTATTTTGAAAATATTTTTTTATGGTAAACGTGAATATAATTAATGAATAAATTTATGTTAAAGAGAAAAAAAAAATCTTTTGTTTTTATGATGTTTTTTCAGGAAATTGTGAGTGGTCCTAACCTTATTTCGGGCACTGTATGTATACAATGTATAAAAACCATATTGGGTCAAAATTGCACTAAAACAGACACGATAGTGTTACAAGTTTCATTACACTTATGTTTACGTAACCATTCTATTTGTTACATTTACGAAATTGTAACAAAATGTTGATAGTTATGTTTATACTAATACTCTTTTTTATTTGCGATCTTTTGCTAGGTTTCCATTATGTATCGAGCTATTGACTCTTTGCCCGGTTGGCGTGCAGTCTTTTTTTTCAGCACAATGATATTTTTTCTTGCCTGGCTTGTAAAAAATGTTTTCATTGCTGTAATTACGGAGACTTTTAATGAAATTCGAGTACAACTTCAACAACAGTGGGTCTTTCGAAGCCAAATACAAAATAGTTCAACTACACAGCTTTTAACGGGTGATGATGTCGGTTGGAAGTTAATTACTATTGACGATAACAAGCATGGAGGATTTGCTCCTGAGGCATGCCATGCAATTCTGCGATCACCATACTTTCGAATGACTGTAATGACAGTGATTTTGGCAAATGGTACAATTCTACGGTGGAATAATCCTTTTTGAATATTTATTATAATAAATATCTATAGATATTGGAACATTTACGCAATATTTATATATTAATGCGATATTTGTTATATTTAAAAATGCACATAATCTCATAAATATTCTACAGAGTGTTTTTTTGTGGTACCTGAAGTTTTTTTTCGAAAAAAATTAATTACACGCAAAAAAATTTTATTTTTCTTTATTTTCAGTAAATTTGTACTCTTACAATTTGTTTGATCACTTTTTGAAAATAATATCTGGTAAGTGGTTGCCGTCATCAGCTACACACATATTGGCCCCTTTTTGGCGTTCTACATCTTCTGAAGGATTTCGGGTCTGCCTTTTGAAATCAATCGACTTAGGAACATTAGGGTATTGAGAGCAATAAATTAATTGTTCCACAAGCATTATGACAACAATCAAATGTGGATTTGTAGAGTCCCAATAGCGAAGATTTGCGCCGAATTGTCTTCGGTGTTTGCACTTTTCGAATATGTGTGTAGCTGCTGGTGAATGTTAATTGTCAGCAACGTGTCCAAAATGTATAAAGCGTCAGTGCGATATTCCCGATAGACACGATACTATACTGCACTAATATCCAAGATATCCGCATACAAGATTCATCCTTCAGTGGCGCTTCTGTATGCGTAAATATCTTGGATATTAGTGCCGTATAGTATCGTGTCTATTGGAAATATTACATAGACGTTCTATACATTTTGGACATGCTGATTGTCAGATATTTTTTTCGAAAAATGACTAAACATTTTGTAAATGTACAAATTTACCAAAAATAAAGAATTTTTTGTGTGTATCATTTTTTCTCGAAAAAAATATCAGGTACCACAAAAAAATCAACCTGTATTTGCAGAATATTTACAATGATTAATTGAATTTACTTTTATTGTTTCCCACTAGGTATAGTCACAGCTACAATGCATTTTAAACATGATGGTCGACCTCGTCAAGTCTTTTATGAACACTATTACTATATAGAATTAGTGTTCACAATATTTTTGGATATGGAAACTCTTTTTAAGATATATTGCTTGGGTTGGCGTGGCTATTATAAACATTCAATTCATAAATTCGAGCTACTTTTAACAATTGGAACAAGTTTGCACGTGATTCCAGGACTTTATTTGTCTGGTCTCACATATTTTCAAGTTTTGCGAGTGGTTCGTTTAATAAAAGCATCTCCAATGCTGGAGGGATTCGTTTATAAAATTTTTGGACCCGGAAAAAAACTTGGTTCGATCTAAATGTTTTTGTTTATCACAGACGACTGATTCAGCTGAGATGTTTCGAAATGCGAGCGCAGCGAAAAGATGTAAAGTCGAATGCGCAATAAATCATGCATTATATAGGTGCCAGTCTCTTCGCGGCTTTCTTTCTCTTCTGTGTACACATTAAAATACACGCACAGATTTGATGTTTGAGTGTAACAGTCAAGGGGCAAGACACATCTTCAAATGTACAAGTTTTATCAAATTTGATTCATTTGTGATCTAGTTCTCCATGTATTTTAAATGCGTACTAGAAACCATTTAAAATTCTCAACCGAGTAGACTTTGACAGTTTGTTATATATATCATACGCATCAAAAAGTCCCGAGTTAAACCTAGTTGCATTGATTGTTACTATATTATTTCTACTTTCAAATCGAACCAGAAAAGAAAACAAGAGAATTGAAAACCAACGAAGAGAAGTTCAATATTTGTGCAAAGTGTGCATTGCAAATTGTCTCTTTCATTCTTTCCTCTGTTATTTCTTCATTTCTTTCTCTTTATTTTCTTATTACTTTCGTCCTATAATCGTCTGTGTTCATTGCAATTTATGTAAGAAAGAGATAAATTTATCTTTTATTCTTCATTTCTCGAATTCTATTCTAACCACAATACGCAATAGAGAAGGAAACGAGAGAAGCGAAAGAAAGCATGGAGAAGCGGAGAGCGGCACATTACATAACGCATGTTTTGTTGCGCATACGACTTTATATACATCTTTTCGTTGTGCTCGCTAGCTGGATATTTCAAAATATCTCAGCTGAATATCTATCAAATTCAGTCGTCTGATTTATCATACATCTTATGTTTAGTATTATCAGTTCTTCACTTTAAATATAACTGTTCTATTTTCCATGTGATTTTACTAGGTTCACTCATCATCTTCACTATGTGTTTGCTGATTATCAGTTCTTCAATTTCAATGCAACTGTTTTGTTTTCTTTGTGATTTCACAAAGTTCCAAAGCTTTCCTGAAGCATTCATGTCTATGTTTCAAATCCTAACAGTAAGATATTCCGTATATGTAAATGTTTTAGTTCTTAACATTTGACAATACGAATTAAAATAATTTTTATTTATTGCAGCAAGAAGCATGGGTTGAAGTAAGTGTTATTTTGTTAATAGTAATTGTTGATTTTTTTTTGAATAATTATTGCGCATACTAAAACCAATTCTATTGTAACATCATATATAGGTTATGGACGAAGTTATGATTAGGTAATTATCGATAACTTAATTTTAAAAAGTGTTAAAAAGGCAAAAAAATACATATTTATTTTTTTCACCAAAATATTAGGACTTCAAAAACGCTGACACCATTTGTGGCAATTTACTTTATTCTATACCATTTGTTCGTAACTTTGATTGTGCTCTCATTGTTCGTAGCTGTCATTTTAGACAATTTGGAACTTGATGAGGACATTAAAAAATTAAAGCAGTTGAAATTTCGAGAGCAGTCCGCTGAAATTAAGGAAACATTACCATTTCGATTGCGAATTTTTGAAAAATTTCCAGATTCGCCACAAATGACTATTCTGCATAAAATTCCAAATGATTTTTCGTTGCCAAAAGTTCGAGAATCCTTTATGAAAAACTTTGTTATAATGGAATCGGATATTGATGATCCATCAATGGATATGGGCATTGATATGCATCAAATTTCGGAATGCTGGGAAACAAATGTTGTATTTAGAAAACAAAAACCTGTTCGAACTATGAATAAAACACCAAAAGTACGTGCTGTTGGAAGCAGTTTGCGTAAATTAGCTATTACACATATTATTAATGATTCAAATAACCAACGCTTGATGTTGGGAGATTCAGCAATGTTACCAATTGTTGGTGGTGTTAAAACGGGCGCTGGTGGAAAGGGAAACACAAACAATGCTGGCGGTACTGGTGGGGGCGGTGGTCTCAAACACCAAGGAACTTTAACTCATGCAAAACAATGGAGAGTTGATCAGAAAAAATTTGGATCTCGTTCGATTCGACGAAGTGTTCGTAGTGGATCGATAAAATTAAAACAAACATATGAACACCTAATGGAGAACGGTGATATTGGTGCTGCAACGCGAGTAACTTCGTCTCGCTCTAGACCACAAGATTTGGATATTAAGTTGCTTCAAGCAAAACGACAACAAGCCGAAATGAGACGGAATCAACGTGAAGAGGATTTGCGTGAAAATCATCCATTTTTCGATACACCATTGCTAATGATCCCGCGAGAAAGTAAATTCAGGAAAATCTGCCAAAAAATTGTACATGGACGTTATGATGCACGTTTAAAAGATCCCCTTACCGGAAAGGAAAGAAAAGTCGAGTATAAAAGCTTACAGTAAGTTCTGGATACCAAACTAACCATCCGACTTGAATAGAATTTATCATATTCAATTTTATTATAATTTTTCCTTCTACCACAGCAACTTTTTGGGACTTGTAACTTATTTGGACTGGGTTATGATATTAGTCACAACGATTTCATGCTTTTCAATGATGTTCGAAACTCCACAATTCCGGTAAGGAAATGCAGACATTTTTCATACCTTTTTCTTATCAAGTGATATAATTTTTTACATTAGAGTCATGGAGCAACCAATTCTACAAATTGCCGAATATGCATTCGTAATATTTATGAGCCTCGAACTATCGCTAAAAATTTTAGCAGATGGATTATTTTTCACACCTAAAGCGTACATAAAAGACGTGGCTTCAGCACTTGATGTTTTTATTTATATTGTTTCCACTACATTCCTATGTTGGATGCCAATTAAAGTACCAAGCAACTCACCCGCACAATTACTAATGATTTTAAGATGCGTTCGACCACTAAGAATTTTCACTTTAGTTCCGCACATGCGGAAAGTGGTTTATGAATTATGCCGAGGCTTCAAAGAAATTTTATTAGTATCAACATTACTTATTTTGCTTATGTTCATCTTTGCCAGTTATGGAGTTCAATTATACGGTGGAAGGTAGATAGATAGCGAATTTTCATACATATCAATTATAACTAATTACATTATTTATAGACTGGCCAGATGTAATGATCCTACTATATTACACCGATCCGAATGTGTTGGAGTTTTTATGAGACGCGTATTTGTTACGAAAATGAAGTTAAAACTTGGTGAAAATGCATCATATCCAGCGATGCTGGTACCAAGAGTGTGGTAAGTACAATGAATGCTGCTTGAGATATAGAGATAATTTTTGACAAAATAATAATTTCAGGGCTAATCCGCGAAGATTTAATTTTGATAATATTGGTGACGCTATGTTGGCTTTATTTGAAGTACTGAGTTTTAAAGGATGGTTGGACGTTCGTGATGTATTAATAAATGCCGTAGGACCAGTGAGTATCAGTCTTATATCTAGAAATTTCAATTCGATTTTTTACATATATTTCATTTTTTTGTAGATTCATGCCATTTACATTCACGTTTACATTTTTCTGGGCTGTATGATTGGGTTAACACTGTTCGTTGGTGTAGTCATCGCAAATTATTCGGAAAACAAAGGAACAGCGCTGTTGACTGTTGATCAACGCCGCTGGTGTGATTTGAAAAAACGTTTGAAGATTGCTCAACCGTTACATTTACCCCCAAGACCAGATGGACGCCTTGTAACTTTCTATTTGATTTGTTTGTTCTTGAAATGTAGCTTATTAACTTTGGTGATAATTTCAGGTTAGGGCATTTGTCTATGACATTACCCAGAATATTATTTTCAAACGTTGCATTGCTGTTGTTGTCCTAGTGAATTCTATGCTATTATCTATAACGGTAAAGAATCGTATTTTCTAATCATTTCCAACCATCTTTAAAATAAAACTATTTTTTTATTTCTGCTTATAGTGGATTAAAGATGAAAAACGTACTGAGATTCTTGTTAAAATAAGTATGCTGCTTACTTTTGTATTTGTCATCGAGGTAATTTTGGCTGATCTAATGAATAATTTATTCGAGACTGATTACATTTAAAATCGAATATTTTTATTTGTTTTATAGGTTGTAATGAAAATAATTGCATTTACCCCTCGTGGATATTGGCAATCACGACGAAATCGCTATGATTTGTTAGTAACAGTGGCTGGTGTGGTGTGGATCTTTCTACAAACAACATTACGACACCACATGACATACTTTATTGGCTTTATGGTGGTTATTTTACGATTTTTCACAATCACAGGAAAACATACAACGCTGAAAATGTTAATGTTAACAGTAGGAGTGTCAGTTTGCAAATCATTCTTTATTATCTTTGGAATGTTTTTACTCGTATTTTTTTATGCATTGGCTGGAACTATTTTGTTCGGCACTGTTAAATATGGTGAAGGTATTGGACGTCGTGCTAATTTCGAAACACCGATTACTAGTGTGGCTATGCTATTTCGTATTGTAACGGGTGAAGATTGGAATAAGATTATGCATGATTGCATGGTACAGCCGCCGTATTGCACAGTCTCTGAAAATTATTGGGAAACCGATTGTGGAAATTTTACAGCAAGTCTTATCTACTTCTGTACATTTTACGTTATCATCACTTATATAGTATTAAATCTTCTAGTGGGTAAGTTTCAAATTAAACTTGTACTGAAAATATCGCATATCATAATTTCTTTCCAAGTATTTTAATTATTTTAATTATTTTTTCAACTTTTTTCAGCTATTATCATGGAAAACTTTTCTCTGTTTTATTCAAATGAAGAGGATGCTCTTCTTTCGTATGCCGATATCAGAAACTTCCAAAATACTTGGAATATCGTTGATATACATCAACGTGGAGTAATTCCGGTTCGACGTGTCAAATTTATTTTACGATTGTTGAAAGGTAGATTGGAGTGTGATCCACAAAAGGATCGGTTGTTGTTCAAATATATGTGCTATGAATTAGATAAGCTTCACAATGGGGAGGATGTTACGTTTCATGACGTCATTAAGTAATTATTAGAAAAATTGTGAATTCTTCCAGTTTTTGTTATTAATAATACTATATATGATTTTAGTATGTTGTCTTATCGTTCGGTTGATATACGCAAGGCTCTGCAACTTGAAGAGCTCTTAGCTCGAGAAGAATTCGAATATATAATCGAAGAGGAAGTTGCAAAGCAAACCATAAGAACATGGCTTGAAGGATGTTTGAAAAAGATTCGAACACAGAATGCAAATGTAATTACGTTCAAATAAATTACCGAAACAAATTGTAATGATATTCTTTTAACCATATATTTAATTGCGTTATAGAAGCAGCAAAATTCATTGATCGCCGGCTTACGTGCAACAAATGAGGATTTGTTAAAACAGGAGGCAACAAATATAGGATTGCCAATAAATGCACAAACAGATGTAATAGCTGGTATTTCGTCAAATGGATCTGCTGAGAAGAAGGAATTATCTCCGGAATGCCCAGATCCATTTCAAGCAGAACAGATGAAAGAAACACCATCCACTAGTAAGTAAAGTATTTAAACATTTTATCATAAATAATTTTTCCAAATGATTCATAATTTATATAATACAAGCTAAAAAAATATTCAAACTTATTTATTTTAGCTACGTCTTCACAAGCGTCTGCAGTTGCAACGACAGAGCAAATGCGAGTGCGAAAGAAATCACAGAATCTAAATCGTTCAGATTCGACAGGAAGTTCAAGCGGCCGAAAATTCTTAGCACCCACCTTATCCGATCCTCAAGTTCTTCGCAGTGATAAATATGGACAAAAAAAGAAATCAAACAATAATTTTATGGGCACTGGGAGTGTTAATAATGCTGCTGGAAATTCTGGTCTCTCAACTCCCACCGGAACAAGACCTCGAAGCCAAATATTGCAAACAGATCACATTATTCGATCAAAAAATCAAACCACACGACCAGATACCACAACCGAATCAGAATATGAGGTTATCGCAGGCACTTCTACTATACCTTCAACATCGGGGACAATTGCCAAACATTCATTACCATCATTGCTAAATGATACCACAAATTCACATTTCCATACAACAGCATCCCAATCAATGCACGGATTCGATTTACACACAAATTCTTCTTTTGACGTAGCTGGTCGAATGAGCAATTTGAATAACAACAGCAGCAGCACTGGGTCAAATATCGTACCATCAACATCGAAAGTTACCGCTAATTTAATAGGAACAACTAATGTTGCCTATGAAGTTCATGACTGGTGGCTGGATCAAGTAAATATGCAAAGCAGTGACGACGACGATGATGATGATGATGATGGGGAATGAAATATTTTAGTGTAACGATCTTAGAATTATTATTTATTGTATAGTAGTTGCAATTGGAAATAGAACATTTTTACTTTAGTGTCTCAAATCAGCTCAACTTAATTTTTTGTGTGTTACAATCTTGAAAATTATCTACTAAATCTTCATTGATTATTAATATTTTTGTTTAAAGTTTGTATAATTTTGAAATAATATAAAACAAGTTGAACATATAATTGTAATTTATTTGTTATTGCACTGCTTCTCTTTGATTGAAGATTGGTTGCGATTTGAATTCCGTTTCACAAAACGTTTTGGGTGTAAGTATCAATTAAGTGTCAACATTTGTGTGAGAATATCTCCACTAGGGAGCTATATACTTCATTTAGAGCTTCGGACGAAGCCTACGCTATCTAAACTATGTAAGATGAATGATCTAATTACTGGAAACGAATATTTTTTTTTTATTTCAAGCAAATTGTATTTCTTGCATAAATAAATTGTGCTGCTAAGTGTGTTTTATATCTTTCCTAATTTTTACTCACATTTAATGGCGACATGTTGCTGTCAAACTCAATGTTTACATTTTTTATCACAAAAATATGACCTTACTTATTGAAGCAACTGAAAAAAAATTGTTGAAAATAATTACGGGAGATGGCGACCGAAATTCAATCTAGACTATAAATTCTCCACATATAGCCATGGTGAGTACATAGAATTACGGTGTACTCATGAACTACCAAAACCCCATTTAAAATGTATCTAAGATACATGGCGCTTCGATCGCAATAATTTTGAAATGTACGCTAATGTCACCACCATGCGGCTATATGCATTATACTCTTTACTAGCCCACAAACGATTTTTAGTTAAATTCATAGTTATGATACGTAACGGTTTTACTCAGAATAGATGTGATTAGTAACGGTGTGCCACATTCTATCCTGGTAAGCGGTCTATATAGCCCTTGTACATTTGTATGTTAGTTTCCCCGTTAAGGTCCATCTAAACGAATCAACCTGAATTAGATTCACTAACATATGATACTGAAACTGAATAAAAATGGATTATATGTAATTATATAAAAATAAATAAATATTTAAGTGCAAAAAAATATTAATTAATAAACTATTGAAATATAAATATTTCTGAAATAGAGTGATAAAGAAAACTTCTTTGAGAAATTAAAAATGCAATTAAATAAAATTAAAACAAACTATTTACATTAAGTCTCCTCATTTTTATTGGATTGGCGTTTGTATAGAGAGAGTGATAAAAAAAATGGGAAGCTTATGTCAAATCTTTCATACACATTGTTTACATTTTATAAATATAACCTTGAAATAGTTTGTTTTAATTTAATTGTATTTTTAATTTCTAAATGAAGTTTTTTATCATTTTATTTCAAAAATATTTATATTTCAATAGTTTATTGATTGATAAATTTATTTTGCACTTGAGTACTTATTTATTTTTATATAATCGCTTATAAACTATTTTTATTCAGATTCAGTTTCAGTATCAAATGACAGAATCTAAATTATGTTTGTTAATTTAGATGACGTTCGGGAACGTGTTAAAAATTAGTCGGAATAGTACCACATTTAATTTTCACTGTTTATTATGAATACTCCTAATAAACTGTAAAGAACAAGAATCAAATTTCGGATGCTAATTGAGTTTGTGAAAACATTTAACTAATTGGTATTTAATTGAAATATTATTTCGTAATTTCGATTCAAAACAGTAAAATTAGAAATAGGATTTTTGACATTTCAACACATGAATACATTCACGAATTTCAAACAAGGAATATGGAATCTTATGTACTTCAAATCAACACCTTCACACATTTTTAAATCAAAAAAGCTCGGTAATAATGGGCCCTTTTAGAACAACTAGTTGACAGCTCTCAAATAGTACTAATTTGGTACTAAATTTGAAATATCCAACAGATGGCGCTGTTCTACTACACCTATTTTTGTCGGCTCAGAGACACATTACTCGAGGAAAATTATTACTTCAAAAGTATTATAATGATTTAATGAGTTTTTTTATTATTTTGTAATTTTGGAATTGAAAAGATTTTTAAAAGTTATACGTATAATATTCTGTACAGAATAAAGAGGTGTCATTTTGTTCTCTTTTTTTTGACACGCCATCTGGTGGGAAGAAACTGCGCAGCAAAATAGAAAAAAAAAACAAGCAAATTACGCAATACAACAAATGTTACCGAACATTCTAGTTCAATTCGTTGTCACTAGACATATTCATTACCAATATAGATGGCGCTTCAATCGCGGATTATATAAGACTTCTCGAACATGTTTGGAAATGTATTTTTTTATGAGTCATTTGTTTATTTGCTGCGCAATAAGATCATCCATGCTGTATTACTACTGTACAGTTCCCCCTGTATGAGGTTCTTATTGGTCAACTTTATCCCCACCACTCTATACTACAGCTCGACTACAGGGGGTGACGTTTGAGGTATTATCTCAGTCTTTTTTGTGAATTGATAGAATAAACTTCAAGAGGATTTATGTAATCAGAGTAAAAGTGATCGGTGAATATTTTTGTCTGATTTGAAAATAAGTAACTTTCAAGTGCCAGTAAAAGATCTCTATATTCTATTAAATATAATATCGGTCCTTATTCTGCACGCAAAAATGATGCCAAAATACTTATAGAAATCAAGAATATGCCAGGAAGTATTTTCGAAAAATTGCGGATGCGTGATTGTACTAGTTTTAAATCGAGGATTTTTGGACTGTACGCCAGAGCTCAAACGCAATGGATTTGAGTTTAAAAAAAAAAACTCCACATTTATACGGGAAACAAACATTTTACGAGAAAACAAGTTAATGAAGCGAGATTTGTAACAAAAACTATGAAGCGAAATTTGTTTTTGAAGTCAGAAACGCTCACAAAAAAAACCAGTGGCAATATATAAGTGGGGCTAATGTTCATCAATCCCTTTTGACATTAAAAAAGATTTTCATATATGTGTGGCATTAGTTAATTGACTTGAGTGAGATTGGGAATAAAATGTTAACTCAAAGTAAGGAGAAAAAATATGTTGAATATGATAAGACTACGTATACCTGAGAGTGCATTTACAGTAGTAAACAATTTGGATCTATATCCAAAACTTAGTTTACATGATTTAAAACAACTTACGCAAGGAACTTTTCATATAAGGATGGCGCCAAGTTATTGTCAATCTCATTTAAAAGCAAATCAGAACGAATTCGTTGTGCGTGTTTGTGAAGAGTCTGCATGCCGAAAATATTTTAAGAATTTATTAACAGCAACTTCAGTACCTATTTTAATTTTAGTCAATTTTGCATCACGTTTTCAATCAAATGTATATCGTAAAGCGTATGTACTTCTGGATTTGCTCGATGATAAGCCAGTCATTTTAGCATACTGCTGTACATTTTAGAATTGTTTAAGAACTGTTGGCTGTGGTAGCCACGTTATCGTTACTTTGTGGTACACGTTGCATATCAACATAAATGAGTTTTGCGCTCCATCTACCAATTTGGATATTGTTTTTGAAAACATAGGAGCTTATCCTTGAAAAGCTTTATATTAATATAGAAAAGAAATTGTTAAAATCAATGACATTTTATCAAATCCAATCATTGTCTCATCAGGTACGGGTCAGGGATACCCTATTGCTGCAACATTATTTATATTGTTTGTGGTAGATCTTCCTTACTTTTGTGGAAACTCATCTATTCTCTCATTTGCAGATGATGTAAGGCTTTCTCACCACATAAATTCTATTGATGATTGTTTTATTTTTCAAGAAGATCTAAACAATGTGGTAAAGTATTTTGAAAGAAATCACTTGAAATTAAATGTTAAGAAGACTAAAATGATGATATTCCATCGCTTTGGAGATGTTATCGATCACAATTACACCATTAATGACTCAATAATTGAAAGAGTCGAACAAATTAAGGATCTTGGTGTGATTTTGGATGAGAAACTTAATTTCAAAGCTCATATTGAATTCATGATAGCAAAAGCTAAATCAAGACTTGCTTGGATCAAACGTTTTGCTAGAGAATTTAATGACCCATATACCATTAAAAAATTGTTTTTTAGTTTTGTTATTCCAATTTTAGAATATGGTTCTCAAGTTTGGAATACTCGCAATCTGGGACAAATTAAACGAATAGAATCTGTTCAAAAACAGTTTTTGCTTTATGCCTTGAGGAGATTCAGATGGAAAAATGGCTATCACCTTCCAAAATATGAGCATAGGTTGCTGTTACTTCAAATGATTTCCCTGGATAACCGTAGGAAGGTTGCTCAAGTGATGTTCATACTAAAATTGATCAAGGGCGCAATTTACTCGGATGTACTTTTAGAGAAGATTCAATTTAGAGTTCCCTATCGGTTAATCAGAAATGTTAGATTTTTGAGTATTCAGGACACTGTTAATCATGGCTATCAAAAATATATGCCTTTGAGTTTTATGATCGAAACTTTCAACATTATCTTTATATATATAATATTATTATAATGTAAAGACACCACTTTTGGATCAATTTGTAATAGACTTCAATGTCAGCTCAAATATAATAAAAAAAAGATTGAATGAACCGTTCAAGAGGCAGATAGATTGATCCATGGCTTAAAATAATGGGATATCCTTGCCGTTTTGGGATATCATAAGTCCGAAACGGGATGCTCTTAAACCCAAAATGGAATATTAAAAAAGTGTAGTTTTTCTTGGATTTCTCCCAAAAAATCACTTTTTTAAACTACAAATCAGGGCATGAAATAAGCCAATTGTTTTTGTCTTTTCTTTTATTCGAAAAAAATTGTTTGGTCCCTTAGCTCGCTAAAAAACATTTCATTTCAAATGTTGTAAGGGCTAAAAGGTATACCCTAAACTAGCCCACTTGAATTTTGGCGAAACCGTGTGTTTTTTATTTATGGGATATTGTAAATTTTTCTTATTTTAAGCCATGGATTGATCACTGTTCTCTATATCTTTGTACGATTCAGTATTGCAGTTAATAATCACAGTGACTTGTTCCGAGATCGTTAGGATTGGCAATAGATTGTTAATCGGTGCAAATGCTGAATCATTTGATTTGTATTTATTATATTGTAAATTTTAATTTATTTATTTTTAATAAACCACCTTTGGCGAAGGAACGCTGTATGGTGCAGAATAATAATAATAATAATATAATCAAATCGTTGAATAAACTTATGTCTAGATTTTATGAATAATCTAAAACATTGAAGTTAGATATACTTAACAATATAGTTAACTTCCCTAATTAATACAATAATTAGTTTCTAAATTTCATTATATTAATTAATCATATGTGTCATATTCAGTACATAGTGTATACATGTAATAAGTAAGAAACATAACTCTATCTTATTGATTTAATGCGAGTTTTATTAACTATACGTATAACTAAACATAATGATAAAGTGAGAATGTTCTATTCTGTTTACTAATATGAATAAGACAATGCATCATCAACATACATTCTGGTACAGGGGTCCGAGGGTCTACCCCACTCTCTGAACATTCAATCGCCAAATTACCCCTCCTTGAAGAAATCGGACTTCACAAAATTTATGAGAATTACAAACGATAACAATTTCGACAATAATGTAAGGACAAAAGTAAAGAACTTGTCAAATAAAATACGAGGCAGATGTTTTTTTGGCCATTCTCAATTTCATATCCGATGTTTTACAACATCTAAGTTTCTGGTCACAGAAGATGCAGCAAAGAACTGCCCTT
Organism: Resseliella maxima; assembly: GCA_029041755.1. NCBI lineage: Eukaryota > Metazoa > Arthropoda > Insecta > Diptera > Cecidomyiidae > Resseliella > Resseliella maxima. The sequence goes on along the minus strand of JAQOWM010000880.1, from coordinate 62,722 downwards.
CTGGTGGACTTTTTTGATTTTGAAGAAAAAATGTGTACTACGTTTGAGCGTTTGAAAGAAATTAACGGCAGAGACTTGAATTTACTTTTGGAAAAATCTATTTGCGAACATGGGAATTGTGAGTTAATTGAAAATTACTATGATTCAGACACCGTTTTATATTTGAGAATTTCCTTATTTCATGATCGGTGTATTGATGACCAAATCATTCCATTTGTAACGGGGGCCTATTGCACCATTCATTGTAAATTGTAAATTGTAAATTGTAAATTGTAAATTGTAAAGAAATGAAATTGTAAAATTGATTTACAATTCTACAATTTATTGTAAAATGTGATTTACAATTGTAAGATTATTTGCAAATTGTGATTCACAATTGTAAGATTATTTGTAAATTGCGATGAACCACTATCATTGTATATTAACAAATTATTAAACATACAAATATTTTCATCTGATTGAAATAAATTTAACTAATAAAAGAATACATATTCCAAATTATGTGAAATTTTATTTTAAGGCATCGTTTTATTCATTAATAATTGGGAAACAATTTCTCATATTGTAATCTCATATAGTCTATTCTATTTCTTAACGTATTACAATTTATTTTACCCAATAGCAAATCATAAATTATTAAAATGGATGAATTTACTCTGCGTCTCCACAATTGTTCTAAATTCAAAAAATCACATCTAAAGAAGAACAAAATTCTCATTTCTTTGAAAAAATCCTTGAAGAGACCACAAAACAAATTTCTTTTGAATTGATTCAATTCTATCTATATGTAGTTGTTGATACGGACACCATACTACGCTTGCATATTCCAATTTTGATCTAACTAATGAGCAATACAATAATTTGGCTGCATCAATCGAGAATTTTCCCTTCAACGTTCTCTTTATGAATCCCAGCATTCCTTGTGCACTAGCTACTATCATGTCGATGTGCTTGACAAATGTGAGCTTTGAATCGAAAAGAACACCTAATTCTCTGTGCAAATACACTCGTTCAAATACATGTGTTTCAGCATCCATGGTGTAAACAAAACGCGTACTCGTTGTAGTTTTAGCAAATGTCATGACAAAACATTTTTTCAGATTCAAGTATAATTTGTTTGAATTGCACCAGCTATTCAATTGGTTAATGGAATTTTGGAATCTGTATGCATCAATGGGTGTTTTAATTTTTTTGATTAATTTCAAATCATCTGCAAATAGTAAAACATTTGAATCGGTTACAACATTAACAATATCATTAACAAAAATTATCACTGTTGTAGTTTGAAAACTAGGCAGAGCTAAAATAGGTTTTTTTTACCTAATTTGGGTACGCTGAATTCAATGGTGATAACCATTTTTAAATCTGTCCAGATGACCTCGAACAAAATTTTCAAATCAAATATTCTTGGCTCAAGATGGTTTTTGCACCCTTTATGGCTGTGCATATCGTTGATTTTTCAACAAATTCTTATTGATTCGTACAGAAAACATATTTTTAAGCATGATATAATATATAACGGTCTTTTACAGCCCTTTACAGAGCAATTTAAACAATTATTTCTCTATTTTTTTGTATTTTTTTCGATTTCTTTCGAGTTTTTTTTATCTTTTTGGTTGAAATAGTTTATGATTTCACTATATTAAGATTATAATTATATAACTATATATATAACTACATTAAGATTATAAATTACTGAATCGCTAGCTATAATTTACGAATAGTATTTTAATTTCCCGGTGATTAGAAATGTAAAATGGGCACCATCGATTAAATGCACAACATGCATGAATGCATTACAAGATTGGAAAACCGGAAAGCGTCAATGCATGTCTTTTGGTGTGTCTATGCTATGGTCGGATCCTGGAATCCACGACCCTTCCAATTGTTATTTGTGCATGAAAAAATTATCTGGTCCGAATAGAATTCCATCACGAAATCGTGCATTTCAGCACAACTACCATTACCACACTCAGAAAATATTCCAATTCCGAAAAGGCCGAGCTCAACTGAACAGTACATTCCCCCAACATTTGAATCTGCTCCTGAGTCATCATAATACCAGCCATCTAACGTAACGCCAACATGTAATCACATTGAAATTTCCCAAAATCGTTTGAATATATCGTGGCCGTCAACGTGAGTTTATGAAATTTTTCGAACGAAATGAGGCAAATACATTTGCATATTGCAAAGACATTCATGGACTGATGCTTGCAATGTTTGTTGAATATCAATATGATCCAAATGATTGGCGATTATTCATAGATTCATCAAAGAAAAGTTTGAAGGCGGTTCTCCTTTTTACGGATAACACACGAAGCTCTGTACCAATTGCACTTAGTACTGAGACAATCGAGAACTATGAATCGTTGAAGAGAATTATCGATTCCATTAAATACGAAGAACATTCATGGAAAATATGTGCCGATTTGAAAGTGATTTCAATACTTCGGGGTCTTCAAACCGGCTACAAAACGTATATGTGTTTTCTTTGTCAATGGAATTCGCGATATAACGATGGAAGTCAGTATCAAAAACGAGATTGGCCAGCCAGAGCAGCGCCTATAGTCGGTCGTCAAAACGTTAAGAATGTCGCACTGATTAGAGATGTAACGAAAATATTGTTACCACCGTTACACATAAAATTAGGCTTGGTGAAAAATTTCATCAAAGCATTGGTTAAACGACAAAATATTCGCGCATATTCTCAACTGAAAGCCATTTTTCCTCGTTTAAGTGATGCAAAAATCAAAGAAGGTGAATATTTTTGTTGATTTTATTGGTTTTATTCTATGAATTTTCAATTTTTTTCTTGTTTCAACTTAAGGCATGCTGAACGGCCCCGATATTCGCCAATTGGTTGGAGCACCATATGAACAATTCGAAAGAACTCTGATGGAAGAAGAAGCAATTGCTTGGGACAGTTTAAAAGCCGTCATAAATGGTGTTTTGGGAAATCTTCGTGAAGATGGGTGGCGCATTTTAGTTGAAAACATGCTTCAATCCTTTGAGATTATTGGAGTAAACATGTCTTTAAAAGTCCATTTCATGCATCATCACCAAGACGCATTCGCAAATCAAATGCCCTGTGAATCTGATGAACACGGCGAGCGTTTTCATCAAGTTGCTGCACAGCTTGAGCACTGGTACAGCGGGAAAAAATTAAATTCACTATTGGCCGATTTATGCTGGAATTTACAATCAAATGTTGATGCTGATGATGATGATAGCGATGAATGAAGAAAATGTTAATTTTTTGGCAAAATTGTTAAATTTCGCAAAAAAAAAAAAAATTCATTAAAATTCTTAATTCTCATGCATTAAATAATAATTCGTGTTTTATTCACTCATTTGAGCTTTGAATAGAAGTTATTATAGTAAAATCATAAACTATTTTAACCAAAAAGATAAAAAAAACTCGAAAGAAATCGAAAAAAATACAAAAAAATAGAGAAATAATTGTTTAAATTGCTCTGTAAAGGGCTGTAAAAGACAGTTATATATTATATTATGCTTTAAAATATGTTTTCTGTACGAATCAATAAGAATTTGTTGAAAAATCAACGATATGCACAGCCATAAAGGGTGCAAAAACCATCTTGAGCCAAGAATATTTGATTTGAAAATTTTGTTCGAGGTCATCTGGACAGATTTAAAAATGGTTATCTCCATTGAATTCAGCGTACCCAAATTAGGTAAAAAAAACCTATTTTAGCTCTGCCTTGAAAAAAAAGTTTCAAAAACTACAACATGTTATGAAAAGACATGGCCCCAAAATACTCCCCGCTGGAACTCCGGATGGAATAGAGAATGACCTTGAACTCTCATCACAAATTCCAACAAACTGCATTCTTGTCGTCAGATACGAGTGGAACCATCTAACCAGTTGTCTACTGAAGCCAAAAAACGCCAACTTTTTTAGCAAAATTTTGTGATTCACTCGATCAAATGCTTTTTCAAAGTCAGTATATAATACATCAGTCTGACATTTATCCATCATTGAATCCATTGTGTAATTTACTAACTCCAGAAGATTTGTTGTCGTTGACCAATTTTTTACAAATCCATGTTGAGATTGAGTAATTTTCCCATTTATAAATGAATCAATTTTATTGAATACAACACATTCGAACAGTTTCGCAATAGTTGGTATTATCACGACAGGCCTGTAATTCGTGAAACAATTTTTTTTACCTGATTTAAAAATTGGCACAATTCTTGACATTTTTAGCATAAATGGTACATATCCTTCATTTAGCGATAGTTGAAATCATCCATCGACAGCAATTGTCAAAATACAACAACAATAACATAGAATACACTTCTCAGAGGGCGCTAGTTTCTATGCGCAATTGACAATTGCTGTCGATGGATGGTTGAAATAGAGTTTTCAATGGCCTTGACAATGTATGTGCACAATTTTTAAACAAATTCGGAGAAATTCCATCTGGCCCCGCACCCTTATTTACATTGAACGACAGCAAAGCCCTCAAAACCTCATCCTCATCTATTTCCAATTGAAGCGAATCATCTCGACAATAATTTAACAACTCGTCCAAATTTATCTCATCACCTTGGACATGTTGTTTTTCAAAATAATTAGCAAATAATTCCGCCTTTGATGAATCATTCTCAGCTATTTCATTATCATATACCATGACTGATGGAATGCTATTGCGTTTTCTTCTATCATTTACAAACTTCCAGTAGTGCTTGGGATTTGATTTGATTTGTGCTTCAATTCGACTTATATACAATCCAAACAAATGACTTTGCAATTGTATGAACTGATCTGTGACCGCATTGTATGTTTCGTAATTGCCAGTTGATTTAGCTCTTTTATATTCTTTCCTCCTTATATTCTTCAAATTTTTCAATGATTTATTATACCACGGTGGATCATTACTATTTATAATAAGCTTCTTAGGAACAAACGCATTGACGGCCTCATTCACCACATTTACAAAAACTTGATATGAAATTTCGAGATCATCCTCACAACCAATTTGCGATAAAGTATCATTCTCTAAAAAGAACAAATTTATCTCTTCGTAGTTCGCCAAATTGTAGTTAAAACACTCATATTGTTGATTAAGCTCCTCCTGTTCATTGCCATCGATAACTATTTCAATTTCCAACGCTTTATGCCAATTATCGGGTTTTAACAATGGTTTGTGTGACTCAATCAACGATATTTCATAGAATTTGTTTGTGAACACCAAATCAAGTACATTGCCCGCGAGATTTTCCAAGTTACACATTTGATGAAAACCACAATTTAGCATTATTTCACAGACAGCAATTTCACATTCAGTGCTTACATTCATTGGCAAGTAATATCTACCGTCGTCTGCCTCCACCCATCTTATTCCTGGCTGATTAAAGTCACCGCACACTATCACAACATCATTTTCATTGTATGGAATCTACTTTACAATTTCCGCAAAGTCAAGAAATCTTTGCCTCTCACGAACCGATCGAATGTAGATTGCAAACAAAAAAACATTACTCGAATTAAAAGAAATTTTAACACACACATATTCAAGACTTTTGCTCTCATCTAAATCCAGTTTTTCACTTTTTAGATGCGAAGCAACTGCAATTAACACACCACCACCATCAATACGATTACTTGTGAGCTCACTCCTATCTCCACGATATACAATGTATCTCTTGCTAAAATGCTCAATATCAGACACTGTTTTGTTTAACCATGTTTCAGTCAAAGCTATTATTTCAAACGGGCAAGACATAGTAGACAATCTCATATCATCAACTTTATCACGAATTGAGTGTGCATTTTGATAAAACATATTCAATTTTATGCTGCCACCTTGTTTAGTGTTTGCGATGATTGGTCCGATGCTATTGTTGCGTCTATTTTGTCTGTTGTCGGAGATGTTCGGTTACTGCATATGTTTAAATCACTTATTTTTTCATTCAAAAAATCATTTGAATTTCGAACTTGAATAAATTCTCGCACCATAACATTCTGTGGCCAAGCGTCTGGATCACTTAAAACGAGGAAGTCTTCATCATTTGATTCCACTTTGAATGATATGAAATTCAATGTATCGAGGTCACGATCCTTTTTTACCAGCTTGTGTATATTGAAACGCGCTTTATCACTTACAATTGTGTTCGAAACTATGTAATCAGCAATTTCATCGGTTGTTGTTGATTTACTCAGACGAGATATCCAGACGGCATTATTAAATTTGGGTTCATCCCGTTTATTTCGCTCTGGTTTTACAAAAACGGACAGACCACCTGAAGTCACCTTTGTTCCAATACGTGGTTTTGATAGATAAATTGCACAAACGCATACATTGATAAATTGCACATTATTTCTCAAAGAGAGAATTCATCGTCGGGATCGTCGGATTTGCAAAGAAGATTCTCGAGAAAACGCTGGCTATCATTGACAGGATCGTCGGCTTATCATAAAAATGGGAATTTATCAAGTTAATCTCAGGAAATACATCTGGTTGCGAATTGATGAGAGAATTAAAGGAAATAAATAGTATTGTAAGTTTTCATTGTAATTCGTTTTGGCCAATTCGATTGAAATTAAGCAAAAGGAGAAGAGTAATTGAGAAATAAAAATTAAGTGAAGTTAGGAAGTTCAGATTATTATATTTTTGTCGTAAGCATAGAGAAATAAAAATCGTGAACGCGTAAGTAATAAATCGATAAAATTGGTAGTAGCTAGAACCCATAACAAACTGATTCAAACAATTTTGGTTCTGCCTATCGGAAGTACGGATGCGGAAAGAGGATTTTCCATTATGAATCATGTGAAATCTTCAAGAAGATCAAGGATAACACTGAAGCATTTAGAAGATATGATGAGAATTCGAATCAATGCACCGGACCAGTTAGAAAAGTTTGCAGCGATCAAATACGCAAAACAATGGATCAAAGAAAATCATTGGCGCACTGACGATCCAAGAAAACATGTAAAACAAAACGTCAGTCTACTGAACGCGGACGAATCAAATATGATTCGGTAAATATGCCCATTTGGATTTCCGAAAATATTTTCTTGCACATTTAAACGATATAAAATTATCCAACTTCTTTGTTTAAAATTACAACTACTAAAAATATATAACTATACACAGACAGAACTATTTGTACATCTAGTACGACTTATTTGAATTTTGACGTTTTTCTACATGTGATGAAAAATTCACAACATTGTCGTACACAGATTTCTATACGTTTTATTGAGCGGGAAGAGGGGAAACATAGCTGTGTGCGAAAATATTTCTCCTTCGCACTCAACTGTATATAAATAGTATAGAAGTATATGTACGAGTCGTACAGTACGACTATGTTGTGAATTTTTCAACAGACGCAGAAAAACGTTAAATTTCAAAAAAGTCGTAGTAAGTGTACGAACAGTTCTGTCAGTGTAGTATACTATATAAAAGATATTAATTATATACCATTTGTATTATCTAAATAGAGTCAATTTTGTTATTCATGTCTTCAAATAATTATTTCTTAAATATAATTATCCCCCATCAAAAAATTGAAAATTTTGAAATTATCCCCTCCTCAATTTCCAAATACCAGAATATATGCCCTATGATGATCGTTTTAAAGCGTTGAATATGATTAGACTCAGTCGACGGAGAATAAATTTTGCGTTATTATTTATGTATGACTTATTAAGTGATAGAATTCATTGTTCATTTGTAAAAAGTTTGTTGTATATTAATCCTAATCCGCGTAATTTTCGTAATGCTGAACTTTTCAGAGTTTCAAATATTTTAAATAGAAACCCAAATGCTCCAATTACGCTTATCTGTAAATATGCAAATATTATTAAAACAGTGTTTATGTTTGATATTCGATAATAATTAAGTCGTGATCTCATTGTAATATTTTCATAATTTCCCTAACGTCTCTTCTACCTGACCTTTCACACGAACGTCGCTCAAAGCTAAGATATCTAAATCGAAATTATTTGCCCTATCGACTAATTCTCGCTTCTTCAACTCAAAACCCCCTCTCAAATTCATTGTTCCAATATTCAAAGCGGTCGTCAACTGTGGAGCTCCGGTCAATTCCCGGGGGGGACGAGCTCCGTGGCCTCCCCTCGTCCGAGGGATACCAACCATTACTGTTTCGAGCAAAAGTAGATTTAAGGTAAGGGACGTGCTAAGCCACACTGCACCCGAGAAAAGTCACCAATAAATTTTTAGAAGGAAACTGGAAATCAAACGCTACTAAAATCAATTAAAATGGAACGAACTCACCAATAAACCTCTAAGTAATTCGAATAACGAGAAATTCTTGTCTATACAGGGTGTTTGGTAATTGCGTACAGATATTTTTACCATGTATTGCTTGGACCTAGAGGAGCAAAAAAGTATATGGGCACTTTTCTGGATTCGGCCATTTTAGGGGAGTTATGGGGATATGTACCCTTCGGGTCAAAATTTTCTGTATTGGACTCGATGTTAGAAAAAAGGACACCCTGTTCGTATCTAGCAACAGAAAATTATGGTTGATGGCTTGTTGGAAAGGTATTGAGGACCCCTTCCACAATCCACAAAAAAATCGAAAAAATCTTTTCAGTGGAGACGGCTGTGTTAGTATGTCTCAAACGATCGAAAAATCAGGAAAAATCGATGAAAATCGTTAATTATCTCAAAAAAACGCCTAGTTAACCTATCTTTTTCTCTTCATTAATCGAAAATGCATCCTTTTTTAGGACGATATGCAAATTTTCAGTACCTAACATTTTCTAAGTTGGTCACAATCGTGACAGAGTTGAAGTGAACCGAACCATTTTTTCTGTTCATTTTCATCTAAAATAGCGTTATCATTCCAACGGTCAATAGCATCATATTTTTCAACCGAAATTCATGATTTATGGCTTACTGGAAAGCTATTGACAAAAAAAAAAAAAAAAAAAAAAAAAAATTTAAAAAAAATAAAAAAAAATTAAATTAATTTTAAAAAATCAAAATTCACGTTCGGTTGGAATTTTTCACTTCATGAAACTTGTGCGAGTCACACAACTTATGAATATTAATACTTTAACTTTTTAATTATCAAAATGGATTATACGAATTGGCCGATATGCATTTTTGCTACAGTTTAGCAAATGGATCCAGTGAAGGAGCTCAACGTTTGTATCACGAAAAGTTCCCAAATAGGCATTTACCGAACCCTAGAACTTTCGCAGCTATTCATCGCCATTTACGTGAAACTGGTACCTTTCAAGCACAACATCTTGATGCTGGAAGACAACGTGATGTAGCAGCTCTTGATGTCGAAGACAGAATTCTTCAAGAAGTTGAAGAACGTCCAAACATCAGCATTAGACGTTTAGCTGCCGAATTACTTGTCTCCAATTGGTTTGTTTGGCAAGTGATTCATAATGCGGGACTTTCCGTCTAAAAAATATCCATATCATCTCCAATGTGTTCAGGCATTGTATGCTGGTTTACAACGTTTACGCTTTTGTGAATGGTTCATGAATAATCCGTTGCTTCAAAACGTAAATTTTGCATGGAGAGTCCTATTCACGGATGAGAGTGAATTTACACAGGATAGAATCAACAATTTTCATAATCAACACATATGGACTAATGAGAATCCCCATGGAATTGTTGAAGGTCGAAGCCAGCGAAAGTTTTCGGTAAATGTATGGGGAGGGATAATTGGAAACCATTTAGTAGGTCCTGTTTTCTTACCACCACGACTTGATGGTCAGAAATACCATTATTTTCTTGTGCATACCTTGCATTCAATGCTTGAAGACTTACCAATATTAACGCGTCAAAACATGTGGTTTATGCACGATGGTGCTCCACCACATTTTGCAATGTTGGTAAGAAATTTGTTAAGTCGTCCCAACTATTTTGCTCATCGGTGGATCGGTCGAGGAGGACCTATTGCATGGCCACCAAGATCGCCAGACTTGAATCCCATGGATTTTTTTTATGGGGGCACTGTAAATCTCTAGTTTATGAACGTCGAGTAGAAAATGTGGATCAGCTTCGTGATAGAATAGTTGCTGCATTTGAAACCATTCGGAATATACCGAACCTATTTCAACGAGTTAATGGGTCAATGTATCGTCGCATTGAAGCTTGTCGCACCGTTAACGGTGGCCATTTTGAACAACTTCTCTAAATCAACGATTTAACTTTAGTCAAATAAAAATAAATTAAACCGCCTCCACTGAACTGTCATCAAAAATTTGTTGTATTGAATAGTCAATAGCTTTCCAATAAGCCATAAATCATGAATTTCGGTTGAAAAATATGATGCTATTGACCGTTGGAATGTAACGCTATTTTAGATGAAAATGAACAGAAAAAATGGTTCGGTTCACTTCAACTCTGTCACGATTGTGACCAACTTAGAAAATTTTAGGTACTGAAAATTTGCATATCGTCCTAAAAAAGGATGCTCTTTCGATTAATGAAGAGAAAAAGATAGGTTAACTAGGCGTTTTTTTGAGATAATTAACGATTTTCATCGATTTTTCGATCGTTTGAGACATACTAACACAGCCGTCTCCACTGAAAAGATTTTTTCGATTTTTTTGTGGATTGTGGAAGGGATCCTCAATACCTTTCCAACAAGCCATCAACCATAATTTTCTGTTGCTAGATACGAACAGGGTGTCCTTTTTTCTAACATCGAGTCCAATACAGAAAATTTTGACCCGAAGGGTACATATCCCCATAACTCCCCTGAAATGGCCGAATCCAGAAAAGTGCCCATATACTTTTTTGCTCCTCTAGGTCCAAGCAATACATGGTAAAAATATCTGTACGCAATTACCAAACACCCTGTATATATCTTCTCTAATTCATATATGAAAAATAATAAAACATTGAGTTTTTGATGATATCATTCGATTTTATATTTGACATAAATTTATATAACATAAACACATTTTAAAAAAAACTCGAATCCAAGGAAGATCAATATTTGAAAAGATTTCGACACATTATTATCAAATTTTGACGCATAAATTGAAAGAAGACTTAAACAGTGATCGCATTATTCTAAAAGTTCTCTGATTAAATTTGGAGCAACAGTCGTCTAAATTTGGAGCAACAGTCGTCTATTCAAAAATCTAATTCAATTTTAATTAAATTTTCCGAGTACTATTTATACATTGCTGATCTTTCTTTCCATTAAAAATGGGACTATACTATGTTATAGTCGATAATTGACCATCATTTTGTGCGGTGTTTTATCTGGAAAGTTTTAAACAAATTCATTATTCTCAAACTGTAATTCATGAAGAATAATATATGAGATTGAATTTACTTATAAAATTATTAGGTTCATGATCATCAAAGTGAATAGATTGATCTAGTCTGTTCCGAATATGATCGCCACTACCAGATTCTGTATCTGAGCCTAGGCTGTCATACTCTTCAGATTCAGATTTCTGTGTTTTGTGTTTTCGATGTGATCGTTTTGTGATGCCGATATTATGTGATGAATTTGAAGTTGAATGCGCCTGCAATGAAACAAAACCAGATTTCTGTTACCGGAATTATGCACATATCCACTGAAGTAATAAATAATTTTTTTAACATTAAAAATGAATGCAACACATACGTCTTTATTTGATGACATTGAATGTCTTGGATTGTATAAACTGGCTGAAATAGGGATAGTTCCAGCATTATTTGATGTCCCATAACGCGTCATCATGGGATTTTCAGATAAATTATCTTCATTTGGTAAATACGTTGCATATGGATAAATGTCTTCTGAATATTCAGGAATGCGTTCGAGTGTGTTATTGCCAGGACTCTGTTGCTCAGTCATGGGCTTCCTAGCAGTTGCATAATATTTCTCGCGATGATCTGTAGCTAAAAGCGGACCAAGTTTGTAATCGCTAGACATTGAAACATTTTGGTGATGAGATGAATCACTCAAGCCCCTAGTTTCGCTTCTATTAACAGTATCAAAATTTGCTCCTAGATACATTTAAGAAACACAAAGTACTTAAGGTTAACATCTCACATTACCATTAATGAAAAGGACAATATATTCTGTATTTACGAGATCGAAAACAGAGACAAGCACACATTGAGGCCGACGCAATGCCTATGAAATAATGTAATATATTCATTTATCTTTTCAATTTAATGAAAAACGCAGAAAATTCTGTACCTAATATTGATCCAACCAGCAAAATAAGTACATTTAAATCAAGGCTAAATGATCGTTGAATTGAGTCCATACTGTCACCGTCGATATTATTGTTTATTGTACCGTCACCAGCCAATATCAAATCATTTCGTTCACCATCTCCATTCACTGTAAGCGTTTTGAAAATGTAGGCGGCGATAGTTGAACCTGCATTACTATATTTCAATAAATATATAATTTAATTTCAATATTTGTATGTAAATATTCAATTATATTTTACTTATGAGCAGTTATTCGTAAATTATATGCAGAAGCTGGTTCTAAATCTGGAATTGAATATCTAGATTTTGCTGGAACATTACTAGAGACAACTATCCAATCATTTCCGTTGTTTGGATCTGCTTTTCGAAATTCCACAGTGAAGGATTCAATAGAACATCCACCATCTTGCCATACAGATAAATCAAGTGAGACAGACGTGATATTCGTGCGAATAAAATGATATACTTCTGGTGATATTGGCTTTTTGCCTGTGGAAAAATTATAAAGAAGGTTCAAAACATAATAATTATCATTTTTCGTGAATTTGCTAAAAAAACATATTTTGTTTGGTGGCGAATTTTAAAAGTAATAATTTTCCATATTCTATATTAAGTTAACAATGGCCATAATTTTGTGACTGAAGACTTGTATTTTTTGCTTGCTTTAAGGTAATTACCTTTTGTTCTAGCAACCTCAATTTTGCTTGCAGACCCAGTGCCGATTTTATTGAATGCTGCTAAGGTGAATTGGTATACTGTGCCACACTGTAAATTATCTAATGTGTGTGAAGTACTACGTCGGTTCAATGATATCTCTTCCCAATCACCAAATTCGCGGCGATAAGACAATAAAAATCCTTTTAATGGTGTACGCCCCGTATCAATTGCTAAAATAAAATATCAAAATATACTTTATTCGTTTCTGCCATTTATTAGTTCATATTTAAAGCGAAAATTTGTTAAAATCATATTAAATCTGATCTCGAGATTTTGTTTGACCACTAATTTTAAGGTACGTACATTCAGTCGACCATTCCAAAAAAACAGATGTACTTGAGGTCGCAGTTATATGCAATAATGGCGGTCCTGGTGGCACATGTACAAATAACTGATATACTGAAATAAAGAATATCGTTTATTGATTTGATTTGTTCTAATAGAGAATAGGACACAAACCAATAGAATCCGTTCCCAATGCATTGCGAACTTGGCAAGTGTAATTTCCTTCATGATGTCTCTGGATATTACGTAGTACCAATGTATTGTCAACCCCAGTTTCAATTCGTTGAAACTGCTGATTTATTGATTGTCTGTAACATGCGAATGATTTTAGTTCTTAATTATATTTTAACAACTGACTATTATACCGTTTTGAATCAAATGCTTTCCATTCCGCTTTCGCAGCCGGTTTTCCGACGAATGTACAGGCTAGTTTTATTTCAACCTTCCAGGCAACACTTAGTATCTGCCCAAATGAAATGATTGCAGCTGGAACTGTATTGCTAGGTACTAATTTAATTACTGGTGTACTTTGTCCTTGACCAACTCGTGTTGATGCTGTTATCCATGACTCATATGTCTCTGTTATTTTTAAATCTTTAGCTTCAAAGTGATGTTTTTGTGCTGATACATTGTCTTTTAAAATTTTTACTTCTTGCCCTTTATCCAAAATACGAATATAAACTGTATATCGTGTAATGATACCATTTTTTCTCCGAGGTGGCAACCAGCTTAATATCACAGAAGATTCACCATTTACAACGCTTTTAATTCGTTCTGGTGGATCTGGAACAGTTTCTTCGGTTGTACAATAAGTTGTTGCACTTGGTCCCTCACCTGCTCGAGTGAAACCTAACACTTGAACGCTATAATTTGTGAATGGTTGTAATCCATGCAAAACAGTATTTAAAGATGTTGTGATTTTTGTTTCGCGTGAAATTGAATCACCATTGTAGTCCAATAAAATATCTGTTGAACCAGTCCCCGATGAAATTGGTTCATAAAAACTGAGTAAAATTACACATATTTTCAATATTTCTCTTATAAAAATCATAAATAAACCATTTGTGCTTACATTTTGTAACCCTGAATAACACCATGTTCATGTTCTTTCAAGGGTGGTTTCCACGATACCTGGAAAAATTAAAATAATCTATGAAACCGAAATATTTCTGAATTGTAATCTTTGTAATCCAACCTGGATATTTTGTGATGTTAATGCAATGCACGAGCATGACGTTGGTGAGGATGGAACGTCTTCCAATGTCCTACACTGAACAGGTTCACATGGTGGTCCATCGCCTTTTTGATTATAAGCTTGAATAGTAACTGAATATAGAGAATATTTATCCAAGTTTACTAAACGGAAATCATTAACACCATCTCCATTTGATATACCAACTCGGGTGAAATTGTATATTTGGTGTTGCTGTTTGGAATCCTTCGCGAAATTAGCACCATTGTTTGTGACTTTTTGAAAACCTATTTTGTATCCAAGTAATTCACCATTCCAGAGATCACGTTCAGGTGGTCGCCATGTGACAAGCAATTCAATGGAACTAATGGCTTCAACATGTACCATGATGGGAGCTCCACTTGGCGTCTCTGAATCGGTTTGAATATGTAAAATATCACTTGGCGCACTTGTTCCCAATGTATTTGAAGCATATAATCGAAAATGATAGTTAGTTGAGGGCTTAAGGGCCATTATTTTTGCTGTCGTTTTATCTCCAGGTAATGTTTTTTGATTGTTATGATCATGCCAAACATCTTGAGCCTCTTTAAATTGCAAAATATAGCTTGTAATTGGTTGTGTATAATGGTGAATACCTCGCATTGATGTAGGGGTTGGAAGGTCCGAAGACCATTTTAAACTTACAAACCGACTACCTAGCTCAGTTACATGTAAATTTGTTGGAAAACTTGGTGGCTCTTGTACTTGCAAGTAAATTGCTGAATGATCTTGGCCATAAGCATTCGTGGCAATGCAAACGTATTCCCCACGATCTGTTAATGATGACTGTAAAATCGTTAGTTCAGATACAATTCCCTTATTCATTGGAGTATTTTTCATTTGATAACGAATGTCGTAGGTGGGATCAATTCGATTTCCTCTGACTTGCCATGAAATGTTAAGTGGTTGATCTCCTTCAATATCGCAGCGAAATGAAATATGGTCATTTCGGCGCACTGACACTTGTTTTTGTGGAGTTCTCACTTTAGGACCAACTAAAATATATGTTTACAGATTGACAACCTAATTGTGTACATTTATATATATCGGCTTACCATGAACAGTTAATCGTATTAGTTTACTTAACCCAATACCAATTTCATTTTTTGCCTGACACAAGAAGTATCCTTCGTGAGATTGCGTTACACTTCGAATATAAAGGGTGCCATTTGGGAAAGTTTCGATGCCTGCTGATTTCGAATAGCTCAAGTCTCGATATTCATCCGATGGTTCGCCTGAAAATAAACACCATTAAAAATATAATAAATCTTTTGATCTTTGTTTTTTCTCAATATTTAGTACTACCTATTGCTTGTTTCCATAGTAGAGAAGGTTGTGGCATACCATCAGCTTGGCACATGACCAAAACCGAATTTCCCAATATAACACTTTGATCCTCAGGTTCAACAATCCATTTTGGTGGTACTAGATTTCGGTACAATAATTATATCAATATATATCCTTTATCACACAAATTAATTAGAACGCATGCAGAACAACACTACTGTTCCTATATATAGTTATGAAAAACTGGTATGATGCTACAAAGATATAATGAAAAAACACATGAATTCTTCCACATTACTTAATTACATTAATCTATAATTACAAAATGTTATTCCTAAATTAACTAAAAAATTTATAAAAATATGCAATTATGAATATCACTATTTGTTTAAGATATATCACGATTTCATTAGTACTGTATTATCATTAAAATTTTCAATAGTGCAAAATACATAAAAATATTCTATAATAATATAACATTATATATATATATATATATATATATATATTATTAGTGCGAAGATTTTCAGTGTTCTTGGACATGTGCTAGTTATTCCAGCTTGGTTGTATTATGTGCATCATTTTATATATATTGTAGCTCTTTTTTGTGTCTGTTGCTTTTCTTTTTTGAACATAAAAACATTAACTACACTGTTATTTCAAATGGATTAGGAATTCATCCTTTTGGATTAATTCAAGAAAAAATACAAATGGATTAAAAATAAATCCAAAAGGATTCAAATATTTACATATAAATAATTCATAAGATCGCTCATATATTTTGTATTTAATAAACAGCCATTAACTTGATTACGCGTAAACAATCCGTTGCTTCATTTCTACTTTATTTTGCTGTGTAAATCGTAATCGTTTCGCGCAACACTGACTGGAGAGTGAAAAAATAACGTTTTCTGTTCATTTGTTTTCATACGGTGTTTACAACACAGTCATTAACAGTTCTTTTCTCAACATGTATATTTAATTTGCCGGGTTTCAAAAAATGTGCAGATTTCTACATAATCAAAATTTGTTTATTGACAAGATGATTGGACGATATTTAGTTTGTGGGGAAGATTTTCTGTTTTTTTCTGTTTTGTTGTCATTTTATGTGAATCGAATCGGGAAATTCAGAATAAGAAGAGTGTTTTTTTTTCATTTGTTTATTTTGTTCATTTCCAAACGAAATCCCATTCTATTTGATACCATAACATGGAAACAATAAATCTACTGGAATCAAAATTATTGAAGAGTATATAAATTAGAGTCATTTTCTTTTCGATATTGAGTTCGTTCGTTAGCACAATAAACTAGCAATGAAGAAATAAAATATAGCGATTGTTCATTTGTTTTCATCCGGTGTATTATATGTGCAATGATTGTTCGGGATTTTTATCATTTTTTGAAAAGTGTGCAGATTTATGCAAAATAAGTGCAAAGAAAATTAAAAAATCCAGTGATTGCGAAGAAATAGACAGTATTCGTACCATGAAATGTGCGCTAAAAACTATTTTGAAAAAAACTGAAAGTGATAATTTGATGGATTATATTGTGCGATACACAAGCTCAAAGGGCATTGAACACGCAAAACTGTGTCACTTGGCCTCTCTACAGTTTTTGCACCGTGTGAATTTTAATTTTGACCACCAGAATTGGCAATATTATGAAAAGAACTGTAAAGAGGCCAATGCAGAAATTGTGGATTGCTTCAAATCGGTGCATGAAGAACACGCCGGCGATTTCGGAATGCCGGCAGTATTCTACGATTTGTGTGTTCAAAACAATATTGATGATGGACAATCCGTT
The DNA here is from genome assembly GCA_029041755.1 of Resseliella maxima. Classification (NCBI taxonomy): domain Eukaryota; kingdom Metazoa; phylum Arthropoda; class Insecta; order Diptera; family Cecidomyiidae; genus Resseliella; species Resseliella maxima. The sequence continues at coordinate 45,211 of JAQOWM010000880.1, read as the reverse complement.
CCAATACACATCGTCAATGTATGCCACAAATGTTAAAACACATTTGAAAACACACATGAAGAATCGCATACGCAAATATCTACGCATTCAACTTCATGAAGTGAATCGAATTTATCGGGGTATGTATGTATTCAATGATGCCGACACCAACCGAACTATCAGAAATGTGGTGGATGGATATTTCCATGCAGGCTGGGATGAAGAGAGAATTGATATTCTGGCAACGGAATTGCACGTCATCGGTTTTCCTATAACACCATCCACAATGCGAGACTACATCGACAAACATTGGTTTGTTGCTTTGCCAATGTGGCCCGAATTGCAACGAGCAGTTGAAGCGTTCAATGTGCGTCGTCAAAACGGTGAGCGGCTGAAGAAAACATCCAATTTTTCCGTTGTGCCAATTTGCAATTCACGTGAGATTCGATTCACGTGAGTTATACTACATCCTCTCAAAGTACGAGAAATTTCCACGCAATTTTGAAAAATCGAAAAAAGGAAAAAAATAAGTGTGAAGGAATTCTTGGAACAGAAGAACACTTATTGGCAGCAAATCTTCGACATGGATAAAATTCGCAAAATGGCCCGGAACAAACATCAGTTTCGCTATTCATTCATGACCGATGGTGTTTCAGCGTGTTTAATATACAATGTTCCTCCAAAAGAGGAACTGCTATCACAGTTGGATCTCACTAAACATCGACACAATAATGGTGACTTTGACTAATAAATTGGTATTGATCCCGGCATGAATATGAAGACCGCCATAATGCGACACGATATTCGTACGAGTGAAGAGGTAAGTATTTCTTGTTGTTGTTGTTGTTGTTGTTGTATTTTTCTTTAGTTTTCAACATTTATTTCGATTAAAATTGTTGATAAATCAACTTGTTTGATTTGATTCTTCTTTTTGTCTTGAATGCATAAGCCGATTGTTCAAATTGAAGCTATGAAAGTAATAATTGTTCAAAATGAAAATGTTAATTGATTTTTTCGTTAATGTTGTTTACGTTTCTCTATTTAGGTCGACATTAAAAGAGCGAAACAAAGCATACAATTGGCATGCCAAGACAAAGTTCCGTAAGAAGCGTTGGGATAAGCTCACCAAACATTATCGACGTGAAGAACAGGATGATTTGCGGGCAAATAATAATCCTTCACCGCGTGGTGTTAGATGGGTGAATTACATACAGCATCGCACACGAAAAGGTAATATTGTTTATGTGATTTTTAAAAAAAAAAAATCAAGTCTAATTTTTGTTCACATTCGACATTACATTGTATTTTGTATTTGCCCGTCTCGCTTTTGAGAAATACATGGATGTGAATCGTGTATTGGATGAAATGACTATGAAAATTGTGCCAAACGGAAAACGATCGCCGATTTACTTAGGAGTGGCTGATTTTGCACCCAATTCAGCCTCAGAATAAAGACATTTGTGCCTGCACCGGGAGCTCGACGTTTGATGAACAGCGTAAGAAGACAGAAGATTGTGCTATGATCCTGAATGTCGACGAATATATGACATCTTAAACGTGCGCGAAATGTTTCAAGCGTTTTGACAAGCGAACGAGGAGTCATAAATTCAAGGTGTGCCGTAACTGCATTTACAATTCACAAATGCTGATACTGACGAGCATTCAAACTAAGTCACGTGGACAATTGGCTGCAACAATTCATATTGTACCAGAATGGCAGCTGAAAGTCGCACGGACTACCGTTTGGCATAGTGATATTGTAGCAGCAAAATGCATCTTATACAAAGGTATGCGTAATGATTGGTTGTTTATTTATCATTTGAATAATATGAAAAAGAAAAAAAAACAGATTGAATGAATCAATTTATGTATCTAATCAATTGTGTTTGTTATTTTCATTCAGCAGGTATTGCATTGTATGTGGGCATGGAATACATGAATCACTTGTGCGACCAACACCAGCGGACAATATCACCAATCAATAATCGATTAAAATAGATTAAAGATAGAAAATTAGATAATTAAAATCTAAAATGTAACGTTTTGTTGCAAGCCTGTCATACATTTGTGGGTGTTGCTGCTGACGCATTTGCTATGACAATCTCTGTTAGCAAATGTCGCAGCAGAAGCATTCAAAAATGTATGGCTTTGTCGATTATAATGACACAATACTTTCGCTGAACCATTTTCTCAAATTGTTCGACATGGTGATTATGTATCATTATAGTTGTAGTTGACTTGGCCCTTTTGGGCAAAATACGCTATTTGTTAGATGTTATTAATTAATCCATTTGGATTTTTTCTTGAATTAATCCGAAAAGATTAATTTTTAATCCTAATGAAATACCAGTGTAAGGGAAATAAAATCCATTTCCACAAATTTTCAAAGAAAAAATAAATGTGTATCAAATCATCTATACGCAACGATAAAAATTTTTTCAATGTCTATGTACGAACCGGCCACAGATAGGACAGCTGTATGATCAACTGTGCCGCCTTGATTACTTAATGAATTAGTTGATTAAAATAATTAATTAGTAATCATTAACATTAATTAATCGTTAATATTACCTTATCCGACAAGTATAATTGCCATTATGATTTGATGTAAGATTGTCAATAGATAAAATACTTGAAAATGGTGCGTATTCATTTATATGGATTGTGTTGTCTACATAGTATTGTGATAATGGATCATTAATTTTCCTAGCTCCATTGTCGTTCTCATTACCGGAAGTACCATCCACTGGTTGCTTATTACTATTACGAGTGAAAATGACTCGCTGATCTTTAAGCCATGTTATGTTTAAAGGATGATCTCCTTGGCTGCTAGAGCACATAACCTGAGTCCGCAAGCCTTCTGTTATATCTCTTTCGAAATTAAAAATGGGCGATATTCGTGGAGGAACTAAAAGAATAGATGTTTTTCTTTGTGTTAGTGAAATGCAGTCATTCACCATATAAATCAAAAATCCATTTTCATCGTAAAGGTGCTGATTTGCATTTGTGAATTGTGATTTGTGATTTGTGATTTGTGCTTTCGTGTGCATGTTCGCGATTTTGCGGGTGCTTTGTAGTTTAATTTTTTCTCCATGATTCATTTTTATAGAAATACTCATGCTCACACATATATATACCAGAAAATTTTAAAAACACTTCTTCTTAAAACTACTTAATATCATGCCTCTAGACTACAAATAAATAATATTACATTATTATATATAAATTCGTTTATTTTTTTTTTTATATTTTTACCATTAACCCTTAACAGAGCACTGTACGTTTCTTTTGCAGCGTCATTCGCAACGATACATGTATATCTTCCACCTTGATTTGGTTGTAAAGAATTGATACTCAAAGCAGACGAGAATTCATCGTTTTGCCGGATGGTAATTGATTTGTCATCTTTTATAGAGGCACTGTTTATTGGTACATCATCCTTTAACCAATTAAAAGTTAATGGCAAATCACCTGTACCTACAACACATTGAACACTAACTCGATCGCCTACGTTAACGTCTTTTGCGAACTCAAACGGTGTTACTTTTGGTGGAACTTTGGATATTTATTTCAATATCATTGTTGTAATTCACAGTGCGTTTTTGTTTTAGTGCAATTTAATTTGGTTTAATTTGTTATATATTATGAGTGATGAAATAGTGCATTTTTTCATAAGATTTTGTGCATTTTAATTTGAGTATGACGTGCAATTATATTCCATTTAGTTGTGATTTTGTGCATATTTGGCAGATAATAGTGAAAATTATATCATATGTGCAAAGGCAGATTGTTGAAGTGCGCATTGGTTTTGTGTGCATTAAGAAATTGGAAAAAAGAAGAATGCGAATTGAATTCATTTGGCTTGAGTTGTTTTATTTTATTTAGTTTATTAGTTTATTCATATGAATAAAATTATACCTTCATTTCTCGATTTCTTATAATTCTCGAATCTATAAATCAATCAACTTACCCAAAACTTTAACTTCAACTGATCGTTCAGATGTTTCGTTGTGTCGATTGCGAGCAATACCTATATAGCACAGTATTATAAATACACATTGAGGCAAATGTCGTGTAAATGAATTCATCATTGATTTATAAGAAAAGTAATTTAGAAAATCCCCTTTATTTCTTTACAAATTTATTTTATCATATGTATGAAATCATTTCATTACATGGACTATTATACATACATGTGTAGGTGCCTTGATCAGCAGCTCTTTGAATATTTTCAATGTGCAACGTTCCATTATGGACACGTTGTCACATATTTGTTGGCAATTTTACATTTTCTTTTTCCCATGTTATCGAATCAATTGGATACCCAGCAACCGGACAAGTGATTTTCATTCCTTTACCAGCAATTGCTAAAATGGGCTTCATTGGCCGTACGTATGGAGAGCCTGAACAATTCAAATTTACGTATCAAAAGAAAATTTCTTTAATATCTTTTCAATTTAGGTTTTAAGTTTTGAAAGCCCACCATAAATGTTAAGCCGACCAAAGTGAGATGCGGATCCTGCTTTGTTTCTTGCGGTACACTCAAAACCACCCCCATCTTCTGATTTAACAGCTGTTATATTGACATGACTAATTACATCGCCAAACATTGTAACATATTGACCGATTAATAAACGATCAACCTGAGTATGAACCACAACAAAGAAATTGTAATTACTGCTTGATTATTCGTTAATGACTTAAAATAACAAAATCCTTTATAAATTTCAGTTCAATCACAAGCCTGAGAATAACTGTACGTACTTCTGGTAATGGAAATCCATCTAATTTCCAAGAAATTTGTGGTGTTGGATTTCCAGTTGCACTGCCTAATTTTATCAGAATATAAATGAAAAATGCATGTCAGAAGTGAATTGGGGTTGAATTACTCTTTTGAGAGATATTTAATGGTAGAATGGTTGAAAAAATTCAAAATAACGGTGTAACGACTTACATTTTAATGACACAGCAGGTCCCGGTTGCATAGTTTGTTCAATGAATTTGTACAAAATTTGTGGTGCACCTTCTATAAGTAAATAAGAAAACCAAAACTTTTAATAGCAAAAACCGTGTGAATCAATAAAATACAAGGAGACAGTTTTAATATCCGCTTAACATTTTTACTATTTCTCCGAAAATCCTCACAACTTTTTATATCCCTCAAAAGTAAACGATGTTTATGAATTTAGCGGAAAAATAATTATTCATTAAAAATTCAATGTTTTGAATAACAAGAGTCTTTTATTAACAATACCAGATGATAATAAATGAAATATCTTTTCCCATTGCTGTTGCTATGACCATCTTCGTTAACAACGTTGAATGCAAACGTTTTTAATTAATGACTTTAGTCAAAGTAATTAAACGTTGTCACAGTTTCAAATAAAATAATCGAAAAAAGTACTTACCACCCAGAGATATCTCAGCAGTGCTCTGCACTGCATCGTAATCATTTCGCACAAAACATTGGTAACTGCCTCGATCTTCCTTGGTCACTGATGTAAATTTAATGTGTTCTTTAGTAAGAAGTCTAACTCGTGATCCAGTTCTCAATGGTTGACCGTCTTTCATCCATTGGATCGTGGAGACGGGATGTCCCGTTATTAAACACCGCTTTAAAAAAAAGCCAATTCTTAGATATGGTAAAAAGTAAATTTTTTGTACATTTATTAAATTTTCGTTCGTGAATGTTTCGTTTTCCTTTTATGGAATGCAAGAAGTTTGAGACAACCATCAAGTATTTGCAAGTCTTCAACCACAGTGTTCCAATGATAATATTTGTTAGACAAATTTGTTTTGACTGACAAAATATCGGAGTTTATATATATATATATATCAGAGAAATCAAAAAGAATAATATACTTCGTGGCATGGAGCTTTGTAAACGTAATTCACAGAAGATTTTCAATCTCATGCTGACGAAATATAAAGGCGGTAGAACAAAACCAACTGTTTCGACATACGCGCACACAATGTTCAGTGAAACATGGAATACACCATGTCGTGTTAAATTCCATAAGTTCATACATAAAGATGTTTTTTTGTTCACATTTTTCTTTTCGTTTTCATTGATTATCTGTGTAAAATATTGTGTTGCTTCGAAATAGTGAAAAACAATGAATATATACTAATGTCTGGAGAACATGTAAAGAAAAACGGTTTTTTGCTGCTCAAAGTTAATATGAATATAAGGGGATGAAAAATTACAGTTTTGATTGGTATTATGACTAAAGAACATCCAATTGTTGATCTGTTATATAACAGATTGTCTGTATATTTCTTTTTAATATTTTTGCACTAATAAGTTTTAAAAAAAAATAAATTTTTCAAATAGAAATGAGAAATTATTATTAAATAATAAAAAAAAATGTTAGAAAAAAAAAATAAATGATTAAAAAGTACCGTTGTTTTATACTTAAAGCACAACGATTTTAACATGGCGATGAAACGTCCATACAAACACGTTAGGGCACGTAGAAGGCTACGTCATGTAGTTTGCATAACGTAGCTTGGGCGCGTAGTTCCGACGTTTCATCGCTATGGATTTTAATAATGCACTTGGTGCGTGAATACTGAAATTGTTGCAATTATTATTGAAAAAAATGTGAATAACCGAAGAATAAAATGGTTTCCATTTAAAATTTCAATATTATTTCACTTACCAAATCAGTTGGTTTTCCTAAATCAACTGTTTGTTGGGTGGGTAAAATTTGTACTGTGAGAGCTTCAATGACACTCAGCTGAATTTCTAAAGTTTCACTGCCTTCTGTATTTGAAGCAACACAAATATATATGCCTGCATCGGTACGTTTAATATCGTTTAGGCTCAACGTTCCACTTCGAAGTACGAATACATGCTTCAATTGATTACTATGGTTATTATTATGCTTCATTTGATATGATTGGTGTATTTGTTGTGATGAGGATAATGTAATGGTTTGATGGGTGCGATGTGTTGTCTTGAGATCTTGGTTTGTATCGTATCCCTCAATTGGCTCGTCTATATTATTTTTACGAATATGCCATCTATAGAGATTCATATGTCATGTCATCATATTTATGTAAGACACATTTTTATAAATAGTTTAATTAGCTTATAAATAATAGTTATATAAATAATTTATTAGCTCTATTTTTTTGATCTTAAAGTAATTGCTTATACTTATATCTAACCCCAAGGCCTGCTTTTTTTTGAAAAAAGGACAAACATAGCCATTGGTTTTGATTAAAGAGAGGGCAAAATTACAGAATGAATATTTCATATACAGATTTTTTTTGTTTGAACATAAATTTCGTTAGCTAAAAATTCTTCATCTGTTAGCTTTTTGTAGTGTGACAGGTTAAAAATTTATTCTTTTTAATCTTACCGATACGTTGCTTGTGGGTTTGCGTAAGCTACACATGGGATAAGTAATGATTCGCCTATTTTCGTTGTCATTTGTATAAGTTTGTCGTTTAAAATCGGAGGAACTGGCTCTCGCATTCCTGTGAGATTAAAATAATACATTCAAATATTATTATAATATATGCGTTATAGGATAAGAACTATAATAGAAATAAAGTTGAGATTTTTGATACAAATGATTTATTTTTCAAATTCTCAACCAAAATTTAGAAAAATTATTTATTTATTTATTTATTTATTTATTTATTTCACCGCCAAAACTGGCTGCATATGTATAATGAAATATTAGAATGAGATCACGACTTAACAATTATCGAATATATCGTTAGGAACATCAAACAATTTTCTTTTAAAGTCATTTCTATTGGTAGATTCTATAAACAATATTTTAATAATATTAGCATATTTACAGATAATCGTAATTGGAGCATTTGGTTTTCTATTTAAAATATTTGAAACTCTGAAAAGTTCAGCGTTACGAAAATTACGCGGATTAGGATTAATATACAACAAACTTTTTACAAATGGACAATGAATTTTATCACTTAATAAGTCATACAAAAATAATAACGCAAAATTTATTCTCCGTCGACTGAGTCTAATCATATTCAACGATTTTAAACGATCATCATAGGGCGAAATTTGGTAATTATTTGAACTATTCGGATATTCTCGGAGCGCAAACATTGTATATTGGCGTTGAATTCTTTCGATTAAATCTGATTTAGTTGAAGATATGTTTAGCCACACAGTGCTAGCATAATCCAGATTTGGTTGAACAATTGCTGAGTAGATTGCCTTCCTTGTGGTTAGATCATCTATGTCATGTGAAAAACGTTTCACAAAACCTAGGCTAGCTCACTCTTTCAAGAATAACATTCTACTGTCAAAAGGAGCGCGAATCGCTCATAGAATTGAGCTGAATCGCATTGAATCACAATAAATCACAACAAAACAAAAAGAATCGCATTGAATCGCAACGTATAATATATAATGAACAATGATAAATGTCCGTACGGTAGATGGATATTTCATACGTTGCGATTCAATGCGATTCTTTGTGTTTCATTCTGATTCATTGAAATTCAATGCGATTCAGTTGAATTCTATGTACGATTCGCGCTCTTTTTGACAGTAGAATGTCATTCTTGAAAGAGTGAGTTAGCCTAGCACAAAACCCAGTGCAGAGTTTGCTTTAGAGCTGATCATATCGGTGTGAGTTTTAAAATTTAGTTTATCATCTATCAACAATATAAATATACAATTAAATATATTGAATAAATTGCGTAAAAAAAGGCATCAATCATTGGAAGATGACAATTATTTTAAAGTTGCTCGCACAGAATATAATATAATAGATATTCACGTTTTGCTTATAATAACTATAAGCTGAAAATGGAGAGATTGATTTTCGATGATTCGATGGAATTTTTCAAGTATGTTAATGCGATAAGAAAAACTACCAATGACTTACCGAATGAAATGCATTTTAATGATCGGAAGTCGTGCAAAGATAGGGAAATTGCAAATCTTTTTGCTGAATTTTTCGCTTCTGCTTATACTCGACATAATTTTAGCTTATCTGATATATATAATATAGGAAGATTTGAGGCGGTTGAGAATTTATATCAAAATATTCCCAAATTGATTATTGATGAAAATGATATTATTCAGAAGATACTTGAATTACCAAATAATTTGATATCTGGCCCTGATCGGTTGCCCAATTTGTTTATTAAGAAATGTATTGGTTCCTTGAGTAAACCAATTTTTGTCTTATTAAATGAATCACTCAAATTTGGTCATGTTCCTAGTTTGTGGAAATCGTCTTTCGTGAAACCGATATTTAAAAATGGTTCGAAGAATAATATTGAAAATTACAGAGGTGTTGCTTTACAGAATGTGATTCCAAAAATGTTGGATTCAATTGTTGCGAAACACCTGAATTTTCATATTAAGAACATAGTCGATGCGAGCCAGCATGGTTTTGTTAAGGGAAGATCAACTATTACGAATCTGGTTGAGTTTACTTCTCAAACGTTAAATGAGTTGAAGCCACATAATCAAACAGATGCAATTTACATTGATGTTGCGAAAGCATTTGACTCTGTGAATGTTGACCTTTTGATACATAAATTGAATATCATGGGATTGAATTATCAGCTTTTAAATTGGATAACTTCTTATATGAATGGTAGAAGACAAATTATTAAAGTTAATGATTGTGAATCGGATCCTATTAAAGTTTTTTCGGGAACGGGTCAGGGTTATCCCATTGCTGCAACATTGTTTATATTGTTCATCGCTGATCTACCAAAATTTAGTGGTAACTCATCAGTTCTTTCGTTTGCTGATGATGTTAGACTTTCCCGTAACATAGCTTCAATTGATGATTGTTTAATTCTTCAAAAAAGTTTGGACAATTTAGTTGACTATTTTAATATGAATCAATTAAGGTTAAATGTTAAAAAAATGAAAATGATGATTTTTCATCGCTTTGGTAACGTGATTGATTTCGATTATACCATTGGTGATTCAAGAATTGACAGAGTTGATCAAATTAAGGATCTTGGTGTGATTTTGGATGAGAAACTTCATTTCAAAGCTCATATTGAATACATGATAGCAAAAGCTAGATCAAGACTGGCTTGGATCAAGCGTTTTGCTTGGGATTTCAGTGACCCATATATTATTAAAATATTATTTTTTAGTTTCGTTATTCCTATTTTAGATTATGGTTCTAATGTTTGGAATACCCACAACCTGGGACAAGAAAGACGAATTGAATCTGTTCAGAAGCAATTTTTGCTGTATGCTTTAAGAAGATTCAAATGGAGTCATCGATTTCACCTCCCAAAGTATGAACATAGATTGATGCTGTTACAAATGATTACTCTGAAAAATCGGAGAAGTGTTGCTCAAATAATGTTTATCCTGAAGCTGATCAAGGGTGAAATACGTTCGGAGTCTCTTTTGGAAAAGATACAATTTAGAATTCCATATCATTCTGTCAGAAATATTGAATTCTTGAGAATTCATCTTGTTAATCATAGCTATCAAAAGAATATGCCTTTGAATATTTCAATTAAGACATTCAACAAATATTATAATGAAAAATTTTTGAATGAGTTTGTAATAGACTTCAGTTACTAAAGTTTAGTATCAGCTCGGAAGTAGTTAAGAAAATATTAATTGAATTGTTTAAAAAACCAATGGATTAGCCAACAATTGTTTGTTTCTTTTTGATTCATTTTGTAGTTCAACAATCACAGAGACTTGCTCCGAAATCGTTAGGATTGGCAACGGATTGTTGATTCGATACAATTATTGAATCAACTATTTTATGTTAATCTATATATATAAAATATTCTTTGGGGCAAGTTTGTACGCGATGCCAGGTCGAATGCCTGCATCGTTTTTTTTTTTTTTTTTTTTAAATTAAAGATAAAGTTCATGAGAGTGCTATAGAAAAAAAAAAATTAAAAAAATTACAATAGTGCGTGTACACAAGGATTTTAATTTCATTTTAACCAAAAATGCCGTTTTGTTGTTGTAATTTGTTCTCCACATTTCTTTTCGTGTTGTCCGCGTTGTAGTACATATACAAACATGCGGTAAAATGACATCGGACAACACCAATGAAATAATTAAATTTTTTTTTTCCATTTTTATGTTATTTTTCGTATGCCATTTCATAGATTTACATAAAAATGGAAAAAAAAAAAAAATTTCGAATTTTGTATGCAGACCAACGGCTTTCCGAGAGTTTCATATACGTTTCCCATGTAGATATGATGAGATAGTCAAATGCATCAATTTAACTACCTAACCATATCTACATGGGAAACGTATATGAAACTCTCGGAAAGCCGTTGGTCTGCACACAAAATTCGAATTTTTTTTTTTTCATTTTTATGTAAATCTATGAAATGGCATACAAAAAATAACATAAAAATGGAAAAAAAAAATTTAATTATTTTTTTCGAATTTTGTGTGCAGACCAACGGCTTTCCGAGAGTTTCATATACGTTTCGCATGTAGATATGGTTAGGTAGTCAAATTGATGCATTTGACTATCTCATCATATCTACATGGGAAACGTATATGAAACTCTCGGAAAGCCGTTGGTCTGCACACAAAATTCGAATTTTTTTTTTTTTTTTTTTTCATTTTTATGTAAATGGCATACGAAAAATAACATAAAAATGGAAGAAAAAATTTAATTATTTTTTTCGAATTTTGTGTGCAGACCAACGGCTTTCCGAGAGTTTCATATACGTTTCCCATGTAGATATGGTTAGGTAGTCAAATTGATGCATTTGAACAAATGAAACTTACTTTCGTTGGATTGGATTGCATAGTGCACTATTTTTGCCTTTTTTTTTAATAAAAGACATGATTTGACGTTCAACTATTTGTTTTCATATTAACACATACATTTGTATTCTTCGGAACAGTTTAATCCAGTGTGCGTTGGACAACTTTCAACGCATTTTTGTCCAGAGTAACCAGCCGTACATGCACATTCACCAGTTATATGACATTGTGCATTATTATAGCATTCAGATAATTGTTCACAATTTTTACCATAAAAATCAGCCGGACATCGATTTGCACAAATTTCACCAGTCCATCCAGGTCAGCATTCAAATTGGCCAGTTTGTGGATTGCATAAACCATCATTTTGACAACTGCATTCTGTTTTATAATCTCCGCCCTACGTTTCAATTGGACAGAGATCAGTGCATAATGGACCAGAGAAACCAGTCGAACAAATGCGTTCACCTGATATGTGGTGATATTTTCCACCATTATTACAACGGCATTCTTCGGAACAATTCAAACCATAAATGCCGTAAGATGCCTATTTTGGACACTTTTATGATGAGATAGTCAAATGCATCAATTTGACTACCTAACCATATCTACATGGGAAACGTATGATGAGATAGTCAAATGCATCAATTTGACTACCTAACCATATCTACATGGGAAACGTATATGAAACTCTCGGAAAGCCGTTGGTCTGCACACAAAATTCGAAATTTTTTTTTTTTTTTTTCCATTTTTATGTAAATCTATGAAATGGCATACAAAAAATAACATACTATAAAAATGGAGAAAAAAAATTTAATTAAAATTTAACAATTAAAATTAAAATTTAATATTAAAATTAAAATTGAATATTATGCACTAAATTTAAATTTCAATATTTAATAAAGATATTTTTGGAATTATGAAATTCATTAAAGTTTAAATTTTTTTTTTAAATGTGTTTTTCGCGTGGCGAAGCGAGCGGGGATTAGCTAGTTAATTATAAATCTTTTAAAATAATTTAAATAAACCACCTTTGGCGAAGAAACGCTGTTTGGTGCAGTAATAATAATAATAATAATAAAAACACACACAAATCACGCTGTTCACTAGAATTTGAAAAATAGTAATCACCATAAGAGTAGATTGGTTTAGGTTGTGTTGTCCCACGGTGAATTGATAAAATTGTTCATTTTTCGAGATTTAGATGCAAATCATTACTGTCACACCAATCCCTCGAGATTGAAGTTGAAAAGAATCTGCATCATTATTCACTATTTTGGCTATTCGTACATCATCGGCGAACATTGATAAGAAAACATTGTTTGAAACCACAGATGGTAGGTCATTAATGAATAGTAGAAAAAGCGTTGGGCCAATATGGCTACCCTGTGGAACACCTGAGTTTACAGTAAAATCGAGAGATTCAGCGGCTTCCAGTTTAACGTATTGTTGGCGATCAGATAGATATGATTTTATCCACCTGATGATGATTGTAGGAATTGGAAACGTTGTTAATTTTCGATGAAGAATGTCATGATTGACTCTGTCGAATGCCTTACTGAAGTCAAGATATAATACATCCACTCGATTTGAAGTATTCAAACCAGCAATGGAGTAGTGCAGGAATTCTATCAAATTCGTTGTTGTTGAGCGATGCTTCATGAAGCCATGTTGATGCGGAGATATACTGCCAAATACAAGACGAGTAAGATAAAAATTAACACAGTGTTCGAAGAATTTAGCGATTGTCATTAATTTTGCAATGCATCTATAATTCCTTATGTCCGATTTATTGCCTTTTTTTGAAAATCGATCGAACGCAATAACGTTTCCAAGCGCTCGGAAATATGCCAGATTGAAGAGATTCATTAAATATAAGTGTAAATGGCTCATATAAAACGGATGCACAATTTTTCAGTATAAGAGGATGAATACCATCAGGACCAGCACTGGTGTTTGTCTTAATCTTCATTAGTTGATCGAATACAAAATATTCTTCAAATACAAATATTTCATTCTCTAGATTTTGCGCTTCAAATGATGAAGATCGACCGGACTGGTTCGATGAAAAATTCTCACCAAAAAATTCAGCAAACATTGAGGCCTGAACATTTATATCCATTGACGAATCTGTAACGTAATGTAATAGTTTCGGTAAACAGTCACTCGTTCGCTTTGAGTTGACAAATTTCCAAAATGAAGAGGGATTTGATTTTAACGATGATTCCAGTTTTTTCTTGTAGTTCTCATATAAAAGTCCGTTGAGAGAATCAAATTCCTCACAAATACGATCAAAGGGGGACCTATCACCATTGACTTTAAATCGTTTCCATTCTTTATTTTTCCGGTTTTTAAGTGATCGAATCTGCTTATTCCACCATGGTCTTTTCAATGGACTGATTTTTGACTTTGGAATCACACACAATTTCAAAATCGTCATTGTCTAACTCGATTTTAAACGATACAAAATTTAACGCATTTATGTCACAGCCCTTTTTTACGAGCTTGTGGATAGAGAATCGTGATTTATCAGCAATTTGTGAGTTCGATATAATGTAGCTTGAAATCTCGTCATTTGTAGTTTCTTGCTGAAACGAGATACCCAAACTGCTTTCTCGAATGACGGCTTTTCTTCCCGTTTTTTACGCTCTGGTTTTGATTTGATTTCGATAATTGACAGTCCATTTGTGCTAGTTTTTGTGCCAATTTTCGACTTCGGTGCATCATATTTCCGGGGCTATCATTTCTCTTACGTTTCGGTGTATTATTCAATCTCAGAGCATTGGCAAATGACGATTTAGCCGGAATTTCAATTGAATTACTATTCGAATTTGGTGTTAAGTTGATTTTGCGATGAACATTTAAGGCCGTGGGTAGTATTGACGATTTTTTAGCATGCGAGACCAAGGTATCAGTATTGTTTTGTATCGTATGAAATGTTTGTGTATTAGTTTCTGTCGTTCGTTGAATTGACGTTAAAATTTCCTTGAAATCAGCCAATTCTTTTGCAATCGGCTCGATTGATTCATTGTTTTTCTGACGTGATTTGGAGGTTGAACGAGTAGTTGGTAATTTCATTATTTTTTTTCTGTTCCGTGATCGACAATCACTCATCGCAACAGACAAATGCTAATTGTGACAAAAACACATACATGACGATACCATTCAATCTGATTTTCACAGCATCGCTTTCATTTTTGTCATCTTTACCAACGGCGTATTCTGCATATTCAATGCCAAAACATTCCAAATAGCACAAATTATTGCATTTTGCACATTTGATTTTTGGACCAGTTCGCATGAATGGTGGCCAATCATCCCTACGGCATTTATGTCTTCCCTGAGACATTTTTAAGTAAAAAGAGCCTGCGGCTCTCCTGAGTGGCCCCCAAGTGCCCCAAATGCAAGGACTAAGTACAGGCCCGAATTTCAACAAAATCCAACACTTTGCACTGTCAAACCATAACCTCATTTTCTGTGTGTAGACAAAAAGAAAATGTCAATATTTTGGTTTTGGTTTTGAGTATCAGTCGTTTAGCTATTCAGAGAGTACAAAGTTTTCTGAGTTTTTTTTCATTGACTAATTAGAAAATGATAAATTTTGTTATTGGAAAAAGTACCTCAGAAAAACACAACATCTAAACCCTGCGTAGTCTGCCCAACCTGATTTTTCATCTAAAAAATTTTTTAAATCATTTTTTTTTCGGAAATTTTCTTCAATACTTAATCGATTTGCCCTTGGCATCATGTACTGCGATGATTCAGCACAGGAGACAGTTAGAATCTAATCTTATTTGACAGTTTTAGACTAAGAGCCACTGAACTAAGGAGGTGTTATTTCTACTTTATAGAAATATAAAGTTCGAATAACATGAAAAAGTACGTAAATTTCTTACATTCCAAATATCTGCATGAAATGTTCAATACCGATCAAAATCTGATCGATTAAAATTGATTAAAAGAAACATTAATTTTTCTTTTTGCTTTATGTATGAAATTTGAAATATATTATTTTTTATGTCCAATAAAGTTGAATTTTAAATATCTGCATCGAAACATTCACAATTACTGATATCTGAATTCTTTTTCTTTCATACAAAATACTATGAAATTTGAGGTTATGTTTTGTTTTGTTTTTCAATCAAATGATTCTCAATCGGAGGATCATGAAGCAGTTGCTTTAAACGAAGACTGTACGTCTGAAGAAATGGTTGAATGTAACCACATCAAAGCCAAGATGAACAAAAGATTTAGTCATGCCAATCCGAGCAATTATGTCAAGGCGGTACATGCCGAGACGACAGTTCAACCAACTGAGAAGGATGTAGTAAAATTTCTGACTACGAAAAGTAATTATCGCCAGCATGCCTGCTTTAATTGCAATGAAACTTCTCATTTGTTAATTGACTGTCCCAAGCCGATTGACAGGATGTTTTGTTTTAGATGTGGGAAAGATGGTGTTACTTCACCAAATTGTTCTTGTAATAAGTCAAAAAACTCGAAAACTGTCGCTTGTCTCAATCCAGTGACGAGCGACGAGAATACAAACTTGCCAAAATGAGAAAATCAGTAGTCATCCCACCAAAATTTCTGGCCATTGAGTCTTCAGAAATCAATTTATCAAACGATAAACGTCCATACTTATTCGTGAAAACATTCGATTTTAAAACGCGTGGATTGTTAGATAGCGGCGCTCAAGCTACTGTAATTAGTTACAAAATGTATACTAAGTTATTAGACGCTGGTTTGCCTTTACTGCAGTGCAATATAACAATCACCACCACTGGTGGATCACGACATTTAGCAATGGGATACATGAAGATACCATTTGTAATTCGAGGTGTGAAACGAATCGTTCCATCTCTTGTAAAAAAGAATGTGCATGCGAATTAATTCTTGGCGTTGATTTTTGGAATGCTTATAAAATAAAGCCATGTTTTACTGGTAATTTATTTGATATAAATGTCATGACGACGGATATGAAAGTTCCCATAGATAGTGATCCAAATGAAAATGATGAAATCTCAGAAAATTTTGAAGCGGATGTAATTCCACCAAAATGTATAAGTGTTGAACTTCCTCATGTATTGAATGATGAACAAAGAGAAAAATTGAACAAAGTCATGAAAAGTTTTCCCTATTGTGACAAAAATGGTCCATTAAATAAGACGCAATTGAAAATAGCACGAATCGAAACTGGTAATGCAAAACCATATCGTTGTAAAATGCGTATCGACCCCCCCTTGGAAAACAAAAAAGATAATTGAAGCAGTAGACAAATTGGAAAAAAGAGGCATTGTAAAACGTGTAGAATTTTCCGAATGGTTACAGCCAGTGCTGGCCGTTCCAAAACCAAATGGTGATACACGAATTGTTCTCGACGCTAGATGGTTAAATGCTGTGACAAAAAAGAATGCATATCCACAGCAGAATGCAAATCGTATTCTTATTCTGATTGGAAAAGCCAAGTATATCAGTACCGTAGATATGACTGATGCATATTTTCAATTACCATTGCATCCAGATTCACAAGCAAAAACAGCATTCGCTGTACTATCAAGAGGAACTTATGTTTACAAAAGAATGGCTCAAGGTTTGACCAACAGCGGTGCTGAGTTATGTAGTCTACTCGACAGCCTGTTGGGATCAGAATTTGAACCTCATGCTTTTCCATATTTAGATGATATTGTTATCGTAAGAGAAAATTTTGAAGAACATGTCGATATTTTGGCTCGATTGGCTAAAAAATTGAAGTACGCTAATCTTTCCATCAGTGAGTCAAAATCAAAGTTTTGCTTCAAACGATTGAAATATCTCGGACATACAATAGATGAAAGTGGAGTAGCAATGGATAAATCACGCATTTCTGCCCTTGAAAACTATAAAATTCCAAAAACCATTAAAGACGTTCAACGACTTATGGGATTAGCGGGATGGTATAGACGTTTTGTGAGAAATTTTGCATGTATGACTGCGCCTATTACAGAATTGTTACAAAAAAATGTGAAATTCGAATGGACACAAGAAAGAGAAACAGACTTTCGATTATTAATAACAGCTTTGACTTCTTCGCCAGTAATGGCAGCACCAAATTATAATTTACCATTTGAAATTCAAGCTGACGAACCATCATTCGACAGACCATCATTCGTTATTATGGCTCAAAAACTTAAAAGATCCAGGTGGTAGATTAGCAAGATGGGCTCTTCGTCTTCAAGCATATGACTTCACGTTAATCCATCGAAAGGGAAAATGTCATGTTGTGCCAGACGCTATTTCACGTGCAGTAAATTGTATTTCTTCAGTTGATTCCTCAAACCAGGCATCTGGTAAACCAATCGATAAGTGGTACAACAACTTAATGAAATTGGCCGAATTAAAGCCAAAAGAAAATGACAATTTGAAAATGGTAAATGGTCTTCTATACATTCGAACAAATTTCAAAGTAAAATGTGATGACAAAACCTGTCTATGGCGACTCTGTGTTCCAAGAGAAAAACGATTAAAGGTCATTGCCGAGAATCATGATTCAAATAATGCTTGTCATTTTGGTACTTTCAAGACAATAGCGAGAATTCAAAATATGTACTTTTAGCCTGGTATGAACAAATCCATAAAAACTTATGTGAGAAACGGCTCAATTTGTAAAGAAACGAAAGCGTTTAATCAAACGACTACACCAAAAGCGGGAGATTTTGTTGAAGCAAAACGCCCTTGGCGTATAGTTGCTACAGATATCTGTGGTCCCTTTCCCCGTAGTCGAAATGGTAATCGATTTTTATTGGTAGCAGTCGATGTGTTTTCAAAATTCGCTGTGATAAAGGCAGTAAGAGACGCTACTGTAAAGGCAGTCGTAAAATTCTTGCGCGAAGAGGTGGTTTTGCGCTATGGTTGTCCCGAAATTGTAGTAACGGACAATGGTGTTCAATATCGATCTGAACATTATGGTCAATTCACGAATGAATTTGGTATAAAGCGCTGGTTCACTGCAAATTATTTTGCTCAAGCAAATCCAACTGAATGTGTGAACAAAACCATTGGTAACGCCTTGCGTATTTTCATGCGTGAAGAATTGAACCATAAGAAATGGGACAAACATATTTACGAAATTGCAAATGCAATAAACAGTTCTGTTCATACGAGTACTGACAAAACTCCATACGAAATTAATTATGGTCAGAGAATGGTGCACTATGCAAAACAATATCAAGAAAACGTTGATATAAATGAGAAACCAAAACGTAAGGAGTTAGTTAAAATAAAATTCGTTTTAGAAATTTTTTTTTCCGTTTGATTCAATTTAAAGTTTTTTTTTTATGAAGTCTTGGAATTGCGAACAATCACCATTTCATTCAATGGATGTGTTGACCGTGGTAATTCCGGAAATTTGTGAAAGAATAACATGAAAACGGAGTGCACATCTCTGGCGATTAAGATCGGTTCGATCGATCGATTATTGCGAATAACAAGAAGCTACGCATGTAATGAGTTGATATTCGCTTAGATAAGCTCATATCATATAAGAAAGGGGAGTGTGTTCTGGTTTCACTATCACAAAAAGAATTGTAAAAAAAAAAAAAAAAAAAAAAAAAAAGAATTGAAAATGAAATTAAAATACGTATAAAGACACACGACATAAACAAACAATTGGATTGTATTGAGATGTCAAATGTGTGTAGATCATAAGGAAATCTTGTCTAATTTAGTTTTAGTTATAACTATAAAAAATAGATGGCGTCACGCGTAAAATTTATTCTTGCTAAAAAATGTAAAGCAAAGAATAGAAAAACGTGGTGTGTGCACGCTCTCTTCTCTTCAGACCATGAAATGGAATAGACGTAATTCGGGAGAAAATAATTGAAATAAAGTAGTTTTGTTAAATTAAATTGCACTTTTATTTCTCTCGTTTCACAACACGAATTTTACATAAGTTATGTTGTGGCAATAGCTATCCTACTTAAATTGGATATTAATTTTTGGAGATTTCTGAACTAAAACAAAACAGAAAATCCAGAAAACAGATTATCACAAACTGGAATAGTGAAATTTGCTTGCAAAGTGAAAACTAAAACCACGTGTGAGTAATTAGATGGAATAAATTCGTCGCTGGAATACCAAAACAAGTTCGATACGTTAAACGGTCCTGAACTAGGATTTAGACTGGATGATTTTGTCATTGAAACAAATAATTAAGTTCGAAGCGTAAAACGGACCCGAACTTGGACGTCGTTGGATCGTATTTTATAAGGAACGATTTCGATGCGAATAACGGACCCGAAATCCAGCCGTGTGAGATAAAGAAACGTTTAATTAATTTCTCTTTTGTAAGTCAATTTTCACTAAATATAAGAGAAGAAGAGCATTTTTTAAACGAAAGACCGGAAATCCAATGAACAATTAATCGCGGTCATAAAATTAGAGAAAGAAAGAGAGTTTATAACAAAATTTACGTACTTTTTATGTTATTCGAACTAAATCAAATGTAAAGCATAATTAAAAAATACTATTGTCTTTATTAAGTTTTCAATTAATCAGATTTCACCTTAATAAGTGAAAAACTTAAAAAAAAAAATTTTTCTACGGTTAAAGTAATTTTTAAAATAACTTTCAAACTAATAATCATCTATAAAGTAGAAATAACACATCCTTAGTTCAGTGACTCTTAGTCTATTTGGCCCAATTGGCCTCAATGAATTTCTTTATTGCATTGTGGTTGTTATGGCGCCAAAATTTACCTTAAAAGACACAATACCTAATGGAAACAATTTTTCTTCTTCTACTTCTTCGTTTATGTATTTAAGAGTTCACAGACAACGAATTCATTACGTACAAGACACAAAATGACCACCAATATCATACGTTTTAAATTAGTTATCTGTGTATGAGTTGAACTCTAAAATATTGGGAGTGTGTATTGAAATTGTCGCATTTTTCATCAAGAATAAGCCTTTATTTCGTTAACAAAATGAATGGATACATTAATCAAAGTATTGCCCGTCGGAAGCTATGACTTTTTCCCATCTTTCTGGTAGCATACGGATTCCACGCCGAAAGAATTCCTCATCTTTTGATGCCAAGAATGAATCGACCCAATTTTTGACTTGCTCAGAAGAAGTGAAGCGTGTATCAGCCAGGTGATTCTGCATCGATCGGAACAAATGGTAATCAGAAGGGGCTATGTCTGGGCTATATAGCGGGTGGGGTAGCACATCCCATCGAAGCGTTTCCAAGTATGTTTTGACGACCTTTGCATCATGTGGCCGAGCGTGGTCATGTTGAAGAATAACTTTGTCATGTCTTTGCTCGTATTGAGGCCGTTTTTCGCGCAATTCTCGGCTCAAACGCATCAATTGTCTTCGATACAGATCCCCTGTGATGGTTTCATTCGGTTCCAGCAGCTCATAATATACCACACCCTTCTGATCCCACCAAATACAGAGCATTACCTTAAATCCATGAATATCTTGTTTTGATGTCGATGTTGCTCGTTTGCCGCGCTTCACAATGCTGTTTTTTGCTTGGGGTTATCGTAATGGATCCACTTTTCATCGCCAGTGACAATTCGATGCAAAAAACCCTTCCGTTTTTGCCGTTGAAGCAGCTGTTCACAAGTGAAAAATCGTCTTTCAACGTCTCTCGGCTTCAATTCGTGCGGCACCCAATTTCCATGCTTTTGAATGAATCCGGATGTTTTCAAACGCATGGAAATGGTTGATCGGTCCACTCCCAATGATTTTGCAAGTTCTTCTTGCGTTTGACATGGATCCTCATCCAGTAATGCTTCCAATTCTTCATCTTCGAACTTTTTCACTTGTCCAGGACGTTCCTTATCTTCTGTGTCAAAATCACCACTTTTAAAACGTGCAACCACCTTTGACATGTTCTAATTTCTGGAGCATACTCAGGATAAACCTCAGAGAGAAATTCATGAGCTTGTGTTGCGTTTCGCTTTGAATTAAACAACAAAAGCTTCCCGCAAATGTTGTTTTTTTGGCACGAAATTCGACATTTTCAATGCAATAAAAAACTTGTGTATACAAACTTGTGTTCACTTTGACTGATGGATTTTACTAGATTTTTTAATGCTCTTTAAGGTAGAATAGATGTCACTGTCAAAATATATGACGGTTGAATAAATATGAAGTTAGTAACAAATGCGACAGTTTCAATACACACTACCAATACATAACGAAGAAGAAGAAGCATATTATGGCCTGGCTGCATCTGGCCTTTTTTGAATGTAATATAATGCACTGTATGCAAAATTTCAAGGCATATCTGCTAGACCTAAACAAAATTGGTGGAATTTTGGCGAAAAGTTTAAAAAAAATCAATATTCCAAAAACAACAATATAATAAAGAAATTCATTAAGGCAGACTGCACCACACGGCCTCAAAAGTCAAATAAAATTGAATCTTATAAATTTCCCACACTGAATTATTTCATTACATGATAGATAGGGTGAATAGATTAAGTATTCAAAGAAATGTCCGAAAAAATATGATTTTTGCATTAAGACCAGCCCGTAGCCAGATGGGTGTTAGGATTTTTCAAGCTCCACCGAGACATTTGAAAATGAATTATAGACATATTTAGTCTAATAAATCATTATCATAACGAAAAATATTGGGTGTATTAATTAATTTTAAGGATTTTTGTAGTAAAATCGAGGGTTTATTTCGAAAAATTCTCACAATATATTATTATTCAAAGTATTGCCCATCGTTAGCTATGACTTTTTCCCATCTTTTTGGTAATTTGTGGATGCCGTTCCAAAAAAACTCCTCATCTTTTGAGGCTAAGAATGTATCGAGCCAATTTTTGATTCCCTCAACTGAAGTGAAGCGTATTCCGGAAAGGGCATTTTGCATCGATCGAAACAAGTGGTAGTCAGAAGGGGCAAGGTCTGGGCTATAAGGCGGGTGAGGCAGATTTTCCCATCCGACATTTTCCACGTAGTTTTTGGGCCCTTGAGCGCGATGTGGCCGAGCATTGTCATCATGGAAAATTAATGACTCATGTCTGCTCTCCCATTCTGGCCGTTTTTGTTTGATTGCTGCGTTCAATTTGATGAGTTGTTGTCGGTAGCGTTCTCCATTAATGGTTTCATTTGGTTTTAGCAGCTCATAATATAGCACACCCTTCTGATCCCACCAAATACAAAGCATTACCTTGGCAGCGTGAATATTTTGCTTCGACGTCGATGTTGATGCATGCCCGGGTGGTCCCCATGATTTTTTGTGCTTGGGATTATCGTAGTAGATCCACTTTTCATCGCCAGTAACAATACGATGCAGAAATGACTTCTTTTTGTGGCGAGCCAGCAGCATTTCCGACATGCAAAATCTTCTTTCAACGTCTCTTGGCTTCAATTCGTGTGGCACCCAATTTCCTTGCTTTTGAATGAAACCTGCTTTTTTTAAACGTTGTGAAATGGCTCCTTGAGTAACTCCCAATGATTTTGCAAGTTCTTCTTGAGTTTGACATGAATCCTCATCGAGTAATGCTTCCAATTCTTCATCTTCGAACTTTTTAGGCTGTCCAGGACGTTCCTTGTCGTCAACATCAAAATCACCACTTTTAAAGCGTCGAAACCAGTACTCACACGTTTGTTGCGATGGAGCATGCTCACCATAAACTTCACACAGCAATCTATAGCTTTCAGCTGCTTTTTTTCTTCCATTGGAAGCAGAAAAGTAAAGTTTCCCGCAAATTGCGTTTTGTTGGCACAAAATTTGACATTTTTAGAACTCAAAAAAATTATGTTGTTTACACTTCAACGAAATGACATATACTGAAAAATTTAGCGCAATAATGACGCTTCACAATGAAGTTAGTTGCAGTGTAGTCTGATTGGTTTTAATATTAGTAACGCCATCTCTTGTAAAATCCTTAAAATTAATTAATACTACCAATATATACTATATCGATTTTTGTCAAACAAATATAATAGATAAACAAAGATTATGACCAGGCAAAAGATTCAGAACAGACAGAAACTTATTATTATGTCTATAGTGTAAGATAAACACGAAACAAATTTTATAAAATAAATGTTTCAAAATATGAAAGCATACACACAAACAAATAGAGGAGTTATAATCATCACGCGTATAAAAGTATTGGCGATTGCAAATATACAAGTTGCGCTTACACCAATATTAGTGTAAACGATCTACTTTAAGGGGTAAACGTGCCCCATATACTAACGTACAGAGTATCATAGCTCCTGTATTTGTTTGTGTGTAGCATAAAATCAAGAATCAACTGTATATCGAAATATGCATGTCATTATTCAAGTAAGAACTATATATTTGCAGTCAAAGGGGTACCGTATTTCGGTCCACACGTGGGCACGGGGGGGAGGCGGGTAAATCAATTGTATGGGCTGATAAAAATAAGACTTCTTTCCACTTTTTTTAACATTGGCCAACCGGAAAATATAGCTGATCAATGGCAAAATCTTTTACATTCTATTGTCTTGAGCAATAATTATTGTCAAATAAAAAGTGTAAAAACAAGTGTATTTGCTTTCTGGTCACAGCTTTTGAAATGGCCAGAGATTGTGTGGGGAAAACAAATAAAGCGTCTTCTTTTTACTGTGCTTTCGCTACTAAGCTGAAATAGGCTTCTCAACTTCCAATTACATTCGAGATGCACGTAGAAGTCGACTTACACCAAACAATCTGGACGTAATAATGCGAATTAAGATAAATGGCCCAGATGAATTAGAATATTTTCCGGCTGCCAAATATGCTAGAAGATGGATAAAAAGTGGAGGTCTTGCCGCAGACAGTAAATAATAAGGAATGAAAAAATTTCGCTTCTCGAAGATGAAAACATTGATACTAAAAGAATACTTGTTAAAAAGTTCAATTTTTTAAGAATATGTAGATAATTATGAACCATTATAATCATTTTTCAGTTTTAGAACAATAAACTTGAACATAATACTACTTTATAAGAATTTTGAATTTTTTTTTAGGAACTCATTTTGGTCGCAACACTATTTGTATTGAAAACTCCAATTTGACCCCACTTTGTCTATCCTCATCCCCGAAATTTGTCCTTTGTCTGATGTTCCCCCGCTAGGGTGAATAAAAACGAATTTTAGTCGCGCGACCAAAATTCGTATTTCAAAACGAATTTTGATCGCACAAAAAAACGAATTTTGGTCGCAGCAAAATTCCCATAGAAATTGCAGCCCGACCAAAATAGTATGACACCAGTTAAAAGTGTTCACTAAACTGCTTTTTACTAATCAACAATTTTCAGTGCAATGAATTGGTTCGGAGGTGACGACTATGCTTTTAATAGTACGTATAAATTATTTGAATTGAGAATTATTTTAAAAGAATTGATTCCATTCGACGTATATCTATGAAAGATCAACGCCGAAGAAATCTTTCATTTTTAGAATTTGAAAAGCAAAGATTAAGCAGTGTGGATGATAACTCGATTTTAAATATGTCCTCTAAAGTCAATAAAAAAATCCAACTATTCATGTTTCAGAGCAAATACCGCTTAATGATGTTTAAAGCATATGGAAATAAAAATGAAATAAATGAGAATTTTAGATTTTGAATTTTTTCTCTGTCCCCCTAGTAATTTCCAGCAAAAATCTTTACTTATTTATGAAATATTTGAAAAATTTTAGTGGGGCTATATATATAAATTTATTTCCTCCACTGTATATGAATTTTCATTATCTATATGTAAATAGCATGAGAAGTAAACATATTTGTTGAACAATGCATCGCACACGCAAGTCATAAATCAATGTTCAACTGTTAAAATCCAGCATAAAAAGGAACTTAATGATAACTTATTCATTTGAAATTCAATATATGCATTTGCCGTATCATTATTATTTCCAATTATATTTCCAGTTCTAAATAGAATTTCATCGTTACAAACTTTTGATGAATAGACTGCAATTGAAGGGATAGTATCGGGGCAAAATATGGCAAATCAATTTCCTACCTGCCAATTAGAATGCATGATTCATCATTTCATTACACAAGCCTATGTATTCTGTCATGATGAAATATAAACATATGAAAACAAAATAGAGAAATTACCGCTTAATTGGATTCGACCAAAGTTTCCACTAACAATAACCTCTTGCGTCAATTGATGATATGTTCGACATCGATATGTATGCTGTGCATCTGAATGTGATATATTGATGATCAATAGCTCTCCCGTTGGCAACATATGATATTTTCCATCTATCATAAAAAGAAACATATATTTCAATATTTTAATACTATAATATTCTGACTACATCCTAATTATATTAGAAAACAGTTTTATGAGTGCGAGAAGGAAAAGAAATCTACTGTTTTATAAGTATAACATGGTTTAATTGATGCAGTTGATGTAAAAATGTCTGTACACTGAATGAATGTAAAAATTTATATTGGATATATTTCCGCTAAATTCTTTCATATCTTTGTACTTGTCGCAATAGTTTACTAATAACTGAAAAGTTATTCAGTCATTCTGATTTTCATCGATTATTTTTTTTTTTTTCTTATTTTTTCATTCATATTTTGCTTAGCAGTTTTTCTTATTTCCAGTTTTAGGTCTTACATATCTTACATATGGTTATAGATTTGATTGTCGAAACATTAACATAAAATTCAAAGAATCTAATAAGTTCAGAAAATTAAGAAAGTTTATTAGAAATGGCAAAGTTTAACGTGCACACGGAAGGGAGGGTTAGATTAGTAATTTTGCAAGCCTGCGCATCTCTGGACTGGAATGCTCTTAGTTGTTCTTTTATATTTTGTACATAAATCACTGCACTCTCTTGTAAATTATCAACTTTGAAACAATGTATGCATAACGAAACACGATCAATGTCTTAACGAAGTTTACACAAATTTATTCAGTTGGTTCATGTTTTTGGTGTTGGTGAACATCCAAAACTTTGGCCAGATTGAAGAAGTTAGTTTGAAATACACATTTTTGAGTAATTTAAGAAAATCTTGTGTGGTATAACATTTTTACATAAAGATAATTTTCTCAAAACATGTGGCAAGTGTAAAGTCAATCGATTATTTCATTTGATATTTGCCAATATTCGATTCTTAGAACAGATGCTTCAATATGTTAAGGTTATATATCTATATATATGCATTGATACATTCTCATGAATAATTCTCATTTACTACTGTCCAGCTGCGAAAAATAGCTCGTTTGAAACATTCTGCCATTTTCAAAATGCAATGTATTATTTTGAATATTTGTCTCTAGCAATGATTTTGAGGATATGGAGGATAAACTTTCGAAGAGTTTTCTCCTGACTGTTTGAAAAAATGTGATGAAATTGGCCTTATATTCTTGAAAATTTTAGGGTCATAAAAAATGTCGCTCATCACTTGTTGAAATTGAGTGCACAGTTTTATAATATGTATATGTATTGTCTCGATTACCATTTATTGGTATGAGAAATTAAAAAAAAAATACTACAAGAAACATATTTATTTTGTTTTTTTTTATGTTTTTTTTTTATACAAATACGGAATGATTTGGATGGGTTCCGAAATCTGTCAATAGAAATACTTAGTCTGGCTATGTATACAATTATTCGTGAACTTTCTCTGAGCTAAATGACGAAAACAAAAATATATGTATATATAAAGCTTGAAGAATAACAAATTTTCCAGTGAATTGTTGAAGCATTTCTTTTGTGTTTGGTTTCAGTTTGTAAAATCACATTAATTTTCACTACATACTTTATAGTAATATTATAACATAGCCGGTTTGAATAATTTAATCGTGTTTTTTAGTGAAATGTGCAATTTTCGGCAACGTTGATGTCGACATTTTATTACTTACGCATGTTATACATGTTACGCAATGATCTGCGAATTTAACTATGAATTAAATTTGTTAAACAATAATATATAAAGAACTACAGAGAAATTCACAAGGGGAAAAGTACTAGAAAGAGCAATCCATTCATGTACAAAAAAAATCCGGAAAAATCCCATCAAATCACATTCAATATTGTCTTACTAAAATAAAATACACATACATTACTGATGACACATTATGATTTGTCAAACTCCCAATATAGTGAGATATTTTTGTATTTAAATATGATTTGTGTTTGTTGTGTTCCATTCAATTTCAGAAACAAATTTCAAAAATATTGAAAAATATGATTCAATTCTATTTCCATGTTGATTTTCAAATCTTTTTCTGAAATTAAAAAAAAATTAAATGGAACACATCAAACAAAAATGACATTTAAATACAATTCACTATACTAGGTAATTGACAAATCATAATGTGTCATCAGTAATGTATGTGTATTTTATTTTAGTAAGACAATATTGAATGTGATTTGATCTCTCTAGTACTTTTCCCCTTGGAAATTCACGTTTGAAATATTTTCTATACTATACATATATTTGGAAACAATGCAATCAAGCGAAATCATAGCAAGTGACCAATATTCTCAGAGCAGAAGACCGCATTTTGGCTATCGACGCTACGCAAATAATCCGGATTTTTATTACTCTTTCGTCATTTGTTACACAATCTGAACTTTATGGATATTACACAGTTGGAGTTTCCTTTATGGTCCTTTAGTTTTCTCAATTCGCTTACTCGGGTACATAGCTTCTCTTTTGTCAATGTTATTCAAATTGGTGAGTATGAAACGACGAATACATGTGTAGAAATGTATATATAATAAAAACTCCAAACCTGCAGAACTATTGTATGGTTCAGTGTTTATCATTACTTGATTTGTGATAGTGTGGTCTCTATACTACATAGAAAAACAAAACACGAACTAGAGAAAACTCATTTTAAATGAAATTAGAGAGAGAAAAAGAGGTGGTGGTGGCAAGAGTGATATTTCAACACAGTATAAAAGAATGTAATGTTCTTTGTGTGCTTACTTGCATTTCATGTGCGCATATCAAAATTTTTTCAATCTCATTTCACACTACTGCTGTCTGAGTGCGTCATTTCATTATTCATGACATATTTTAGAATTGACAATAGTTTTGTTTTAAATCTTTGTAATCTTGATAAATAGTATTCAACATGTATAATCTAAGATCGTGTAGAAATGTTGCAATGTTTTAGACGCCTTTCACATTTTTTTTTTTAATTATTTCATTAAACTATTGATTCAAAACTAGTATGGAAAGAGGCAGTGAGCGTAATAAATTCCAAGAAAACTCTTTTGTAAACAATGTTTTTCTCAATTTAAGCTTTTTTGAATAATATTAATAACTAAGTGACAAGTATATTTACTGAATTGTTTCCTAGTCATTCCTTACTCAGATTGAGTAAAATACAATTTCAAATATTAAAAAAAAAGACGAATTGGAGATGTTCACTGAATAGCTAATAAAATTATTATTCAGAATAATTTGTGAAATTAGATAAATATAAATAATGGCATTCAAAAAATGTAACAGAAACACAGTTGTTTTATTATTTTCACAAATTCCGAATACACTGCATAATTTATTAGTCTTATTATGAAACTTTTTCGGTCCACTTTTTGAACTCGTGAAATGGTCAAAAGTGTTTGTGAAAACGCATGCAACATTTTGCAAATTTCAAGTGCTTTTGAAATTGTTCCAGAATTTATTCAAATTTAATTTACTTCGAATAACTTATTTTGTGGATGTGAAAAAGTTAATTAGTCATTTCAGAATTTTTACGTAATTTAATTCCGCCAGAAACTATCTCTTCAAATAATTTCCATCTGTTAAAATCATGCTGCCATAATAATAAATGTAATTTTAAAGGCTAAAAATCTCAGTTATTGGAAAAAAAATCTCAGTAAACTCTTGAAAACTACTTTTAAAATCAATCAAATACAACATGCTGATCAACATATGATTACCGTACTTACCGCTTTCTGTAGCTGGATAAATATTGAAAGATGGTTCTTGAAGCCATGATATTACAGATACATAGTCCTTAACGAATGTAGGAATATTACATTTCATTAAAACGTTGCTGCCAATAAACGCAGCAGGGTTCTGAACTTCCGGGTCATATTGTTGATTCACCACTATCGATTTTCGAGCCAAAAGCATTAGATATGCAAAACGTGTTCAAAAAGTCAGGCAGTGTAGTCCATATGATATCAGATCAAATGCAGACACAAGAATTTATTAGAATGTAAATAGCATCGGTATATGTGGATGTGCGAAACAAAATTTAATTAGTTTTTTTAGGTAATTTCAAGTAAATAAATTACATCATATGAATGAAAAAACACTGAAGCTGTGAAATTACATGTGTGTAGTGCATACAACATACATACATGTACACTACGCTTAATGGTTATAGCTTAATGCAGCTCCATTGTGAGTAGCGCTGACCTATGATTCAAAAGCGTGAGCATTTTATTCTCAGTGCTTTTGGCGTTCAAATATAACAAATAAACACCTCACAATGAACATGGAGCTTGCATACGAACTGAACAAAATAAACAAAAACGAATACAATGGAGATAGTGCTAATGCCATAAACCAATGGAAACGAAATGCAAAGTTTTGAAATATATGCGAACAGTTAGTCGTGCCAAAAGTCAAACTTGAGAGCACTGGGAATTCTTGGTTGTTTTTTATATTTTGTCGGGTTTTTCCTTGTTGGTTTCCTGCTCCTTTAGAGCTCCATATGACATGAACTGTTGACGTTTTGGAAAACGAAAATTCCATTGAATTGCTAGCGTGTTATAAAACATATTTTCATGTGCAGTAAATAAGTGGTTGAATTGAATTTTACATTAGTGTTGACGTGAATGATGTTATGCCATTAGCAAGCGTAACATGTTAACCAAACCGGAACATTGAATACTCATCACTCATGTCTTCATGTCATGTGTAACGAAATTTCAAAATTTATGTGAGAAAAAAAACATGCAGAATGTGAAAGAACATATTCCATATTTGTATTTATCATATAGTTTCAAAATGTTGAAATTTCGATCCATACTTTACGCCCTTTGATGCATATCAAATGTAAATATAACTTTAATTTGATAAAATCGAACCTCAAAGCAAACCGAATACATTTAAACACATTAAAATGGTCAGAATTATTGATATATCATGTCACCACGAATTTAATAGTGAACTACTTCAAAATTCATTTGAAAATTTAAAAATAATTTCAAAATATTATTGTCCTCGATTTAAATACATTACATTTTTTGTTAAAGAATGTAAGGAGTCGGAAATTACATAAAATATATGCATCTAAGTAAGAATTTCTAACAACCAGATAGTTGATGCCTCTATTCATTTAACATGAATTTATCAAAAAGACCTAGGTGGCATATAGTCAATTTTTCTTGTTAGCAGAATATGTAGATTGTCACAACAAAAATATTTTATGTGAAATATGTAACGACCGCGCTAATGACTAATGGCTACGTAGTAAACAAAAAAAAGCATCGCCTAGACCTGTAACAACAAATCACAAATTGAACTGAGATTATGTGGTATAATGACAGACGGCAGTCTGCGCGGACAACGAAAGCTACAAATTGACTCGTTATACATGAAATTCGGAAATTTTTATAATTTCTAGTGAAAAATAGAAAGTTCACTAGTTTCTAAGAAAGAAAATCACAGAAAACATTTGCGTTTCAACTGATGCGAACTTTATTCGAACTTAGTAAACTTTATTTACGAATACAGTCATCAGTACATTCATATGGGCGCGGTTTACAGTAAATACGTTGATATTTGCTGTAAGCGGCTGTTTACGTAAAAAAATCAGAATTAAGTTTATGATTGTTTCGTGTATACCCAAAATCTCACCCCATCATGGGTGAATGCACCTACAATATTATGTAGTTTTAAGATGACCTATGATTTTAAGGGGTAAGATTTTGGGGGTGGTGTGTTTCTATTCTCGATTAGATCTACAACTTTGCCGAAGACGCCGAAGTGAAATTCCTATTCGTTTAGAAGTTAGAATTTAATGAAAACCCGATTTTTCGCCCTTTACAGACATCTGGCCCCCATACTCGCCAGACACCTTAACATAATTGCTTGGATTAGCATGACTGAACCTTTTGCTAGGATTTGTCCGAATGTGATCACATTCAACCAGTTTTTCTGACGTGTAGTCTTCGTTTGAAACTATGGTTTCACATTCCTCATTACAGAAATCACCTGTGTTTATCTGTGAGGTAGAATGGGCGTTCGAATCCGATGATTGAACGATGGCGTTAATTTGTTTTCTTGGAAAATATTGCGTACGTAAAAACCTCACTTCAGTAGTCTGTCTCAGCTCATCAGCCATTTCAGCTGTTCTTAGGTGGAGGTCCATTTCTTGGACACTTTCCCATCTTCTTCCAATAAAACGCTCTCGTAAATGGTCAAGAAGACCATTTTGTATAATGGAAATTCTTTCTTGCTCGTCATACTTTGAAAAATAAAAAGATGTACATTTGAAATATAACATGTGAATAAAGAATTCTACAGTCAGTTGTTAATCTAACGCAAAAGCGTAAACACCGTTTGCCTTACTTTAATTTTATCATATGGTAGCAAAGCGAAGGACAGATCAGATTACATTGTGATTACAGTGCATTTTGTGAAATTGTGAAATCGTTTGCATACAAACGTTGTTTAAAACAAAGTATAAATACAATCTATATTTCTTTGATTATAAAATAAAGGAAAAAGAATGAGTGTAAAAATTGATAATAACTCAATCGAAAAACTAAAAGGCAGCAGCAATTTTCATACCTGGAAATTCGCAATTAATAACATTCTCGAACTAAATGACTTAGAAAAATGTATTGCCATCGACGACAGTGGTGCAGTAATAGAAAAAATGCAACAAAGTTAAAAAAAAGCAAAAAACATCATTTCACTCAGTGTCAACTCTTCAATATATGTCCATACACAAAAGGCGACCACAGCACATGAAATCTGGTCAACCTTTCAACGATTGTATGAAGATAAGGGCACAACGAGACGAAACGGTTTAATTCGAAATTTAATTTCAATCCGATTAGAAGATTGCAGTAGCATGCAAGACTACGTCGATCAGGTGGTGGATGTTGCCAACAAATCAAACGGAATTGGCTGGGAAGTCTAACCCAGCTGTGGACTAGCGTTGGTTAGCGCGCCAGGCTTGCAAGCATGGGAACGTAGGTTCGATTCTACTGGAATTCAAAATCTTTTCTATTCATTGAACGCACTCATTGATAGAAGAATTGAATAGATAGTCGATAATTGAACCACACGGAGTGTCTCGGATAAGCACTTTAAAAATTGTTGGTCCAGTGTTGTGCATAACGAAGCAATTGATTAACGCACATCACTTTAATTAATCGCCTTAGCGCTTGGATTGTCGTTCATACTTCAATCCGCAAAAAGGTGTAGCCAATTATGGGCCCAACGTTCGATTGTGGTGCAGTTGTGCCCTGCAAGCCTCTCACATACGCTTTCGAATATAATGTTCACTGGCTGATTAAAGACTAAACACACTGAAAAATTCGGTATACCATTTGGTCTATAAACTATGATTAATGTAATGTATATTTAATGCTGGGAAGTCGGAGATGAATACGTTGGTTCAATACTTTTGGTCTAACGGATGATTACAAACCTCTCATAATGGGAATGGAGTCAAGTGGTGTAAAAATAACAACCGATGGTGTTATCAGTAAATTACTCGACAATCGTATTGATTCCAAAGAAGGGGCCTTTATCGCAAAGAATAAGTCGAAAAAGTCAAAAAGTTAACCAAATTTTTGTTTACTTATTGAAGCATTCAACAAATTCCAAGAATTTAAGAATTATGTCGAAACGCAAACCAAAAAGAAAATCAAAGTGTTGAGATCAGACAACGGAACGGAGTACATAAACCACAAATTTGAAGCATTGTTCAAATCGGCAGGAATTGAACATCAGCGAACGGCACCATACACGCCTCAACAAAATGGCGTAGCCGAAAGATTTAATCGCACATTATCAGAAAGGACAAATTGCCTTCTATTCGATGCAAATCTTCCAAGGTGTTTTTGGAGCGAAACAGTCAACATGGTTGCATACTTGTGTTCTGGTTTTGGAAAATGTTTCAATTAGGAATTGTAAATAGAATTAAATTAAGGAAAAATTCAGATGAAAAAATCGATTTGAATGGGAATTGAGTGTCAATTGACACTGAATGTCAATTTGCTCGAAATTGTCAAATATGTATATTTCTAAGGAGGGCGCTCAATGTAAAGAGATACGGAATGTGAAACAGATAGAAAATGGAGTGTGCGCTATATCGACACTCTTGTAACAGAGAAACGCTCACTCTTACTTGGACAGTGAATGCGTTAAGACGCAATTTTCTTATCACACGGTTACATTGGGCAAGCGGCATTACAGTACTTAGAATTCTTGGAAATTGCATTTCAGTACTTAGAAAAATTGCGATTTACGTATCAATAAAATAAAGCGATTGTAATATTTAAATCAAAGGTGATTTTAACTCATTGTGAGTAGCACTACAATTATTCGTTTAACAGGCAATTCGCTATCCGTAAAATTGTGATTTTTTGTGTGACTCGAGCAAAATCGCTATACATTTATAAATTGCACGTTGTCTCTCAAAGAGAGAATTCATCGTCGGAATCGTCGGATGAAAAGGAGATTTTTAAGAAAACGTTAGCATCATCGACAGGATCGTCGACTTAATATAAAATTGGGAGTAATCTAGAGAAATGCATCTGGTTGTGAATCGGAGAAAGAATTAATGGAAATAAATAATATTGTAAGTTTTCATTGTAATTCGTTTTGCCCAATCCGATTGAAATTAAGCAAAAGGAGAAGAGTAATTGAGAAATAAAAATTAAGTGAAGTTAGAAAGTTCAGATTATTATAATTTTGTCATAAGCATAGAAAAATAAAAATCGTGAACGCGTAAGTAATAAATCGGTAAGAATTGTAAAAAAAAGAACCCATAACACTTGATCAACCGATCAATCAACGCGAACAACAAAATCCCCAAGGAAGTATGGACCGGAAGGAAAATTGACTTATCACACATCCGTCTCTTTGGTGCACAAATTATGGTGCATGTACCGAAGGAAAAACGACGCAAATTGAACCTAAAATCTGAAAAAATGATATTTGTTGGTTATGAACCGCACACAAAAGCATATCGTTGCATAAATGCAAATGAGAAAAAAAAGAGACGCGCGCATGTAAACAAAATGTTTACACAATAAACCTAGCAATGAGCTCATGATTTGTTTTGTATGTTGAAAAAAAACAGGGTTGAATATTGATAAAAACAGGGCTCATAAAATTAAAACCGATATTGAAATTTTTTCAGGGCTACATTTTACGTGTTTATTATTTATCATGTTTATTATTTATCATGTTTAAACGTAAATAAAAGCAAATTAATTTTAGAAAAATGATATTAGTAGCGAATTGTATGGCCGTCATTTTCAATGACTAATTCGCATCGTGTCCGTATTGAACGGTATAAATTGCGAAAATATTCTGAAAACAATCAAAATAACAAATTATATATATAATTATAAATCGTTTTTTTTTTACGAAAAATATCTTACGTTCATCGGCACCTAGAGCATTCCAACGCTCTGTCACCACAGTATTTAAATTTTCTTCGGTCCTTGGATGGATTTTTGGCCATCCAAATTCCATTTTGGCCCATACATTCTCGATAGGATTTAGGTCAGGGCTTTTTGGTGGCCAATCCATCAAGTCAAATTTCTGGCGAGAGAAGAATGCCAAAACCGCTGCAGATGTGTGGATGGGTGAATTATCCTGCATAAATATTCGTGGTGCTCCGTCGTTTTCGAATCGATTCATTATTGGGATGTGATCTGAGGGTCCGAATATACTTGGGCGAAGTGAAGCGTCCTTCACCGGACCTTCATATCCAATGGCACCCCAATAAATGTTCGTAATACGTTCACTTTGATCCGATTATCAGATAATCGGGATCATATCGTGCGTTGTCGGGGCGATAACATTTGGTGCGACGCGAAACATCAGTAGAAAAACATTTTTCGTCACTGAATATGATGGATTGAAATTTATTATCGTCCCATTCTTCAAGAAGCAGCTGACAGAATGCAACACGATTGATTCGATGTTCTTCAGAGAGGCGAAGTTCGTTTGCAGCAGTTCTACATTTGAGACCATGGCGACGAAAAAGTGATGAAATGACAGTCTCACTCACGCCAAATTCTCGGGCGAAACCAATTTTGGTTAAAAAAGGATCTGCAGTGATGCGTTCACATATTTGCTTCTTGTTCAGCGCTTAAAACTTTCAGTCGACCATGCTGTGGACGCTTATTCAGGTCACCCTCCTCTTCATACCGCTTCCACCATAATCTTGCAGTTTTCTCCTAAATAAATGTCCCCCAGCAATTTTGAATTGAAAATTAATTCAAAAATGTTTTTGATGTCAGAAGGAAGTCATATTGAAAGCTCTCATATTTCGAAAATAATATTAGGAATATCTTTCTTACGTTACATCCACACTGAGCCGCTATTTCAGACCAAGTTAATGAGCTAAATTCTCTCATTGAAATAATTTTGGCTTTTATTTCAGCCGACAAATGTTGTCCAACCATATTTTTGGAAATTTATTGCACCGAAATTGAATAATGATCGCGAATTGCCCGATTTCGATTGTAAATATGTCATTTCAAAATGTGAAACAAGTATGTAATAGTTGAAAAATAAAATGACAGATTACTCAAATTCGTGCGTTTACATAATACACATTCAAAAAAAAAAAAAAAATAAAAATAAATAGTTTGTATTTAAAAAAAAAAATCAGAATATGATTTCATTAAAATGAGCCCTGAAAGTGAACGGAATATAGGATCCCCCTTCATATGAATTCTCATAAGAATTCACATATGAAAACACATATCATAACATATATTTGTAAACAAAAAGTATTTGAAATGTCAACCAATATAAACAATGTTGACACTAAATACAAAACGATTGCATGTAGTGCGAGCGAGACACAATGCTATTTGAACATATAGTTGCCATGCTCACGTTCATTTCTCCGTTAAAGTAGTCGTACGCATACACACGAACATATATTGTCATATTTATAACTTAAACAAATGCGCAATACACTCTATTCAAACGAATGTGCATAAGTGCAAATGAGAAAAAAGAGACGCGCGCATGTAAACAATCGAGAGAACTGTTTGAAAAATCTACCAATACATACACGAATGTTTCGCTTTTTCAAATTGGAAGATGTTTATTATCATGTTTTTATATAGCATTGTAGAGTAAGTAGCAAAAGTATATAAGTTAAACGCAGTATTGCCAACTGATTGTCGACTCGGGCATTTGTAAAATAGTCATCTGTACAACCACATCCAAATGTCAATACAAGGTCAGGGTAAGATTTTGGAATTTTGCTAATTTTGTCCAAGAAATGGGAAATTTTGTTTTCAAGTGTGATTCACTAGACGATCCGATAAGTGTGAAAGAACTAGATAAACGTGTAGACAAAAACCATTGGGTAAATGCAATGAAAGAAGAAATCGACTCGCTCACTGAAAAAAATACTTGGACATTGTGCGATCTACAAAGGGGTGCAAAGACGGTTAAAAACAAGTGGGTATTTAAAACAAAAGGAGACGTCAACTGTAATATCGTGCGATACAAGGCTCGGCTGGTGGCCAAGGGGTACACTCAGCGCGAGGGTATTACCGACACATATGCACCCGTTGTTCGATATGCATCGGTGAGAATCCAAATGGCAATTGCTGTGCGACTGAATTTAAAAATTCACCAAATGGCCGCAATAACGGCGTTCCTACAGGGAGACGTCGACAATGAAATTTATCTTGAACAGCCAGAGGCTGTTGTCATGATGGCACATATCGTGTTTGCAAGCTTCACCGTGCCATCTATGGCCTCGAACAAGCCGGTTTCATGTGGAACAAAAAGCTTGTCAGGGACTGAAGTTTTTGGTCTAAAAAGGTGCAAAATGGACCCGTGCATCTATCATTCATCGGAATTAAATTTGATAATCGCCATATACGTAGATGATTTTTTGATCTTCTATGAAAGTGAGTCCGAATTATCAAAAATCATGGACATGCTAAAACCCTCAAAATGAAGAACATGGGTATTGCAAGGGGCATAGGAATCCGAATTACTCAAAAACGAGATGCAATTGAGCTGGACGAGATGCAATCGAGTCTGTTTATGTCGAAGAAATACTGAGGAAATTTGGAATGGGCGAATGTAAACCTGTGAACACACCGAGCGATACAAACTGCAAACTGTGTATCAACATTCCAGACGATGAAAACAGTAACGGGGAACACTTGTCAAAAATTCCATACCAAGAGGCAGTGGGCTCACTGTTATACATAGCGCAGGGAACACGACATGATATCGCGTTCGCAATAAATGATGTCAGCCGTTTTAATTCATGCTACGGAACGGCACACTGGAAAGCAGTGAAAAGGATATTCAGGTACTTTCGTGGTACAACTAATTATAAACTTTTTTTTCACAAAAACGCCAGATACAACGGGTGAAATAATTGGTTACAGTGACGCAGACTGGGCGTCCGATCTCGACAAAATACGTTCATGCACGGGCTACGTATTCAAATTATCAAATGCAGCGATAACATGGCAAAGTACACGTCAAAACACGGTTGCACTCTCTTCGACGAAGGCAGAATATATGGCGTTATCATCTGCACTACAAGAAGCCATCTGGTTACGCCAGCTATGTGGTGAGGTTGGTTATGAATTACATGGACCAACTATATTGAAATGCGATAACCAGAGTGCGATCTTATTGGGTAACTCGGATGGCTACAGGAAAAGATCAAAACACATAGATATTAAGTTCCACCATATAAGAGAAAAAATTAAAACCAAGCAAATCGACGTTCAATACTTGAACACAAAAGAAATGGTAGCCGACTCGCTTACCGAAAGTCCATGGGACTAAAATGAAAAAAAAAAAAATTATTGAACTTCGATTTGCGAGCGAAACGTTTTTTTTGTTAATATAAGTCATTTACAATTTTTTGGCATCGTGCAAAATTTATAAGGTCACTCTATTGCGAATATAAAATATGGTATCCAAAATACGTTTGAACGCCAAACGGAGCCGTCATTAAAATATTAATTGTTACAACAACAACAACAACAACAGCAACAATCATTTAGAGACCATTAATGCCTTGCAGCGTCTGGTCTGTTTTGTAATGGCTTGCCTCTAACAATTCTTCTCCAACTTACTCTATTGAGAGCCAGGTCTTGAGTTTCTCTACTCCATTGAAACCCTCTTTCACTCAAATCACTCTTTACCGAATCCAAGTATCGTCTTCACGGGGTGCCTCTACCTCTCGGTTCATTCGCATCAGCATTCAAGATCAACTTAGGTAAACTTTACTCACTCATGCGCTCTACATGTCCGTACCATCTTAATCTAGACTTTCTTGCAAAGTCGTCTACCGAATCCACATTCAAATCTTCCCGTATTTTCTCATTCCTAATTCTGTTCTCCCATTGATCCCTACGGGACACACCCGAAATCATACGCAATACTTTCATATCAGCCACTTCGAAACTATGAATTAAATTGTTCGAATCGACCCAGCCCTCGCTTCCATACGTGATACTTGGTCTGAAGATTGACCGATGAATCAGCAACTTCGTTTCCTTGCTCAACTCACTCTTATT
This sequence comes from Resseliella maxima, assembly GCA_029041755.1. Lineage (NCBI taxonomy): Eukaryota > Metazoa > Arthropoda > Insecta > Diptera > Cecidomyiidae > Resseliella > Resseliella maxima. Next base: position 5,788 of record JAQOWM010000880.1, on the reverse strand, counting down.
AAAAACATATGACATAAGCTGTGCAACAACCTTATTACCATTCGCTCTACGATGTTCAAATTCCTTATCCAGCCTGCCGTCTTCGGAAAAGATGCAACCTAGATATTTGAATTGCGACACCTGCTCAAGTACACCCCCATTCAACATACAATTGACCTTTCCAATATGCATAACCTGCGTTTTTGAACTGCTAATGGTCATTCGAAAGTTCGTACGAGCTGCCTCTAAATCGTTAATACTGTTTTGTAGCTCCTGTTCTGAGCCGCCAAACAATACTAGGTCATCTGCATATGCAAGAGCAGAGATAATATTTCCCCCCAAAACTACGTTACCCCTCAGATCAGCTGACTTGATCAATTTGTCAATTTAAAAAAAAAGAAACGGTGAAATTGTACAGCCTTGTCGAAGACCATTTCGCACTTCAACTATGACCTTCCCCCCCCCCGCCCCCCCCCCCCCCCTCCCCCCCCCCCCCCCCCCCCCCCCCCCCCGTGTGAAGCCCGATGGTTTCCCGAGCGATTCGACAATAGCTCGTACGTTTTCCGAAATTGCACTATAACTTCCCCCCGCCCCGCCCCCCCCCCGCCCCCCCCCCCCCCCCCCCTTCCCCCCCCCCCTCACTTCCAATTGCCAACTGAGTTCGGGGTCTCCCGAGGGATCAATGGGAGAACAGAATTAGGAATGAGAAAATACGGGAAGATTTGAATGTGGATTCGGTAGACGACTTTCAAAAATAGATTAAGATGGTACGGTCATGTCAGCGCAGAGTGAGTAAAGTTTACCTAAGTTGATCTTGAATGCGCGAATGAACCGAGAGGTGGAGGACCCCGTGAAGACGATACTTGGATTCGGTAAAGAGTGATTTGAGTGAAAGAGGGTTTCAATGGAGTAGAGAAACTCAAGACCTGGCTCTCAATAGAGTAAGTTGGAGAAGAATTGTTAGAGGCAAGCCATTACAAAACAGACCAGACGCTGCAAGGCATTAATGGTCTCTAAATGATTGTTGCTGTTGTTGTTGTTGTTGTTGTTGTAACAATTAATATTTTAATGACGGCTCCGTTTGGCGTTCAAACGTATTTTGGATACCATATTTTATATTCGCAATAGAGTGACCTTATAAATTTTGCACGATGCCAAAAAATTGTAAATGACTTATATTAACAAAAAAAACGTTTCGCTCGCAAATCGAAGTTCAATAATTTTTTTTTTTTTCATTTTAGTCCCATGGACTTTCGGTAAGCGAGTCGGCTACCATTTCTTTTGTGTTCAAGTATTGAACGTCCATTTGCTTGGTTTTAATTTTTTCTCTTATATGGTGGAACTTAATATCTATGTGTTTTGATCTTTTCCTGTAGCCATCCGAGTTACCCAATAAGATCGCACTCTGGTTATCGCATTTCAATATAGTTGGTCCATGTAATTCATAACCAACCTCACCACATAGCTGGCGTAACCAGATGGCTTCTTGTAGTGCAGATGATAACGCCATATATTCTGCCTCCGTCGAAGACAGTGCAACCGTGTTTTGACGTGTACTTTGCCATGTTATCGCTGCATTTGATAATTTGAATACGTAGCCCGTGCATGAACGTATTTTGTCGAGATCGGACGCCCAGTCTGCGTCACTGTAACCAATTATTTCACCCGTTGTATCTGGCGTTTTTGTGAAAAAAAAAGTTTATAATTAGTTGTACCACGAAAGTACCTGAATATCCTTTTCACTGCTTTCCAGTGTGCCGTTCCGTAGCATGAATTAAAACGGCTGACATCATTTATTGCGAACGCGATATCATGTCGTGTTCCCTGCGCTATGTATAACAGTGAGCCCACTGCCTCTTGGTTGAATTTTTGACAAGTGTTCCCCGTTACTGTTTTCATCGTCTGGAATGTTGATACACAGTTTGCAGTTTGTATCGCTCGGTGTGTTCACAGGTTTACATTCGCCCATTCCAAATTTCCTCAGTATTTCTTCGACATAAACAGACTCGATTGCATCTCGTCCAGCTCAATTGCATCTCGTTTTTGAGTAATTCGGATTCCTATGCCCCTTGCAATACCCATGTTCTTCATTTTGAGGGTTTTAGCATGTCCATGATTTTTGATAATTCGGACTCACTTTCAAGAAGATCAAAAAATCATCTACGTATATGGCGATTATCAAATTTAATTCCGATGAATGATAGATGCACGGGTCCATTTTGCACCTTTTTAGACCAAAAACTTCAGTCCCTGACAAGCTTTTTGTTCCACATGAAACCGGCTTGTTCGAGGCCATAGATGGCACGGTGAAGCTTGCAAACACGATATGTGCCATCATGACAACAGCCTCTGGCTGTTCAAGATAAATTTCATTGTCGACGTCTCCCTGTAGGAACGCCGTTATTGCGGCCATTTGGTGAATTTTTAAATTCAGTCGCACAGCAATTGCCATTTGGATTCTCACCGATGCATATCGAACAACGGGTGCATATGTGTCGGTAATACCCTCGCGCTGAGTGTACCCCTTGGCCACCAGCCGAGCCTTGTATCGCACGATATTACAGTTGACGTCTCCTTTTGTTTTAAATACCCACTTGTTTTTAACCGTCTTTGCACCCCTTTGTAGATCGCACAATGTCCAAGTATTTTTTTCAGTGAGCGAGTCGATTTCTTCTTTCATTGCATTTACCCAATGGTTTTTGTCTACACGTTTATCTAGTTCTTTCACACTTATCGGATCGTCTAGTGAATCACACTTGAAAACAAAATTTCCCATTTCTTGGACAAAATTAGCAAAATTCCAAAATCTTACCCTGACCTTGTATTGACATTTGGATGTGGTTGTACAGATGACTATTTTACAAATGCCCGAGTCGACAATCAGTTGGCAATACTGCGTTTAACTTATATACTTTTGCTACTTACTCTACAATGCTATATAAAAACATGATAATAAACATCTTCCAATTTGAAAAAGCGAAACATTCGTGTATGTATTGGTAGATTTTTCAAACAGTTCTCTCGATTGTTTACATGCGCGCGTCTCTTTTTTCTCATTTGCACTTATGCACATTCGTTTGAATAGAGTGTATTGCGCATTTGTTTAAGTTATAAATATGACAATATATGTTCGTGTGTATGCGTACGACTACTTTAACGGAGAAATGAACGTGAGCATGGCAACTATATGTTCAAATAGCATTGTGTCTCGCTCGCACTACATGCAATCGTTTTGTATTTAGTGTCAACATTGTTTATATTGGTTGACATTTCAAATACTTTTTGTTTACAAATATATGTTATGATATGTGTTTTCATATGTGAATTCTTATGAGAATTCATATGAAGGGGGATCCTATATTCCGTTCACTTTCAGGGCTCATTTTAATGAAATCATATTCTGATTTTTTTTTTAAATACAAACTATTTATTTTTATTTTTTTTTTTTTTTGAATGTGTATTATGTAAACGCACGAATTTGAGTAATCTGTCATTTTATTTTTCAACTATTACATACTTGTTTCACATTTTGAAATGACATATTTACAATCGAAATCGGGCAATTCGCGATCATTATTCAATTTCGGTGCAATAAATTTCCAAAAATATGGTTGGACAACATTTGTCGGCTGAAATAAAAGCCAAAATTATTTCAATGAGAGAATTTAGCTCATTAACTTGGTCTGAAATAGCGGCTCAGTGTGGATGTAACGTAAGAAAGATATTCCTAATATTATTTTCGAAATATGAGAGCTTTCAATATGACTTCCTTCTGACATCAAAAACATTTTTGAATTAATTTTCAATTCAAAATTGCTGGGGGACATTTATTTAGGAGAAAACTGCAAGATTATGGTGGAAGCGGTATGAAGAGGAGGGTGACCTGAATAAGCGTCCACAGCATGGTCGACTGAAAGTTTTAAGCGCTGAACAAGAAGCAAATATGTGAACGCATCACTGCAGATCCTTTTTTAACCAAAATTGGTTTCGCCCGAGAATTTGGCGTGAGTGAGACTGTCATTTCATCACTTTTTCGTCGCCATGGTCTCAAATGTAGAACTGCTGCAAACGAACTTCGCCTCTCTGAAGAACATCGAATCAATCGTGTTGCATTCTGTCAGCTGCTTCTTGAAGAATGGGACGATAATAAATTTCAATCCATCATATTCAGTGACGAAAAATGTTTTTCTACTGATGTTTCGCGTCGCACCAAATGTTATCGCCCCGACAACGCACGATATGATCCCGATTATCTGAAGGAATCGGATCAAAGTGAACGTATTACGAACATTTATTGGGGTGCCATTGGATATGAAGGTCCGGTGAAGGACGCTTCACTTCGCCCAAGTATATTCGGACCCTCAGATCACATCCCAATAATGAATCGATTCGAAAACGACGGAGCACCACGAATATTTATGCAGGATAATTCACCCATCCACACATCTGCAGCGGTTTTGACATTCTTCTCTCGCCAGAAATTTGACTTGATGGATTGGCCACCAAAAAGCCCTGACCTAAATCCTATCGAGAATGTATGGGCCAAAATGGAATTTGGATGGCCAAAAATCCATCCAAGGACCGAAGAAAATTTAAATACTGTGGTGACAGAGCGTTGGAATGCTCTAGGTGCCGATGAACATAAGATATTTTTCGTAAAAAAAAAACGATTTATAATTATATATATAATTTGTTATTTTGATTGTTTTCAGAATATTTTCGCAATTTATACCGTTCAATACGGACACGATGCGAATTAGTCATTGAAAATGACGGCCATACAATTCGCTACTAATATCATTTTTCTAAAATTAATTTGCTTTTATTTACGTTTAAACATGATAAATAATAAACATGATAAATAATAAACACGTAAAATGTAGCCCTGAAAAAATTTCAATATCGGTTTTAATTTTATGAGCCCTGTTTTTATCAATATTCAACCCTGTTTTTTTTCAACATACAAAACAAATCATGAGCTCATTGCTAGGTTTATTGTGTAAACATTTTGTTTACATGCGCGCGTCTCTTTTTTTCTCATTTGCATTTATGCACATTCGTTCGAATGGAGTGTATTGCGCATTTATTTAAGTTACAAATATGACAATATATGTTCGTGTGTATGCGTACGACTACTTTAACGGAGAAATGAACGTGAGCATGGCAACTATATGTTCAAAAAGGATTGTGTCTCGCTCGCACTACATGCAATCGTTTTGTATTTAGTGTCAATATTGTTAAGTTGGCACAACCGTTCCAAATTTTCATCATTATTTCCAAATGCCGATTCGGGCATTTGTAAAGTTGTCGTCTGTACATCGCCGACACTTTCATCTGGCACATATGTGCTATCTTGTGAATCATCACTTTTTTCTTCCATACTGCCACTCGCATCATCATCACCACTTGACACTGATTCATTTTGCTCATCTGTTAAACTTGAATCATTAATATTATCAATTTGACTTACTTCTTCATCATCATCCCAACCATTTTCTCTCCCATCATCTAGATCGTCCGTTATCAGAATTATTTAATTGTTTGCATTGACCGATTCATGGAAAATTACATCTCTGCTGATTGTTATTTTATGCGTTTTTCGATTCATGCAACGATATGCTTTTGTGTGCGGTTCATAACCAACAAATATCATTTTTTCAGATTTTAGGTTCAATTTGCATCATTTTTCCTTCGGTACATGCACCATAATTTGTACACCAAAGAGACGGATGTGTGATAAGTCAATTTTCCTTCCGGTCCATACTTCCTTGGGGATTTTGTTGTTCGCGTTGATTGATCGGTTGATCAA
>JAQOWM010000527.1:0-172396 GCA_029041755.1 Resseliella maxima | reverse complement strand
TGATTGTAAATCTTTTAAAATAATTTAAATAAACCACCTTTGGCGAAGAAACGCTGTTTGGTGCAGTAATAATAATAATAACATTTTTGCAGTTTTTATGGAGGAGAAATCATGCAAAAATTGAATAAATCGGAACAAACATCAATCGAAAAAAAAGATCTCATTGTAGAAGAAGGCTGATGATAAAAAATAAATTATACACATATAATTGAACATTTTGAGAATAAAAACAAAAAAACAAAAAACAAAAAATAAAGAAAAACACAAACCATGGTTTTTCATTTGATATTTTTTTGTATGATATATTTGTTCCATAATCATTTATTAATTGATGTATGAAAAAAACATCTTTTAGAACGATATTTGTGAGTTAGGTAAGCAAAACAACGAAGAAATAGAAAAAAAAAAATATAATTATGTGTATCAATCACAATCTTTCTCTGAATAATCTCTGTGTGAGCTAATTTGTGAGTTAAATGATATAAAAAAAGTCTAGCACGGAAGCTTATGAAATACAAAAGAATTAATGTTGTTTTCTTGCTGTTCGATTTCTCAGAATTCAGTCACGCAAACGCTAATAGATTTATATTATTCAAAATTTCATGCAACATTACATGTTCATTACTCAAGAAACTGTAATAATTATTTGAAAATATTGTCTCTAGCCACACAATTAACAAATTCAGTAGTTTAGTTTAAAAATGTGATTTGAGTACAGAAAAAATTGACACTTACGGGATTGTATGCAATATGGATTATTTAAAATTCTGATCAGAATCATTCTGTGCATTGAATTTACTGCATAAAAATCAAAGTTCACCGTTTCAATTTATTATTTATTAAATTATTGTGTAGAAATTTTGGCGCGACTTTCAATTGGTTCTCACAAAGTGAAACGTATCAGATCTTAAGTGCAGTATGTTAAGCTTGTTTCTTTTTCAATTTTCATTTAATTCGATTGAAATTAATTTCTTACGATTTTTACTACTCTTTGATTTGTCAGAGCTTATTTTGCGACCGGAAAGTTCGATTTTTATTTCAAGCCAAGGATATACTGTACCAATTCGATATTGTGCAGAAATGTTAATGTATAGTATTTTTCAAGCATTATCATTGCCACCAGGAGCAGAAGATTAGGAACACAAAACTGTTTACCATTTTCATGAGGGATCAAACTAATGAACTTAACTGAGTTACACTTAATTTTACATAAATTTAAGTCACTGGATTGTATTCAAACGTTGGAAGCATTGAAATCGATACTAATCGAATTTATCTATCATTCACATTACGGATTTGATCAACAGTTTGAAATGCCTAAATGTAATCATTGTAATTGATTGAATGCGTCTGATAAGTGATTTTTTGTTATTTCTGAATTCTATCAAATATTTCAATGTTTTATTGTTTGAGTGATAGTTTTAAACTTCAAATATGTCATAGTTTATAAATCGTTAACTATTTTCGTCTATATAATTCATTTTATGCTTGAAAATCCAATTTTTATTAATACTGTTGAAATAAATCACATAGAAGTGATTGATATGATTGTTTTTTTATTTGTGTAAATTGTTCATGTATTTTTTGTTTTCTGCTTTTGGTCTTACTTTTTATTTGAAATGTATTCATGTATAATAAATGCTTTTTTAATGCACTTTTTCTCTAATATCAAAATAACAAGTAATCTCTAATATTAAAAATCTTTCAAATCATACAAATCATACAAATCTTTCACATCACAAATCATTACTACTCGATACAGTATACTCTAGTATATCGTATGTTTTTTTTTATTACAAACATCGGAAAAACAAAAAAAAACACTGTATGATATAAAAATAAGTAAAAGAGAGAGAGAGAGAGAGAGAGAGAGAGAGAGAGAGAGAGAGAGAGGGCTTCACACTCTGAATGATGCATGGATGACGCAAGAGTCCCTCCGAATCCTCCTTTTCCTACTACTCAAATCTAATAGTTTATAGTTTTGATCGAGCACAAAGATCAATATTTCGCTATCATCATTAAATTTTTAACCATTTTTTTCCATCTTGTGAAAAGTCGTATCAAATTGACACAATTTTTAAACATAGGCTATGTCGTATCTGAATTCTGAAATGAAAAGACATGGAACATTCAATTCCATTTAAAACGACATTCTGACGACGGAAACCCCAATGCAGAGTAAAGTTATGAATATTATCGCCTGAAAAAAAACATTGTAAATTGTTCAAGCAAGTATTTACAGTCATGGACAGAATTGAGAGCATCCCTGATGAAAACATGGTTCATCGATTGTTTCATTAGTATTTTTTCCTTTTTTTGTACAAATATCTATACTGTTTGTTGCGAAATAATGTGGATAGAAAAAAAATGGAGCTAAGAGAATTCGGATGATTAAATTCATCGATTTTTATTGAAAAATGTAAAAGATGGTCGTTTCGGCGCTGGACAGAATTGAGATCACGGTGTGTTATTCATGTTTTTAAAACGCAACTAGGTTTTGTTTACATATTGTGATACTTGCCACTTAACGGTATCGTTATTCCAAATGGTAAACAACCTGTTTACGGCATCTCTGTTCTTACATATTGCGGAATACATTCATTTCATCATTGTGTATTGACGTGATCGCGGCTCGCAAGGAAATCACTCGATAGCGTTTTATCGATTTCCGAATATCGATGAGTTCACTTTGTTCAATTAATTCGCAATAACTTCTTTATTATTATATTTCATCAATCTTTAACTAATTTTAGTAAGCTGATACACAACGAATTATAACCTAATCAATTTTGAGAACAAGAAAAATCATTACTTGAAAATAAATTTAAATCCAATAAATGAACTCAATAAATGCTTGATTGGAATAAATGGAAAAATATTTAAATTTTTTTAAACAATTTCATTTATTTATTTGTATTTACAAATTGTCGTTAAATATAATTGTCTTTAATTACATTTAAACGAGCTGTTCGTTACTATTAGCTGATAGCTCCAAGAGCCGCCAAGCCGATTTGGGATTTAAGTCCTCTGGATCACGGCAAAGAACCCACACATAATTTACTCTCATTACTTTTTCTGAATCACCTTCGACGACTTCATATTTTGAATTTCGTACACACATTATTTGTTGCGTTTGAAATGTGACTATTAGTACCGGTCCTTGTTCCATGACTTTTCCCATTGCTATATCGACATTTTCAATGTCCAAAATTTTTGAATCTAAATAATATCCGGCTTTTTGTGCCTGAGCTATTGGGGCAGCAATTATATTAAATGTGCTTTCAAAGCACCAATCTTTTAAGATCGCTAGATCACCACGAATCATAGCTTCTAGTATATTCGGTATGATGTCACTTTCGCAGTCTCGTAAAAATTGTTTTTCGTTGAAATTCGGATCAATTTTACAAATTTCGGTAAGTGTTTCTGAAAGTTCTGTTTTAGAAAATAGACCGCCCATTATATCTGATACTTTATCCGTTAAAAGGCGAGAGGCTCTAATCATTGGATTTTCAGATTCATCATATCTCATTTTCCAATCCATTACTTTGTTGACATATTGGTTGTTATTTCTGAAATTCTCCCACGATTGATAAAATTTGGAATCTTTGTGTAATTCGATGCCAGTATCTTCGGTATTTGCTTCAAAAATGCGACTTTCACTTGTGATATCAATTTCTTTCCGTTTACGCAATTTGGGCGGACTTTTGTAGACTTTTCCTTGAATGCTCTGAGTATCGATTTCTTTTTTAACTATTTCAGAAGCCTCCGATATACTTTGGAAAGCATTTGTCTGGCCGATTTTTTTACCAGTTTCACTAATAGATTCTCCTACACCTTTTGCCGATTTCGATATTTCTTCACTCCATTGACCGGCTTTTTTTCCTATGTCAGACTTAGAAGCTTCGTCCAATGCGCTTGAAACTTTTCCTTTCAAAGATTCTATGTGATCTTTGAATACTTCACCACCTAGAGGAAGATTATTATAAAATTTATTGTATTAATGAATTCAATGCAAAAGTAGTGAAATATTTGTAATTATTGTATAGAAATAGGTGAAAATTAACATTTTTCAACACTTTAAATGAAAAAAATTTCAAAATAAAGTCTCCACAATAAAATATTGAGAAAATGTTATATATGGTCATAGCTTGAAGTGAATAGGAATTGTTTATATTTTAAACTTTGTTGTGTATGTCAATAAAACAATTTTTCACGCTTCTGTGAATTCCGGGTAGTTTTGGATAACAATAACAACAAGCAGAGCTGACATTGGCACCAAATTGATGCCGGCACCTACTTGTTACTACTTCGAATTTTTTTTTTTTTTTTTGGATATTTAAGTAATTTCTATAATATATATGAAAATTATTTTCAAATTATTGTATCAAGTGTGAAAATATTGAAATATATTATAAGTGCACCTCAGTAGTGCCAATGTCAGCTCTGACAACAAGCTTTTAGACGTTTTGAGCTTCGTTGTTATGTTTTCATTTTACCCAGAAGGATCCTATATATTTACTGATTAAAATCACGTGATAGGATCGGTAAGAATATTTCCAACAACAGTTTCTTCTATTACTTTTTTGTTAAATTGTAGGTGATATCTCAATTAATTTTGCTATTGTCACAAAACTTCGTATATTGAATGACAATCTATTTGAGATCGTTTTTATTTACGTAATAAAATTTACAAATACAACAAAATAAAAGGCACAAACCCTTGGATGCCTCCGATTCAACCATATTAAATTTTTTACGTGCAGATTTCAATGCTTCCGATTGTTCAAGTTTCTCGGCTTCCTCACGGAATTTTTTAATGTTTTCCTTCATCTCTTTATTTTTTTCGAATTCATTTTTTAAATTTGTAACTATACGCGATATAAAGCTTGGCCTGGCCGAATAACTCAATGTTGTTATATGTATTTGTTTCGTACTTCTTAGCAAAACACTTCTTTGGTTTTGGCAAACTAATGGAACTATATTCAGCAGTCGAGACATGATATATTTCTATTTAAATTTCAGTTGATTTTCTTCAGAATGTAGTCAAGGTTATACACTGAATGAAAAGCAGTAAATTGTTAGATTATGTATAATAATATAAATAATAATAATATGTAATATAATTCTATTTTTTTATTTATGAAAATTAAATAGACTCACAAAAAATCTTTAAACTTGTGTCGACACAAGAATTTTCAATTATCCATTCTGTTGCGTCAATAGTATATTCGATTGCATGTGAATAATTCCTCGTTGATTAATAGCATGACAAATGAAATGTCATGCCATGCTCTATCTTCCATTTGGAGTGCGTTCTTTACTTGTTTCTTTCATATTCTCATCTGAACTAATACATTTATGAACGAAACAAATAAAATATCTGAATGTTCATATTCATTAGGGGGAATGTTCACACTCATTTGAACGTTTTTTGCCAAAAAAATCTAGGCAAACTTTCAGCCCGATCGTAAATTGTTAAGCCGCGTCCAAAGTTTGAATAGGCAAAAAACGATATTTTCATTGAAAATTATTTAATAAAGTGTAAGTGGACAAATTCAAATGGGCTTTTATTTATGTCCTATGGGCCATTTGCATTGTTTTTTGGTCTGACAATCACGAAAATGATATCAAATTTTCAATTTGATGCATTATTTGTTTCAATGTTATCAATACAAAGATGGTTTCAATTAGATATAAGTAAAGTTTTTACTACTTTAAAGCATTTTTTACTACTTCAGAAACATAATTAATTTTCGTCAGCAAATACAGTTTCCAGACTTCAATTCTGTTTATGTAGTACTGAAGCCATGTATAGTCTTTTGAATTGGATTTAATTCAATTTAATTTTTACTATTGAACCAAATAACGGAATTCATGTAGATGGATTTAGAGTCCTTTGGATTTTAAATGTGACAAAAGATACATTATTTTTCAGCATAAACACTTAGATTGGGTTCAAAAATTTTTGTGTATAAATCCATGCATTGCGTGCAAAATAATTGTGAACACTTAACGGCATCTATGAACCAAGCTGAGCGCAATGTATTTTAAATGTATAGCAAAGGCAACATAGTTTATTTTTGGACCAATTTTAGTGTACATTCGAATGAGTTTCGAACGTTGCACGCACTCCATGTATAAATCAATAATGCTCGAAACCTATAAAAATGGTTTTTATCCAATAGAAAAATATAAATAAATAAAAACAAAAACCAATATAATTTAATTCATTGCATTTCTTTAAAAATACATAAGAAAAAAATGGTCGAAATGTCAAATTCCTCTCAGTTTTCTGAAAAAAAAAACATTTGACAACGAAAAGGTACATTGAAATGATTTTATTTAAAAAGTCGCTTAGATTTGGTTATGTTTCTGATTTATGGAAGGTTTAATTGTGTAAACCAATCTATAGAAATGGATTAAGGAATAATATTGATCAACCATTACTAATTTAGTTTAATTCACATCTCAAAGTTTAGTTTATCAATTTCATAAAAATCACCACAAAAGAATATTTTCAATAAATTTCTGTTCTAAAATTGATTTGAATTTAGTATTACACCATTTAAAATCGGGTAATAATATACGTATATCGATATTTTGACGAAAAGAGATATAAAACGTAGAAATAATATTATTTCTAATTTCTGCTAGTTTTTTCTAATTTTCGCTAATTTTATAGTTCTATGGAACTATACTACTGGTGATTCATTTTTTGAGCTGAATCATTTACAATTGAATGTACAAAAGACAAAAAGAATGATATTTCATCGCTTTGGAGATGTTATTGATTACAATTACACCATTGATGACACGGTAATTGGAAGAGTCGATCAAATAAAAGATCTTGGTGTAATATTGGTCGAGAAACTTAATTTCAAAGCTCATATTGAATTCATGATAGCCAAAGCAAAATCCAGGTTGGCTTGGATCAAACGTTTTGCGGGGGAATTTTATGATCCATATACAATTCAAATATTATTCTTTACTTTTGTTGTTCCGATTCTAGAATATGGCTCTCAGGTATGGAATACACACAACTTGGAACAGACAAGACGAATTGAGTCTATTCAAAAGCAATTTTTGTTATATGCATTGAGGAGATTCAGATGGAGCAATGGATTTCAACTTCCGAAGTATGAACATAGATTGCTGTTGTTTCAAATGATTTCAATGGGAGATCGTAGGAAGATTGCACAAATGATGTTTATACTTAAATTGATCAGAGGTGAAATATGTTTGGATGCACTTTTGGACAAAATCCAATTCAGAGTTCCTTACCGCTCTATTAAAAATATTCAGTTCTTGAAAATCCATATTGTTAACAATAGTTATCAGAAGTTTATGCCGTTAAATTTTATTATTGAAACTTTCAATAATTATTATACTCCTATTCTTGATCAATTTGTTATTGACTTTAATGTCGGCACTGATTTAATTAAAAAGAGACTGAATGAAATGTTCAAGAGAATGACGGATGTATGATTATTATAATTTCTTTCTTTTTACTAACTAGATTTAATGTTGCAATTTGATAATCGCAGTGACTTGCTCCGAAATCAACAGGATTGGCAATAGATTGTCGAATCGATGCAACTATTGAATTATTAATTTGTAAATTACAATATTTTGTAAAATAATTGAATAAACCACTTTTGGCGAAGAAACGCTGTATGGTTCCAAATAATAATAATAATATAAAATGGCACCCACTTTTTGTTGAACAATGGCAAGATTTTTGCTATAGAATGGGCTTTCTTAGGAATCTCATTTGATTCGAATTTAATGCAACATGTATGATTCTGTTCATGAAGAAAGTGTTTCAAATCAGTGTCATTATTTTTATAATGAAGCAATACGTTGTTAATAGCTCGATAGAAAAAATAATCATAGTGAACTAAGATGAAAATGCCCAGTATACAGAAGTGGTTTCAATATCAATAAATATAATATAAAGAATAGAATGACGAGATGATTCTCATCTGTGACAAATATACCATTCAATGAATTCTTTGTGATCGTTTGCAAATTTTTGGTTGCCTTGGAATATTCAGAGCAGGCGACCATTTGTTTATGAACAGTCACATTGATACATACAATGAATTCATTTCAAAGGAATAAAAATTATCCAGTGGTATTTCAAAATGTGTCAAGTGTTCGATTGTTGGAAGAAAAGAAAACGGAAAAAATCAAAAGGCAATTGGAAACCCAAACGCAAACAAATGCTTGACAATCCAAATTTTCGACCGAAAATCAAAAAATTAGTAGTGGTGCCGATGTGTAGTTTCCGGCGTACGTATTTCAAAATCGATTGTTCATATAGATGAATAGGCACCAGATCTTATCTTCGCAAAAGTTGCTGCCGAAAGTAGAAAGCGAGAACAAAAACGGAAAAATCAGCATAACAAATGTTTCGCTAAAAGATTTCAACCTATCGAGTAATCATTATTGGGATGAGTATTTTTATATGCGAAAAATTCGACGATTCGTGCGCAACAAAAAACCGTTTGACTTTTCCATTAACACCAATGGAATCACTGTGGCTTTGCAGTACTCGGCCAAGAAGAAACCAGTAAGGAAAGAAATCGACCGTTTTCACATCGTTAAGAATGTTATGGATTGCACAATAAAAAATTTTGTTGGCGTTGATACAGGCGTGAAAAGCTGGAACACTTCAGTAACACACAACATCAAAACTGGTACAGAGGTAGGTTTTGTACACATTTATGTTGTATATATTTCATCGGAAAATACACTGTGCCAAAATTCGATAACTAATCATTTTTTTTACTTCTTTTCAGTCGAACTTTACCATGTCAAACAAACAGTTCCACTGGCAGACGGGCCAAAAAGTACGCAACGCAAAGTCAAGTCGGTGGACGATAAAGTTCGTGGAAGATGAGCGCCGAGATCGAAAAGATCGTGAGCTGTATCCAGTGATGCCATCGACAAAGAGGCCACACTGGCTGAGTTACATCAAACATCGAGTCAAGATGATGAAAAAGGGAATATGTGCCTTCTCAACTGCCAAATACACTCGACTCGCTTTGGACAAACACATCAAAAGCAATAGTTTTGTTGACAAATGGGTTAATATGATAACCAAAAAGAAGTCAACATTGTTCTTTTTTGATGGTGATGGCGAAATACCACCTGATAGCCCAATTAGTATAAAAAAACATGTGCGTTGTCCAGGGGTTCGTAAGTCGTTGAAGGCAATAAAGAAGCGGTCAGATTGTTTCATACAATTGACGGACGAATGGGGATAATCTCAAACAGATGCCAGATGCATGAATTGATTCCAAAATCAGAACAAGGCGGCCAGATTCAAGAGATGCCGATGGTAATTTTCTTTAAATTAAAATTTATCATACATATTCTTGACGATTTTTAATTGAATGATTTTTTTCATTTAGCATTCCCGACGCCAAAACATTGCTGCCATCAAAAATTGTGTCAAAGTTAGGCAAGGCGGGTCTATCGATAAACAGACAGTTGGAACGAGAAATGGACGAAGCAGCATCGGTTGAATACGATGGTTTATACCCAAAAGTAAAAATTTACTCTAAAAACTGGGAATTAAACCAGAAATGCTCTGTGATTTGGCTTCGTGACGTCGTGGCTGCAAAGAACATTTTATTGAAAGGTAAGGCTAATTGATTGAATTTGCAATTGAATGATTGCTTAAGACGATTCATTTGTTTGATTGTTTAGGACTATGGACATTGCTGGTACTTCCTATACCGTATGCGATGAATAGGTACAGAGACCGCAATGCTGTTGCAGAGGCAATCGAAGTAGCTGCCGTAGATAATGATGTTGAAATGTTCGAGTAACGACCAGCAGCCAGCTGATCATGCTGTCTAATCAGCACAAAACCAACACAAAAAAAAACAAATGTAACATTAGTTATTAAAGCTATCCCGACTATGTGGGTTAGTAGCGTTGCAGCAAGTTCTCTTCCATCTGATTGATGTGAACTGCGCAGGAGTACTTTAGTGGGTGTTTTAGTAAGCATTATTCGATTTTGAAAAGAATTCTTTACTTCGGGAAGTGTGAATATAAATCACAGCCCTGTTTGAATTATATCAATTGACACAGAATTTGTTCATATTTAATTTAAGGTACCCCCATTTTTCTTTTCCAGATTAGAGGAACACCCTAATGTACATAGATTGGTACATTTGAAAGATCATGTTTTTCATTAATACGATAGCTATTGGATATACCATTCCATAAAATAAAGGTTTAACCCATTAAAGCCCGGAGTAAGCCGATAATTGCACAGAGCTGAAAATTCACAAATGGTCCATCTAAAAAAAAACAATACAATTTTTTTTACATTTTCCAATAATCCCAAAAATATTGAATTAAGTCAAATTCAAACATATGTCGATAAGATTTTTGAAGAAAATACAATTTTCCTTCAGACAGTTATCCAAAATTATTTATTTGAAAACCGCTAGCAGAATGCAAAAAACCAACATTTTGTGTTTTCGGAACAGTGGGCCTTAATGAGTTCATGAATAGCGAGAAAACTCAATACATCATTTAATGACTTTTATAAAACTGCAAACTTTATCGTCTAAGATCGATTGCAAAAAAAATTTCCAAAACCGAAACGGAAAAATAATACGAAAGAATTTATTGTTATAAACATTGGTATATGGTGTAGGAATTGGAGCGTTCATTTCATTGAATTCATATGCGGGATTGACTAAAACACGATCAATGATGAATAAACTGGCTGTAAAAGTAATGTAATCAGACCTAAAAATTGTAATACAAACATCCTTGAGAGTATCAAAAACATGTTTTCTATCGGTTGCAATCTACATCAAGCATTAAAACAAATAATGTCAGGGGCAAAAATGATAAAATTTGCGACGGTAGATATACAACAGTGATGTAGTATTCATCTAGGGGGTAGACACACGAGAATCAATTCACGTTTTGAAGATTGATTTGCATGATTCTTATAGATTCTCGGATTCGTAATGATTCGCAGATTCGTACGAATTCATGATTTGCAAGCCTTTACACAGAGACAACGTATACTAGATTGACTAGTGTATGAGCGCCAAATAGGTCCGTTACGTAAACTAATAATACAAGTATATACATTTTACAGTGAAGAGTGAATTGTTGTATATACAAAACAATACAGAGATTCTCGCATAACAGCGTACGCCTGTGTTCATGTGATTCGTAAGATTCACAAGATTTGTAAGATTCAAATTTTACATTGAATTTTTTATTTTATAGTGAGATTACATGTGATTTGTGAAATTCATTAGATTATTAATTTTGTAATGGATTGTTTATTTTTGACCGGTGTCTACCCCCTAGGTATTCATTACTATTAGAACTTATGAGGAAAAGGAAATTGGTAACAAGCGGATAGTGTTCTTTAGAATGAAAATCAAAAACACTATTATATTACACTCGGTAAAATTTTAGGTGGCGCTTATAGATTTTTTACGGAATATTTCTTGACATTTTCCATACAAATGCTATCTGTTTGATCGGTAATTTTCAACAAATTGTTTGGAAAATTTTTTTTGAAATAAAATGATACAAAAAATAAGTAAAAAAGTGTTGGAGCAAAATATGTCTATTTTAATTTTAATTTTGATTTTATTTATTCATTGCATGAAAAATTCAATATGAAATGTTTTTGAAACTAATATTATGCATGAATGCATTTAAATCGAATAACATGTAATCAAATGCTTTTATCAAATAGACAATTTGAATTATATTCAATCAGTAATATACACTGCGCGAACTAATTTTACCGACACTCACATTTTTGAAAATATCTTCATAAAATGAAAAGATTTCGATTTTTTTTTTTTTGTGCAATTTTATTACAAGCTATTTACTGAAATATCACAAAAACATTATCAAAAAAAAAATTTGTATTTATGGTATTTTTTTTGATTTTTCGATTTTTCGCTCCCAAAAAGTGCGAACTAATTTTACCGACACTTGACATTTTGAACGAAACAAATGTATTTTTCTCTAAAAACCCGGTTATTATTTGGTCCATTTACCCTTGGCATCATGTAATGCGATGATTCGACGAGGTAGACTGTCATACAGTGATTCGATTTTGGCCTGTGGTATGTTTCGCCATGCCGCCTCGATGGCCGCCGTCAATTCATCTTTGTTGTTGTATTGCCGGCCTTCTTTGTAGACTTCTCTTGCTAAAATTGACCAGACATTCTCGATGATGTTCATATCTGGTGATTTGGCCGGCCAATTGTCGAAAAGTTTGATTCCACGCTGTTCAAAATTGGCCAAAGTGGACCTGGCCACATGAATTGGAGCGTTGTCTTGTTGAAATTGCCAGCCTAAACCAGCGCATTCATAGCCATATGCTGGAAAATGAGGGCCGACCATCTCTTGGTACTGTATTGCGTTCATTCGTGTTGAAATGAATGACAGCGGCATCTTTTTCAAGTATCCAATGGCACCCCACACCATCACAGAACCACCGCCAGATTGGCGCTTACTGAAAATCATTTCTTCGGTGCGCAAATCGTGCCAATAATAGGCAAATCCATCTGGACCATCTAAATTGAACTTCTTTTCATCCGAAAAAATGATTTTGCGCCATTTGTTTGTCCAATGAATGTGATCCAGAGCGAATTTCTTCCGCTTTTCAACTTGGCTGGAGACAACATTGGCTTACGCTTCATTTTCTTGTATTTTAGACGTTGTGAACCACTTAAAATCTTTTGAACACGTCGAACACCAACAGACAAATTGTTTTCAGTCCTTAATTGCCGGGCAGACTCAAAACTATTCGCCGCACATCGAATTAAAAGCCGCTTTTGCGCCGTTGAAATGGTTGATGGCCGACCGGTGTGCTTGTTTTGGTCATAGTTTTCGCGATTTTTGAGAAAATTTCCAACAACGTCTATGCCTCGACCTATTTCCAATGCTATCTGACGATTTGACATTTTTGTATAGTCTTTTAATGTAGATATTTTGGCCTTTTCGGCGTCAGTTAATCGTTTACCGTGTCCCATTGTTGATCGATTGAATTTTGGAAGACAACTGCGTAATAACTATTGCGAAATTGCACCAATAGACTTAAAAAGATGCATAACGGTAAATTACATCAAAACAGATCGCAAAAATGTAAGCAACACTGCTTGTTTTGTTCGAAATGTCAAGTGTCGGTAAAATTAGTTCGCACTTTTTGGGAGCGAAAAATCGAAAAATCAAAAAAAAAAATACCATCACACAAAAAAAAAATAGACAAACACACTTACAGAAGCTATATAAAAATCGTTGCGTAGCGATTTCCGTATAATTTCTTGCGGCATTATATAGAATGTGTACAATGAGCGACAATATCATTCATTCTCTCTCACACAACAGTGAACAGTTGCAACACACAAGCAGTTAAGATGACAAATGGTTCCAAATCAATCGCATATCAATATGTATTGGTCATTTGGAGTAGTAGTGCAATGCGATTGATGAATGTTGTGTGAGAGAGAATGAGCGATATTGTCGCATTTATTGTATACAATACACATTATATATAATTCCGCCAAAAATTATACAGAAATCGCTTCGTAACTATTTTTATATAGCTTCTGTATTAGTGTTTGTATATTTTTCCTCTGTGTGATAAATACAAATTTTTTTTTGATAATGTTTTTGTGATATTTCAGTAAATAGCTTGTGATAAAATTACAATAAAAAAAAAACGAAATCTTTTCATTTTGTGAAGATATTTTCAAAAATGTGAGTGTCGGTAAAATTAGTTCGCGCAGTGTATAATGTCTACTCTGAATGGAGCGTTGTATTGTTCAATGAAGAAATTTTTACAGATATAAATTTCAGTGGTTCTTAGTTCTACAGTTCAGTTTGTGTTGGTTTGAGGGGCGTATCGATCGTGCGATCTTATATATACTTTTTCGTTTTGATCACTGTCAAACAATTTCAGTACATATAACATATCTAACCTAACATATTCAATGAATCCGGAATTATATTTAGATAAACGTAGTCCACCAGTTCGTAGTGTTCTATTTCTTATTGAAGCTCTTTCAATTGAAGTTGAAGAAAAATTTATTGATCTTTCAAAAGGCGAACACTTGAGTGAAAGTTTTTTGAAGGTAATTTACATTTCTATTAGTAAAACTATTTTTATTATCATTTTCATAATTTTCATAATTTGTATTACGGTTTCGTATAATAGATTAACCCATTACACACAGTACCAACATTCAGAAATTCCGAAATTACTCTAAATGACAGTCATTGCATTTTAATATACTTATGTGAAAAATATGGGAAAAATAATTCATTGTGGCCAACGGATCCAATGCAGCGCATTCGTATATTGGCTAAATTATTTTACAGTGGAACTTTGCTATTCCGACGTGATAGTGATGTAATTGTAAGTTAAATAAGATAATAGCCAATAAACTGAATTTTTTAAAAAAAATATCACCATATTGTTTTCACAGGGACAAATAATTACTAGAAAATTGAATAAAAAAGCAGTTGAAGAACACTTAGCTAAATTTCGTGAGCAATTTGATATTTTGGATGAAATGCTAACTGAAAACAAGTTCATTGCTTGTGATACGGTATGAAATTTTTTCGAGTTTATAATGAGCTTGTAGCATACAGCTAATGTTTTGGACAATTTCAGATGACAATTGCAGATTTCTCAATCGTAACAATTGTGTCTACTATGGATATGATACTTCCAATTACAGAAAAAAAATGGCCTAAGCTCTATAACTGGTGGTTCCAGTACATGCAAAAACTACCATATTACAAAAAAGCTAATAACGATGGCTTAGTTGCACTCAAAGAATGGGTGCAACAAAGTACTGACTTTGAAATCAAAATGTGACTTTGAAATCAAATAGATATAATCATTATTGAGCAAAAGTATATTAAAATATAATAAAGATAACAATAAATCTTAATAATTAAATTAGTTTTGCTTATCTATACTTTCAATTAAAGAAACACAGAACATACCCTTTATATATATAATACATAACATCTGAGCGATGTCTTTTTTCATTTTGACATTTTTGCCAATTTTGACACTTCATGATTCGGACATTTTCGAGTTGAATAACGATTTTCATAAATCCATTTAGTATGATTAAAAAACATGGCGTCGACACTACCAAGTCCGACAAAGGTATTTTGCTATTTTTCAAATTTATTGATTAAATTGTTGAAAAATGTATCTAAAAGTGATTTTTTTTTACAAAGTGAAAAAAATATATTGCGTTTGATACAAAAATTGTTTTGAATTTTCATATTAAACAATTCAAAATTATGAAAAACGTGCAGAATACAAAAAAAAAAACATAACAATTGATAAAATTATCAAATATTCGTTATTGTTTTATATGAAAAGATGATAAATACAATTGAACATTCCAGCTCAATTCGCAGCTTTAAACCGATATTATTCTCAAACTGCTTGCCACAACTAGTTTTTTATGTAAAAAATGTAGATGTTGTGAATTTTTTTTGAACGGAAGTTGTTGACTTTTCGTATCATTGAGTTTTTTCTGGATTTGAAATTGTTTTTTTTTTTTTTTTTTTTTTTTGTAATAAAATCAATTGTTGCTGTGTTGGAACTATGAAACCGCCCATTATTCAACATAAAATAGCTAAACTAATGAAAATAAATACAATCGTTCAATTATATGTCAAATTTTTTTAATGTAATACTGAAATTTGCTTAGGTTGCTGGTAAACATAATCAAATATATGAGGCATACTATAAACAAGTTGATCCTAAGGGTACTGGCACCATTGAAGCGTTAGCCGCAGCCAAATTTTTAAAAAAGTCTGGATTGAGTGATGTTGTTTTGAGCCGAGTAAGTTAATTATGAAATATGAGATATTTCATTTTCATTTGCCATAATTCTACTCTTTTGAAAGTTAAAATGTGTTGTCATAAATGAAATTTAAAAAAATGAAAAAAGAGGCAATTATTGATTAAATTTGTTTGTTCAGATATGGGACCTTTCTGATCCGACAGGAAAGGGACACCTCGATAAAGCTGGTTTGTTTGTCGCTCTAAAGTTAGTCGCATTAGCTCAAACAGGTGACACAATAAATATGACGAATATATTCAACGAACCACCAAATCCTCCAAAAGTGGTAAGTTTCAAAATTGCCCAAACAGAAAATATCAGAAATTTATGCATATTATTTTCACGCAGGGTGAAATACCAAAAATTATGGCACCGAAAATTCAGTCAGTACCTCCAACGAACGATGACTGGAGCATAAAACCAATTGATAAATTAAAATATGAAGAACTATTTGAGTCACTTCAACCATGTAACGAGCTATTGCCTGGAAATAAAGTGCGTAGTGTATTGATGAACTCTAAGTTACCCTTAGATGTACTCAGTAAAATATGGGATCTGGCTGATCAAGATCGAGATGGAAGTTTAGATAAACATGAATTCATTGTTGTAAGAAATTACATTTCATTATAATAATTATATGTTGTTTTGCCGCACAATTTTTAGTTATTGTTTAATGCTTTAGGCTATGCATTTAGTTTACCTTGCACTTGATAAACGTACGATACCACAAACATTGCCGACAGAATTGCAAAAATCAGTCAGAAAAGTTAGTGCTCAGAGCGATAATTTTGTTGCAAACTTTGATGTTGCCAACATTGGACCACCTCCGGTACCACCATTGCCAGCTGTTTTAAGCAATTTGCCACCAGCTTTACCATCAATGACACAAATATCAAGTCATCAAAATAGTGTGCCATCATTACTTGGCTCTCCACCGAAAACAGTTACTGGCTGGGTCGTCACTCCAGCTGAGAAGGCTAACTATGATACCATATTTGCTAAAAGTGATTCTGACAAAGATGGGTTAGTATCAATAATATCTCGGTAACATCCATATTAAAATAGTAATAAATAATATGTTCATTCTATAATTTAAGTTCAAAATAACATAAAAAATCGTTTGAAATTGAAGCAAGCTCTCATTATGAATAATAAATGAAAATCTGCGCATTCTGCTGATAATGCGATAGAAAAAATATTGCATAAAATTGCGGATTTAATTTAATTTATCTCTCTCTCTCTCTCTTTCTCTTTCTTAGATTGGTATCAGGCTCTGAAATTAAGAGTGTTTTTGTACAGTCGGGTATTCCACAAATGTGCCTGGCACAGATTTGGGCACTTTGTGACACAAATCAAACTGGAAAATTGACATCTGAACAGTTTGCTTTAGCTATGTGGTTCGTTGATCGCAAAAAGAAACTTGGTATTGAGCCACCAAACGTTTTAGCTCCGGATATGATACCTCCCAGTGAGTTATATTATTATTTCATTGGCTGAAAATCAGACATACCTAGAACACAAACATTATGCGTTATTTTAGGTTTACGTACAAATAATACTGCAAATGTTAGTAGTTTAATTAGCGATACAATACCTGCTGTTAACAACATTATACCGGTTCTACCAATTCCAACACAACCAATTGAACCAGTTCGACAGGTCTACACAAATCCAGAACTAGAAATGATTTCAAAAGAAATTGAAGAGCTAGCAAAAGAGCGGCGCCATTTAGAGACCGAATTAGTTCAAAAAGAAGCGGACATCCGTATTAAAAATGGTGAAGTACGAAATCTACAAAGTGAACTTGATACATTGGTCGCAACGTTAAAACAATTAGAAAATCAAAAAGGGGAGGCACAAAAGCGGCTAAATGATCTAAAGACACAGGTTTGTTATGTTTTACAAGATTTTCTAATATCCAATTATATTTGCAGTTTGAGTTTTTGTATTATAAAAATGTCTTACGTAGGATTCGAAGTAAAATCATAGGTCTTCTTATTTTTTATTTTTTATTTTTTTTTTTTCAAATAAATGTTTTTCAATTATACTAAACAAAGTGTATTATAATGGAATCAAATAACGGTAAACAAATCACAGATTAATCATATGAAGGTAGTCGACATTTATCTTGCAGAAGACTTATCAAAATTTTGTATAAATTCTAATAAACGAAGAGAATGTAATAATATGCAAATTATTTACTAAATTATAAACTTCAATAATTGGCTTTGGATATCATTTTTTGACCAGATAGGATAATCAGTCGGTTTTTACATACTCTCTCTTTCTCTTTCTCTTTCTCCCTCGCAAACACGCAATAGAAGAATAACAACTCTGTTGCATGTTTTGGTATACATGTTTAGTTGATAAATTAAGGGGGGTTTTTTAAAAATAGAATTTTCTTTTAGCGTGTAATTAAAAATTATGTGTATTTTAACAGTTAAAATAATAAAAATATCAATAAAAAATTGTAGGTGGTTAAAATACGTGAACAATGTCAAAAACAAGAAGAAACGATTCGTGAGCAGGAAACGGAACTAGACTCCAAACGAAATGAACTGCAAAAACTAAAAGATGAAGAATCATCTTTAGAAAAAGAATACGATGAAAACAAGAGAAAATTAGACAAGTTGTCTAAAACACTACAAGATACACAATTACAAATATGCCAGGTAAAATTTATCCCAAATATATATATGAATTTCACAAGTATTTTAAATAAGCGATAGCCATGAAATGTATTTTTTTTTTTGTTTATTCTTAACAGATAAAGGCCTTGGTAACACAATTGGAAGAAAATCAACGGCAAATGGACGATGCAATTGTTGTTTGTCAATCAGCAATTGAAGCTAATGATCCAGGTCAAGCTTCTTACTTTTCATTAAAAATTGAACCAGATTTCCGAGAGGCAAAGAAGGCTTTGGAAGAAAAATCGGTTTGTAAAACATAAACATATTTAGAATAAATACGGAATCAAAACTTCGTCTTATATATTATAATAATTTATCAATAAAGGAACCATCAATTGACCCATTCAATGACAAGGCGAATGGCTTCAGCAATGGAACCGATACGGAATTTAATACCAATAAGTTTGCCACCACATTTGATGAAAATAGCAGTGGTTTTGGTGGTTTTGACAGTGGATTTGGAAATAATTTTGCTCTAAATAAAGATGATCCATTCTCCTCAAATTCTACAGCACATGACCCGTTTGGTGATAAAAACAATGTAAATACAGTATCTCAAGATGTAAGTACCTTCCCAATCTAGAATAATAATCCATTCTATTCAAACTTGAATTTAAACAAGAAACTACACAACTTGAAATGTTTTGGGTGGGTACAAATGTGCTTTCAGTTTTGAAATTAATCTCATTCACAAGAAAACCAATTTCCAATAAGAAAAACTTTTTTTGATAGAATTTCTCATTTTAATGAAAATTGATAATACATTAATTATAATGAAATTATTGCAGCCGAACAAAGATGATTTCGGAAGTGACCCATTTGCTATATTACATGCACCGACTTCAGCTTCACAAATTCCAAGTCCAGGTAATTTTTATGCTCGAAATTTTTTCGATTGCAATATTATTGATATACATATATTATTATGTTTTGCATTATATATGTTATAGGTACAATTTTGGGAACAAAATCCGTTCCTCCACCTCGGCCAGAGTCTCCAAGTCCAGCATTACCTCCTAAAAAAGCAAAACAGCCACCACCACGCCCTGCACCTCCACGACCAAATCAGGTAATTTAATTTAATTTGATTTTACAACTCAACGGATTGTTGATAAAAATACTAAATGGAATTTCAGGGTCCCACGATAGCCAAACAGGATACTGGATTTGGGAACAGTGGCAGTGGTTTCGCCAACTTTGCTGATTTTGACAATAAGGTTGGTAATTTTTAAACCCACCATGTTGGCAATATACCAACATGGAGTTGGTAGTGTTTTTATTGTTGTTATTATTCAATATTTTTTATAATTTGTTATGATTTAAACTTTGGTTGTTGTTTTTGTTATTGTTGTTGATGATGTTAGTGATAATTTAGCGTCAATTATTTTTAATTACATTAGTAACAAGTTCATTTTATAACACATTTAATAAATTATTTTAACTATACTACTAATAAAATACTGTAACGTCTTTTTTACTAACTGCCTAATATTATAAGTTTCTTGATTATTTTATACCATTTATTTTAGGTTTAATTTACATTTTTTTCGGATTTGAGTTTTTTTCCCCCTATTGATAGTATAAAACAATTTAATTTGTCTCTTTCTGTAATTTTGTAAGCTGAAGCGTTGAATATTTTATTGTGTTATTATTACCAATAGCTAATTGCCGAAATCAACACGTATTACCATTTCTTTCTCTTCTCTTCTTTTCTCTTTGTCCTTCTTTTACAGTGAACAATTTTTCTGAGTTCAACCAAAAACGTATTCACCCACAAAAATAGAATTTTATAGATTAAACTGATGTTAGTAATATACAAAAATAGTCAAATTCATCATGTAATGGAATTAAAGTGGAGAAAGGATACTTGCGAAATACCTTAAATTCACAAACAAGTTTATATATTAATTAATTCTTGCAAATTATATTCACATTCTTTAACCAATATGGTTACCAAATATAGCTATCATACATGTTTAATTAGAAAAATGGTTAATTTTACAATGTAAACTATCTTAGTTTATTTTTGTTTGATAATAATTATCTGCAAATATCAATCATTGCAAGAGTTGCAGTGTTAGAAGACAAATATTGCTAAAAAAAAGCTATCGATATGATAATATAGTTCAAGTACCAAACAAAATTATATACAGATATTAGGTTAGATCGTTTTTTTTTATTTCAACTGATAAAAAATGAAGTGGTGTCACGTGATAGATCATCCAAAAATAAGTAGATTTTGTTCTAGAAGCACTCCGGATATACACTTCTGTAGTCCTGGCGAGGCAAAATATAGAAGATATCTATAAAAGAATGAATGATATAAAATAAAAATTATAAAAATCTTCTATGATTTCCGTGTTTTTTTTGAAATTTGGTAATTGTATATAAAATACCAAGTTTTTTCCCAAAAAATCACTAAAATCAAGCACTTTTCTAAGAGAGAAAAATTCCATAAAAAAAAAAATTAATCAAACAATTTTCTACAGAAATCTTCAATACTTTGCCTCGCGAAAATTAAAGATGCATATATCTGGGGTGGATTCAAAACAAAATCTACTTACATTTTCATGCTCCATCGTGGCATCGCATCGCTCTATTTTTTGATCATTTGGAATTCAAAATCGATCCATCCCAATCGATATGTATATCATCATCATTTTTGACTTACAATTTACAATACAATCATTTACATGTCTTTCAACATTATGATTTTTTTCCAATTTTTTCTCCAAAGCTTTTATTATTTTTATGAAACATATAATTAAAAAACACAGTGCAATATCATCACATCGCTTTCTATTTTTTTTTTTTTTTTTGTATTCGAATGATTCCATACTAATTAAGTTTATTAACTATATTTATTAACTATATAATTACTTGCACAACATGTCGACAAATTTTTAATTTTTTCAAATCTGAGCCCTACCACCGTACAGAATGTAAATTTGTTTGGTCTAACTAATAATCATAATTATTCTTGAACTTTTAAAATAAATAAATCGAAAAGTTTTCATTACCTATGGAGGGCTTTAATTCCTAATATTATTTTGATTATGATTATAATTATGAATAAATATATGTAAAACAACTATCAGAAGATGTAAAACAAGTATCATAAATATTAGGAAAATCGATCATCATCAAATAACACTAAATCCTCGCTAAGGATTAGATTATATTACATTATAAAAGGGTGCACACATGAACTAAAAAATCTATCTAATATTTATCATTTAATAATTGTTATGTTATCGCATTAAATAGAGAACACAAACCATAACAAAATTAGCATATTAATCATTTATATGTATTTATATGTAGATATTCACAAACTGTTTTGTGCATGTGCAGGCATTTCAAAGTAAAATTATGTATACAAATGGAGCAAATAAAATAATCATATCATTTGAAGAAACTTGAACTTCAATGATATATATGATAATTTCAATGACAAAAAATAACAATGCAAATTCAATTCAAACGCATGACTTTAATCTTTAATTTGCGGAAAACTTATAAATAATAATAAATTTTATTTATAAAAAAATTCTGGTCAAATAAATATTAAATAGTAAAAAATTGAAAAATTAAAAAATTAAAAAATTAAAAAATTAATAACTTCCAAATATATTCGGAATTTGTATACAAATTACGTTTATAAAATTAATGTGTATAACAATGAATTTGAATGAGATTTATTGTGTTATTTATCAAACCAAGAAGAATTCAAACGAAAATAATACTAAAAAAAAATTTAATTTTCATGAAAAAATGTTATTGACTCCACACAAATGGATCATAAACACAATCATTATTCCATATGAAAATCTTGATGCGAACTAAGCTATTTTTTAATTATCTGATACCCAACCAAAAATATGGATACATCTAAAATCTCCAGTGAAACAAATATTTTAAACAGAAAATTAATCACATCTTAGAAAAATCACCAAATTGAATAATGTTAATGGAAATGATATTTAGTTAGACACAAGAAATTTGATAGTAAATTGAATAAAGTTAGGGTGTTTGTCATAACATAGAACAGAAAAAGTAGGTAGAATTAATTTAAAGCGTTAAATATTCAATATCAATTCTTGATATTCATACAACTCCTGCTAGTGTTTTATCAAAAATGTCTTATTGATAGTATGATATTAATTGACAGAAATGAAAAATCAAATGAATAACAACAACCATAATCAGAAGTTAGAACATTCGCGAAAATCAACATTAATTTGCATTAAAAAGTGTTAAATTCCAAATTTTCCGTTGCAATGTTAAATTGATTGTCAATATTTGGCAGCTGTTTTCAAATTTAGCTGAGAAATGGACTGAAATTCTTGCTTCGATGGTGCATTATTACGACTTTTTATTTCTCATCGAATGTTTTTTATCCAACTACTATTTTATTTGAAATTAAATTAGTACTTCGTTTTCATTTTTGGTGGCCAGTTTTATATCAAGAAGTGAAAACTTTCAAACATTCCAATTTGTGTAAATTTGAGAAAAGTTAAATACCGAATAGATTTATTTCTGCACTTGAATCTAATTGCTGCCTATTTTGGGATGCTATTTGTGGTATAGTATCATTCATTTACCTTAAATTTACATCAATTTAATTTTATTAATTTTTAATGACACTATTTATTATTAATTGACAAATTCAAGTTGCTCAATATGTCAATTTATACATTTTCTATTTAATTTGTTTGAAGGAGCAGAGATTATTCTAACCACTTTTAATGTCAAACAATGAAATGAACTGAGATTGTATGCAATACTTCGCTTCTTACTTACTTTTCATTTTGTTTGTGCTGATTTATATAACTGACTACGATTATTATTCGCTTTAAACTGATGCTAACTACTTTTTCCTTTTGTACATATCGTCATCAATGTAAATTCACAAATGAAAAAATGAAAACGTCTACTTATATAATATCTATTCATAAATTCAAATATTTTCAAAAATCAGTTCGCTATCCATATAAAATATTGAGTTATTGAGAGTTCATTAATGGTCTTGAAAAACACGTTCAAATCTAGCAAGAGTAAAATCATTTTCAAATGTTGAAAGATCTTTTCCAATATCATCAGCTTAAAATATTTAGATGCATAAATACAATAAGATACTAAAATAAGTTCCAATTGAATATGTTTATTTGAAAAGAAATAAAAAAATGTATCTTAAGTGTGTTATTATGAAAAAACATTGAAAATTGAAATGTTATCTTGTTTTAAATCAACACATAATTCTCAGCAGCTTCAACAGAATTGCAATGTTTCAGATAAATTTAACAACATCACAATAACAATTATTCATATAAGGACCACATCCCATCGTTTTACTATTTGTTTTATTTCTTATATTCCTTTATTGTTTTTTCCTTTCTAATATTATTTCATTTATTTTACATTTAATTTTGATCTATTAATTCATATTAGAATTGCGGTCTCACTGATTTCGCTGAAGATCCATTCAAAGATTATCGCTATGAAGATCCCTTTAACATAGAAGACCCATTCGCAGACGCACAAGGTATTTTTCGAATTTGAAGTCGTTTAAATTTATTTAAAATTATCAATATCTATACACAAGATAAGGAAAAATCTACCACAAAGTCGTCGGACACATGTTTGAAGAAGAAGAAATTAGGTCAATTGAATAATAATAACAATAACAATAACAATGAGGACACCCAAGACAAAAATAGTACAGCAGAATTTGCTGATTTCGATGCATTTTCATCAACTAACGAGTCAGACATATTCGCGGACATTGAATTTTCATCCACCCAAGTAAATGGAAAAGATAAAACTTCAAATTCGAGTGCTATTGCTAAGGAACGGTTTTTGGGCAGTAATTCTGTGATAAATGACTCATCAAACAAAAAAATTGACAATTCAATCACTTGTTTGGATAACGAAGTAAACTTCGCTGATTTTAGTAATGCAAATACATTCAACTCACTGGAAAATATGAATTCAAGATTTGAAAAAACCACTCAAAATACAACGAGCAAATCAAAGTCAACAACTGATTGTGATACTTCTAAAAATTTGGTGGATAAGGCATTTTCAAAATTCCAGGATGATTACTCAAAAATTGATGAATTCGACGCCGATCTTCAGAAGGCACTGAAGAGATCAGTAGTAGATCAATAAATTTCAAATGTATTCATTTTTGAATACCAGCAAACATTCAGGTAATGATTTTTAGTTAAATTCAGTATTTAGATATGTAATGCTTTTAGTTATTTCTGTGGTTAAATTGACCGTATTTTCACCCATTCCTAACGTCGAAACAGGATTTAAATCAAATGAATCGATATAAATTCGTTTGAAATACGGTCAACTTCATGATATAAGGATACAAATCAAATAAGCATACAGATTACACAATCAAGTCTTGTACACAATACAGAAGAAACTGTGTATTATACACAAAGGTTTTGAATTCGAAATTAGTTGAATTGTTATGAAGATATTGCATTTGATTGTATTGATTGTATTGATTGTATTGATTGTATGTATTGATGAATTTTCGCATGCGAATGGCACCTGATTTGATTTAAAATTTGAATCATAGATGCATAGTTGTGTTTCTGCTTCGGTAATATTTCAAATACCTACACCGGTAGTGACAGATCGTCAAAAATGAAAAGAAGAGCGGAATCTCAAAGATAAAAAGTATTTACAAATAACTCCGATTAATCCCAGTGTGAAAACATATTTAGCTGACATTCGTGTTAACCTCGAAATTGGAAAAGAGATGAGTAGTGGAATGTTTTTAATTTTTTTGTGCAATTTTTTTTTTAATCCAAAATCAGTGCAGGTTTTTTGATTGATTTGAAGTTTATTTTGAAAAGGAACATTTTAAGATATCATCGAAGTAGTGACATTGGGGTGCCAAAAAAGTTCAGAGAAGCTTGATCATGAAGCCTACCTCACAATACTCACCATAATAATACTTGGAAATCATACACCGAGCATCGTCTAAACTTGATGATTTATGGAATGTACACTCTTGCACGTCGACGATTCACACGAATAAGTTTCCATAAGTATATTGAATCGAATCGTGAAATAGATTATTTGGCACGACCATTTATGAAGAATGAACCATCGCTCGCCATGCTTGGAGGCGCGGAATTTGCATCAAACTCGGCAACTGGAATTAAGAAAGGCAAATGATTTCCCGGAGACACGTTAGCTCGAAGGCAGCATAAAAAAGCTTCGCCATTAACATGTGCTCAAAGTGAAAGAGACTAACGTTCACAAACGTGTGTGAATTTTCATAGGAAGTTTCCAAAGCACACTAAAGCCATCGATTCAAAGATTGTAAGGACTGCCCATGTGATGGCAATTGTAATCCAATCATCGGCCCACCACCTATGATTGTGACGAACAAAATCCGACGACGTAAGCAACTTGATAGCGTTGTCAAAAACCTATATGCAAAAGGTATCTTGGATCCAGGAAAACAACTACATGAATTTCAACCAAAGTCACGGAGAATGTGCTATTCCAAAAACTGACATTTAAACTCTGAATATGAATTTCAAATGGATGCTGCTATTGATCAACTTGAACAGGATCAAAATCCACGAACACGTACTATCGTTTGGCATCGAGGCATTATTGCGGCCAGGTGCATAATAATAAGACACTTAGGTAAATATCGTTTATGAATATGAATAATATTCCAACATATTTCATATTAATCACATTAAACCGACTTTTATACATACAGATTATTACTACCTATTGGATATGCAATTGCACAGTTCTTTTGTGAGACCACCATTAGAATGTAACATACCAGCAATCTGTGTAATTGTTGCTTCAATTTGGGCGAATATTCAATGGTCAAGGAGCGTTGCACCTAAAATTCAATTTATACAAAAATATATATACTTGTTAACAATAACTTATTATTAAAGCTTGATTTAGTGGCTTGAATAGTGGCAAAGTTTGAACACATCTTAACTTAGCTAAACAGTTTTTATTGTAGGCAAATTATATTGAATCAATTATCGACCCAAATCGTTTTAATTTGTGTATTATACACAGTTTTGTTTAGATGACTTTTCAGATTAGAAGTAGGAATGAGTGAAACTATGGTCGATTCAACCATTTAGCTTCCATTTAGCAATTATTATCACACAATCAAAATATTATTATTATTCTATTTTCAATTTTCTATCGTTTCATGCACTTGAACTACACCTGGATTTCTCTCTACTGTGGCGATAAAAATGGTTGTATCTTCGATTAATTCCAATCCCAAAATCAACTTTGAATATTTGCCTGAATCTGATGTATTTTACTAAATTTTGCTCTATTAATAGAGTAGGAATAAATAATCTAAGCAATCACAATACTGATATTATTATTATTATTGTTCGGCTCCAATGACATTTCTATGCTCAAGGTGGTTTATTGATATTTAAATTAATAAATGATACAAATATAATTCGCAGTTTAATTACAATCCACAATAACTATCTGAGAAAATTTGATTTAAAGTAGCTTTGTAGAATATTTTATAAATTATTTTGGTAATATTAAAATCAAATAGATGAAATTACCAAAAATCATACATGTTGCATTCCAATATATTTTGTTATCGTATTCCAATCAATGCACCATTACTCAAAAAATATAATGCACTACTTATTGTATTGTATAGTCATTTTCATTAAGATCTGTTACACTACAGTACTTAAAATTACGCAAATACTTAATTTTATAAAGTATTAATTGCGGCACATATTTATGTCCAATATACCATGTCTATTGAGTAAATCGAGAGGAGAGTACGTAAAAAAATTCAAAATAATTTTGAAAAAGGAGAGTATGGAAAATATCAATTCGGCTATACTAAAGAGGAGAGCATGTTCACTTAAATTTTAAATACTAAATACAATGCAAAATCGTAAAATTCGTACTCTCTTTTAACCATTTTTATTGTTACAATTACTTACTCTCCTTTTTTGCTATAAAGTCAAATGAAAATACTCTCCTCTCGATCAACTCAATAGATATGGTCCAATTATTTATGGAAAACATATTGCAGTGCATATGAATTACACAGAAAATTTTTGCATTAGATCTTATGAAATTAATTTCGAATGAACCATGATTTGAAAATGAATCCAAATATTTTTACATTATATATTGTATGCAACATTTTATTGGAATTTATTATTGGAATTTTTTTTAGTTTTACCGCCTTAACTTCAAATTTTATTTGATCCTATTTGTCAGCTGTTAACTGTGAACTGTCAAATTCGAATTAAGACGTTTGTTTTGTTTACATTACAGAGCATAAATGTTGTAAAATGAAAATACCATTCATTTCGAATAAGGACAATAGAATTAATTGAAAATGGAAATATTGTGGTTGAACAATTCGGAGATAAACAAAATGTTTATCAGAATTTGTTGCATTTAGTCCCCTCAAGTTCGGTAAGAGTAGTTCAAAAGAGCAAAATGGAAAAAGACGTAGAAATTGGGAATAACAGTGAAAAAGGTGAACTTACTATTCTCAAGAGAACTTTGAACTCTGTGTTGTTTGGAGAAAATTCCGCTGAATTAAAAGAAGCAATTACAAAGCGAAGTATAAATTCAACAAAAATTTCAATTTTGGCGTATCTGCTTTTCTTGTTCCATGTCAATATAAATGTGAAAGAAGACAGTTTTGATCTTTTCAAACAAAACTTTAAAAATGTGATTGAGAATTGTTATTTTGCAGTGAGTGAAATTAAAAATGTAAATAACAAACGCCAACTTAAAAATAATGACTCCAGAAATATGATGCTGAGTGAATTCGACGATCTTATGAAAGTGAATAATATTGAAAAACCATCGAGAGATAATTACGGAAATACATTAAAATATCTTTGCAAAACTTATTCAACTAGTCTTTCAAATAATGTAGAAATTCACGCGCAAAAACGAATGAAATCATTTTTTTTGAACATTTCTGAATTAAATGGAACAAAAAAAGCAAAACAAAAATACATTAATCATACATTGAAATGCATGTTTGAAAAAAAGTCAATTGTTCAGCCGCACCAAGAGTTAATAAAAACAATTCCGGGCATCGATATCATACAAGAAAAATTAAAAATAAAGATTTCTCGCGGATTTTTCACAGATTTATTAGAAAAAAATTGGTTATCGTGTGTTTACATTTTCCGCAAAATTCAAATCAAAATAAGTGAAAAAAATGAACAAAATAAAGAAAAATATAATGAATTGATTGAAATCAGAGACCACTTGTATGACTACAAAAAATTGAAAGCGAATGAAAAAACGTTGAAAGAATTATATTTAAAGCAAAATAAAGAGGACAAATTAATTAAAAAAGAAATAAACGATTTAAAAAAAGTGAACAAACAATTAAAGTTATCAAAAGAACTAAATGAAATCAATAATGATATAAAAAAAGTCGAACCATTAAAAACTTTTACATTACTTTTAGTGCAATGGAACCTTTGTCCAAAGAGAGAAAGTAAATTAAATTCAAAATTAGAAGCAAATATTGAACCAAGTGAATTTCGAAAACCCAAAGGATGAAAAAAGATATTTGTATTGATAACATGAAGAAAAAAATAACGGATAATAAATACAATCGAAAAATTGGACTTGATCCTGGCATGAAATGTTGGTTAGGTGGTGTTATTATAAATTCAGAAGAAGAAACAGAGGATTTATTAAAAATATCTTCTAAAGAATTTTATCATATGATTGGTGACAAGAAACGGCAAAAAAGATTGAAATCACTGACAAAAGCAGATAGAAACAATCGAGACATCTATGAATTTGAACCATCACCAAACACCAAAAATGGATGGATGCACTATATTCAACATCGCATAAAAGTAATGAAAGACGGAATTGATACATGGTGTGATAAAAGGTAAGATTTCACCAAGCAGAAAACAACAGACAAAATTGTGAACAGACTTGTTGCCAATGATAATAGCCTTGTTTGTATTGGAGGTGCCAATTTGTCATCCAGCTCTACAGTTAAAAATCAACGACAATGTCCAGGGACCAGAAAATTAGCCGTCGCATTGAAAAAGAAAAGAAATACAGATGTAATGTTTGTAGAAGAATTTAAAACATCCCAAGTATGCGGCAAATGTTTACAACCTTTTGAAGAAATTCATCGAGAAGGAAAAGTAGCGTTAAACAAGAATGCTAGTCGAAATAAATTGTGCGTCAATTGTAAAGGAAGTCATCGTGATATGGAAGCAGCAAAAGTAGTCATCAGCAATAAAAATGCACGTGCAAGAAAATCAACGCTCATTGTCGAAAGTCCGACGCTTCGACCAGAACTCATCGAATTTTCAAAGCAAAAGCAAAAATATTTCATGGCATCGTGATGTTTGTGCAGGACGTGCAATTCTTT
Organism: Resseliella maxima; assembly: GCA_029041755.1. Classification (NCBI taxonomy): domain Eukaryota; kingdom Metazoa; phylum Arthropoda; class Insecta; order Diptera; family Cecidomyiidae; genus Resseliella; species Resseliella maxima. The sequence continues at coordinate 142,400 of JAQOWM010000527.1, read as the reverse complement.
ATAAAGGTAATGATGGAAAATTCATTTCTTCTCATAATTGTACATTTTGAATTCTTTTTGCAGAATTCTTTTTGCAGAATTTTTTTCAATTCTTTTGTTTTTATAATTGTTCATTTAAATTGTTTTTCGCAGGCATGTGTATATTGAAAAATATCGAAATTGCTGAATCGCTGCGAAGACCACCACCAAAAGCAAAAAATAGCAATGAAACTACTCATAATGAAGATGCTATCTCATCCGCACAAAACAGCACGAGAAAGCGGAGAAGAGTCGATTGCAATGCAAAAACAACAACAAAGAGACAAAGAAAGCAATAACAACATCAAAGATGATATAGCTTAAGAAGTAGTTGACATAAAAGAAATAACAGCAACATTTGTTGCAATGTTTGATTTCCAAATGGAAATGTAACACGAGTCCAAAATATAGTTATAATTGTACCATTAAGATATGTGCCGCAATTAATACTTTATAAAATTAAGTATTTGCGTAATTTTTTAAAGTACTGTAGTGTAACAGATCTTAATGAAAATGACTATATATGAATATTGATTTCTGCAACCAATTCTAAGATTAACCATAAAAAATATTACTGAAATTCAATAACAAATATGGCTAAAGGTTAACCTTTGCCAATTGGCACTAATAATAAGAATACGATAAATGCACAATGCACAAAATATATAATTTGACATTGGGCAAATTATAAATAAAATTATTTGGTTGGAACATTGATAAAAAATTTTACAATATCTGTAGAATGCATTATAAATCAGTTCTGTTTGTGAAGAGATGAATAAATACACATAGTGCTCATATCTTACTTTGCAACTGTTATCACTTTATTTTATTTCACAATTAAATCTTGTCAATTACTGGGGACTCAACTGGGAAAGTTGAAAAGGACATCGAGTCGAGTGTAATTGTAAAACAGTGAGTTTATTTTTCCGAACTCATTCAAAAAGTAAATTTGTGGTTGTGAGAGTGAGGCGACAGAACCGTAACTGTAGAAATAACCTGGATAAAATAAACTGCCTTACTAGTCGATACAACATAACAAATTGCTAATTTGAGTCAAAAAAGATTTTATTTTATATGAAATTCTGATATTTTCATTTCAATTTTCTTATGAATTTGTAATAAGTTTATTTGATTCATTTTATTAGATCTTTAACTTTGTAATTTTTCGTTTAATACCCATGAGAGGTCTAGTCCCAGTATCCTCACTTTGAGGAATTGCATGTGATAAATCAAATAATTTTGGTTGATTTTGTGGCTGAAGTTTCTCAGCAAAAGCCGACAATGATATTAATATTGCTTCCTCTGTTCTGATTGTTCGTGAACCTAAAAAAATGAACATTTAAAATGCTTTTTTCACATTGAATAGATGCCAAATTGATATACCTTGATTTGGTGCAACATTGATATACTCATCAAACAATAAACTAGGATCATCAGCATCTAAATGTTCATCACATTCAACAGCTGCTTCTAAGCCCAAAACGCCGCCGTATACGATCAAAGCGTGATTGAACTTTAATGATTTGTTCTCAATACTATGGATGTTTGTACCTTTGTCCGAAGTTCCAATAGTTAAATCATATCCATTCTCATATTGAGATTTAGCAAAAATGTCTGAAAAAGATTTTGCTATACGAACTGTGTATCCCCAGTATACACCTGTTTCAAAACGAGGATGTTGTGGAGACACTATTTTTCCACGAATCTTTTTTGAATTCAATTCTTGATTAGGCTCCAATTTAACGGTTACTCTCAAACCTGGTGTAAGAATTTTATCTACTAAACAGTCATTTAACAATCCGATATTAACATATGATCCTTTGCTTTGTTTCGGTGGTTTTCCACTTACGACCCCTTCACTGAAAATTGATCATCCAATATGTATTCGAATATTTTTCTAGAGATTTATTCATTCAATATTTAAATTTTACCGAAAAATGAACTCGCTTTGTTGCCTCAAATGATGTGGAGCATCAAGTGGATTTAAAAGACCAGTATACTTCAAATCTTTATGCAATGGAAAGAAATGTTTTCGCAAATACTGTGGACACTCCAGATACTGCAAGATTCTAGCTAATTGTAAACAGCATTGTCTAATACTTTTAACCTCATTATCTTCTTGCCAAGTATCAATTGTTTTTACTCGTTTTGCATTCGTTTCGGCCCCAAGATCATCAAAAACAATTATTTCATCTACTTTGAAGATACATGCAGCTCTCGCTATTTGGCCTGCCAAGTAAGTACGTAATTCTTCCGATTGGGCATTCTCTAAGATTGAACCGGGTACAGCAATACTGACTGTTGATATTGCTAATGGTGTTTTTTCTTGAATTTCAGATTCCACCTGTTTGCGTTCAGTTTCTTCGCGCTTCTTTTGCTTTTCCAATTTCTTCAGCAGATTTTGTTCACGAAAAATTTTCCGTTGCTCCTTTTGTTCACGATGAATTTCACGCCATGTTTTCTTTTTATTAGAGTGTGCTATAGCTCCTGACATTTTCAAAGTATTTATTCAGTTAATTTGAAATGATTCGAAACAATTTAAGTTTTTATTTGATTAGAGTTCAAAAAATCTGGTCAAAAAATAAAATAAAATATGAATTTAATGTATACACGTGTGTTTACATTCTGAATATTATTTATTTGAAATGTCATTTTGGGTCAATTGTCAAATTTTGAAAATGAATACAGTCTCAATAACAGCATCATGTTATTTATTAGTGATGAAATTTTAACAACGACTTTTTTTGTTCAAAATCTAAAGAAAAAAAATATTCAAAATGTATAATTATAATTATCATAACCATACAGATTCAAATGTGATTTGTGATGCAAAAAAAAAAAAACAAGGAACTTGTAAAACAAATATTTCTCAATATTCTGGGTCTAATAATGCCATCTAGTGGATTTTTTCAAAAATTCGATTTGGGTCTTGTACAGTTGTTTTATTATTATCAGTTATGATGATAGACAATCGATTGTCGATCAATATGCTATTTTCCTCTACATTTTTGTTATTAATACATTAAATATCTTTTTATCTTCTTCTATCACAAATCGAATTTTACAAGCGTTACAACATTTAAAATTCTGTTTAGATCTTTTGGTCAAACAGATTCGAAACAGATTTATTATTCCGCATGAAAAATCAAATAGTAGTGATTCATTACAATGAAATTCAATCAAAACAACCACTATGTGTTATGTTATAGCAAAAGTTCGCATTTCTTGAAATGTAATAAAAATAAAATGACCAAAAATATATTTCATTATTTTTATCTTTTCCTTTATATTGTACAATATGCGCCTCCACTTAATCTGTGTATATTATTGACATCCATTCTACTACATTCATTTACTTCAACCGTTCTTCTAATGCAGAAATTAAAATTATTTGTATTTGACGTTTCTTAAATAAGAACTTCAGAAGGTCAGTTTATATTGAATTTTGTGAAAACAAAAAATATATTTTTAATTATTTATACCATTTTCTTCTGCAGAACAAAACTCAACAACAGTATACCTTGCAGATATTCAAGCCGATTTGTTTAATTTTATTTTAAATTTTTCATGGAAATTGCCATAGAATAAAAATGAGGAATCGTAACATAATGTCTACCGATCAAACAAATACAACTGCAAATGGAAATGAACAAAACTACATTCAACTTCAGCAATGTCAGAAAATCCGGAAAACTCTTTACAATATGTCACATTTATTGAATACCGGACTCACTGCTGAAACATTAGATGTCTGCATCAGATTATGTGAAGCAGGCGTACATCCTGAAGCGTTGGCTGATATTGTAAACTCCATTCGGTCTGAAATGGAAGCGCTTAACCGCGACAACTATTAGGATTCAAATGTGTAAATTGAGTTGCGTGAAAATAACCAGAAAAATAAAGAGTAATTTTGAACATAAAACCAAAAACAAACAAAAAACATTACTGTTCAAGACATTTTAACAAAAGAATTCGAAATTTATTTTGAAGTTTTTAAAGGGTATTAAAAAAAACGCTGAATAGTTTGATTTCCTATGGTTTTTTGACAGTTTCTGCTTCTACTTCTTACAAATATTTTTGGTTTCATTCAAATGTATGAACAAATTCTCGATTTAAGCCAATCATTTGATGCCTAAATTTTGTTCATAAATTACATGAAAACTTCGTATGTTAGAATATACAATTATTGTTTAAATCCATGATGCTTATGAAGTATTTTTTTTTTTCGAATAAGATGAATTCGCTTTCTAATCTATATCAGAAGTTAAAATCCATATGGAAATAAAAGACAAATGGTAATAAGAACGTGAGCGCATTTATTTAACATAATAATAGTACAACTTTTACTACTTCTACAACATTACGTTTAGGCGAAATTCAAGGTAAATTGTTGACAATTCTACTGCCTCCAACAAAAAGACCCACAATCAACACACCTGTAATGTAAAATGAAACATTACCGTCTACACTTCCTTTGGAAACATTATCCTTCCATATATAGGTGGAAATAATAAAAGAAAAGAAAAGAAAAGAAAAGAAAAGAAAAGAAAAGAAAAGAAAAGAAAAGAAAAGAAAAGAAAAGAAAAATTAAATATTGTGCAAACATTGTTAATATATTTAAAAATATTTGTTCACTATTGCTAGCTTATTACATATAATGTAGTGTGCTTAATGATGTAGTGTGTATTTTCGAATCTAACATATATTTCATAAATATTTAAATATCGGGTAATTGGTCCAAATATCTGGTAAAGATGTTATCATTACCACCCACCTGTTTTTTCATTTGATTCCTAAATGTATTAACGGGAAAAAGACAAAACAGAATTCAACTTTTAAAATCAATTTTGTTAGAATGTATAAAATGACATATAAACCGGTCTGAATACACACTTCACACTCTTTTATTCTTATATTGGCTTTGAGTAGGTAGAACATTGGGTGTAGATTTTTGGGTTTTGGTTGGTGAAGTTTGAAAACTGTTATTCATTTATAAATAACATTCGTATTATTTCAATTGAAGTAATAACTCAAAATCACCTTAAGTAAATTCATTTCGGATTGAAAAATGTATACTAAATTTGAAAGGCTCCGTGGAAAAATGTTACACAGAAAAGTTCCATGGAAAAATGTTATTATTCAATGTCTTTGTTGTTGTTTTTTGTATGTTGAATACACTGAATAATAACATTTTTCCTCGGAGCCTTTCATTTCATTTACTGTCATTCAAATGTCATTTTGAATTGTCACTGGAAAAGATCAAGTGCGTTCAATCGAATTATTTTACTGAAATTTTGCGCATATACTGTCTGAAATTTATTATAGTTTCAATATGAATATAATCGAAAATCGAACGACTTTTTTTTAAATGTTTACAATCTAAATTGAAAATTCCAAGTAGAAATACTTTTTTAAAATTATCTTATTTTCTTTCAATTAATATATAAAATTAAACAGCACTGAAATGGAATTGAAGTCATTCTTATCCAGTGTGATGAATCATATGTCATTCATTCATGTATATTACAAATAAATGAAACAATAATCCTAAGCCGATCAAAATAAAAAAAAAAATAATCAAATATTGTTCATAATGGGATTTTTAACAGTGCTGAAGAAAATGAGACAAAAAGAAAAAGAAATGAGAGTGCTTTTGCTGTAAGAAACATTTAAAAATTGTTATATATTTCCAATGGAAATTTTAAAAACTTCAATTTTCATTGGAATTCCTAGGAGACCAGTAACATGATTTAAACAATAAACTTTGAGCATTTTTATTGGAAATATTGAAAATACTTATAAGATATTATTGTCTTATTTTTTATTTATTGCATTTAAATGCAGTGGTTTGGATAATGCCGGCAAGACAACTATTCTAAAACGTTTGAATGGTGAAGAAATTGATACAATTGAACCAACGCTTGGGTTCAACATCAATACACTCGAGCATAGAGGGTACACGCTTAACTTTTGGGATGTTGGTGGTCAAAAATCATTGCGATCGTATTGGCGTAATTACTTTGAAAGTACAGATGGTTTGTGCCTAGGGGGAAAACACCTTCTTTAATGTATATACATTTAGTGAAGGCGATGAAATAAGGTGAATAAGGCCTACTACGCGTCCGTTTGTACCACTGAGAACACATATTTGTGCTACCGAGAGCACATTCGGGCGCGTAGTGGGCACTACGTGCACTTCATTACATCGCTATGCATTTAGTAGATATTTGGAATATTCACACGATATTTAAATATTTATGAGATATTCAGAGTCATTTTTATCAATGAATGCTCGCGAAAGATACAATACGTACAATACTATTCTTTGAAATGTATTCTTTTTTTCCACACAGGATCAAAATAAAAAAAGTTATGATCTCAACTACCAATCTCAAATTTAAGCGATATTAATTACAATATCTAAGTCACATTCGTCTAATATTTATAGCAATCAGACGTGTTTAAAATATTTATGATACTCACTTTTGTTTTTTCCCACTAGGTTTGGTGTGGGTGGTTGATAGTGTTGATAAGATGAGATTAGCCAATTGCAAAGAAGAATTGAATAATCTTTTGAAAGAGGAGCGACTTGCTGGTGCTACTCTCTTAGTCTTGGCCAATAAACAGGATGTTGCAGGTGCATTAACGTCGAAAGAAATTAAAGATGTAAATTATTATCAATTATAATTTTTAAACCAATATTTCAATTTGATTACAAATACTGAATTCTTCGTTGATATTTTGCATTTTTTCTTACTTCAGATTTTGGAATTGGATAAAATTGAAACGCACCACTGGAGCGTTGTGGGTGTTAGTGCGGTCACTGGCGAAAAACTCTTAGCTTCAATCGACTGGTTGATTGATGATATAGCAAAACGAATATTTACCCTTGATTAATCTATTACACATTTTTCTCTTATTAATTATAATACCAGAATAATAAAAAAAAAAAAAAAATAGTTGTTTTAATTATAAAAGAACATGGAAAAATACATCTTTTGACTCATACAATTGTTCTCTTGCTGACCCTTTGAATTTGGTTCGGGAACCCATTTTTCCTGGGCATATTAATGATGCGTTTCGTTTTTTGACCCTTCATACCTGGATTCTTGTTTCATGATCTCGGTTTTTAATTAAAAATGTTACGATTTAATTATTGAAAGGTAAATTTTCCACTAACAGGAATGGTATTTAGTTTTTTGGCATGTGGATCCAAACAGTATTTTTCAAGGTAATTCGACGCGCTGAATTCAAAAGTTCGAATTATAAATACTTTAAAATTATCTGAATATTAAATGAGCATTTTTGCAACAATTTAGTTCCTTTTTTTGGGAAAATGTGCAGAGATTTGGAATTTACGTGGGCATAACATCGTTTCTAAGGCTGATTTAAAAACCAACGTCCCAATACATGAGAAATGAGTATTCACCTAGCTATTCACAATAAAGTTCAATCGGTATTTCAAATCTGTACTGTTGAACATAATCGAAAACCAATTTTTGTTCTGGAATCTTGTTTTAAATATTATTTTTATGTAATTCCGCAGATTATAACAACAACAATAACAACAATCATTTAATGATTGCCCTTCAGCGTCTGGAGCGTCGCTACCATACGTGATAGTTGGTCTGAAGATTGACACATGAATCATCAATTTCGTTTCTTTACTCAACTCTCGCTTATTAAAAACATGTGACCTAAGTTGAGCAACAATTTTATTACCATTCACTCTGCGATGTTCAAATTCCTTATCCAGCTTGCCGTCTTCAGAGAAGATGCAGCCCAAATATTTGAATTGAGACACCTGCTCAATAACACTTCCATTCAACAGACAATTCACTTGCTTCCGATTTTTCCCAATATGCTTAACTTGTGTTTTTGAACTGCTAATGGTCATTCCAATGGTTCGTACAGGCCGCTTCTAAATCGCTAATACTATTTTGTAGCTCCTATTCTGAGCCGCCAAACAATAGTAGGTCATCTGCATATGCAAGGGCAGAGATAATATTTCCCCCCAAAACTACGTTACCCCTCAGATTAGCTGACTTAATCAATTTATCCATATAAATTATAAATAAAAGCGGTGAAATAGTACAGCCTTGTGTCATATTTTCAAGAAAAACATTTTTTTTTTTCAGATAATGGGACAACGGTATTTATTAACTTAGCATCATATTTCAAATAGATTCGTGATCATTCAGATATTGATATACCGGTTGAAATATCAAAATAAATATATATACAATATACATATGTGTTTACGAAAAGTGTCTTAGAAATAATCAACACAAACTGTCAACTATATGTATAACAAAATTTTATTATACAATTTCCTTTGAATATTTTTAAAAATATATCTTCAAATAATTTTGGAAATGAAATCATCATTTATTTCACTTTAACTTTAGTCTTTAGTGAATCTTGTGGTCGGTATAAGGTCTTATACACACAATACACATCATTCGTTTGAAATTAAACTCGGAATCTTCGGCCAATGTTTTTGAAGAAAGAAAAAAGATTTTTTAAATTCATGTGGTTGAATTCCATGTCTATAAGTCGAGATGGATCTTCTCGCTTCTCTAATGCTTTGATTTTGATGAAATTAAAAAGTCCAAAAAAAACTTAGCATTTACAATTTTTTTTTATTCAACTTATAATTGTATCAAAATCAATATAATTTAAATGTTACAGTTTTATGATGGGAATTCCATCGTATGTTATAGTTGACTTAAATAATGTCGCTTTGCAATGGTTATATCACTTCTCTCTGTTTTGTTGTATTTTTTAATTTTTATCTGCCATTTCTCTCCAAAACTTGTCCTAACATAATCAAAATCGGCATTTTCATCCACTCTGAAGCATATCTTATTCAATGATTTGCAATTTTCCACCAATTGAATAGCAACATTCACTGAAATCGTCGTTACAGTAATGTCGATTTCTTCTATCAATGGTAATGCTTTGACAGTACCTATGAGAGATTCAGTATTTGTTGCTTGCATTTTTTTATTAATACAAGTCAAGTTGAGTTTAGTAATAAATCGATGGTTCTTAAGAAACTTGATTATATTATCGACATTAATTTCATCTATATGACTTATTATATAACCAAATGAAAATTCATTCAAACAGTTCGATGTAATTATTATATTTGGTGTTCTTATATGGTTATAATATGTAGTGATTTTTAGATGTTTTAAATTTGCACATTTAATTTCCCCATCATATTTATCTACACATTTTTCGCACCACGGATGGATATGAAGATATCACTGTGCAACACCAAAAATCAAACCGCATCGGAGTACTTTTTTCTGAAAGTATACCTATCCAGTAGCAAAACCCCCGCTGGGTTTATAAAAGTTAGCTCGAATTTTTTTTTCACGGCCCTGTGTATATTCCAATTTTCAGGACATTTTGGGGTCTTCCATATGCCTCAATTTTGACTTCTAAATTGATTTTTTTGGGATGTTTTCACATTTTATTAACATAGTCTTATGTTTTCGGGTGTGCTGAATTCGAATATGGCATTAAAAATTTCAAAAATGCATTACATAACCTCAAAATTTGAATTTTTCTGACATTTCAGTGCATTTTTTGGAATAATTTGAAGAAAATGGATTTTTTTGTACACTCATGCTCATTTTTAAAACTTGATTCGTATTCAGCATGAAAAATTACGTAAAAATGCATATTTTATTCAACATATAGTCAGATTTTTCTGCCAAAATATGAATAAAAAATGACATATTTGGTGAAAAAAATAAATTTTTCAAGTAAAAACCAAAATTTCATCATTTTTCTTTATTTTTGTTGCTTCACACATAGAAATAAGTGTCAGTGTTTATGTATTAGTGATTCTTATTTGTGAATCTGAAACAGAATTCTTTTCACCACTACAAAAATTCTTTTTCGTGAAAACGAATTTTGGTTATGTTGTGTAAAAAATCAGCACGTAATTTTATATCTGAACTGTCACCCATATATATTTGACACAATATAACCAAAATTCGTTTTCACGAAAAAGAATTTTTGTAGTGGTGAAAAGAATTCTGTTTCAGATTCACAAATAAGAATCACTAATACATAAACACTGACAGTTATTTCTATGTGTGTTGATTCGGATTCAGCGTCCAAAAATACATAAGAAATGACCTTTCACACTTCAATTTTCGGGAAACAATTTTTTTACGTTTTTTTGAAATTCCTATCAGGTTGATGAAAAAAAGTCAAAAAAAAATTTCCCCAAAATTGAAATGTGAAAAGTCATTTCTTATGTATTTTTGGACGCTGAATCCGAATCAAGCAACAATAATAAACAAAAATGATGAAATTTTGGATTTTTCTTGAAAAAATTCATTTTTTTTCACCAAATATGTCATTTTTTATTGATATTTTGGCAGAAAAATCTGATTATATGTTGAATAAAATATAAATTCTTAAGTAGTTTTTCATGCTCAACACGAATCAAGTCATAAAAATGAGCATAAGTGTGCAAAAAAACAATTTTCTACAAATTATTCCAAAAAATGCGCTGAAATGTCAGAAAAATTCAAATTTTGAGGTTATGTAATGCATTTTTGAAAATTTTAATACCATATTCGGATTTAGAGTACCCGAAAACATAACACTATGTTAATAAAATGTGAAAACATCCCAAAAAAATCAATTTAGGAGTCAAAATTGAGGCATATGAAAGTTCCCAAAATTGCCTGAAGCTTGGAATATACCATGCTCGCGTCATGAAATGACGGTGTACTACGGAACTAAAAAATCACATTTGAAATGTATGTAAAATACATAGCGCTTCGATCGTATCATATTTGATACTACGTTCATGACGCGTGCATGGAATATACACATACACAGGGACGTGAAAAAAAAAATCGAGCTAACTTTTACAAACGCAGTGGGGCTTTTGCTACTGGATAAGTATACTTTCAGAAAAAAGTAGTCCGGTGCGGTTTGATTTCGATGACCTCAAAATTGTCGCACAGTGTTAGACATTTGATGAGGATTCCTCCATTGAAACAATAATACCTGGAACATAATAATTAACTGGTTGTGATCTTCTTACTCTGACAGACTAGCTGCAATACTTTCATTGTTGATTTGAATAGATCAAATTTACCGTCATCCGTCGCGAATTTTTAATCTAGGAAAAAATTCTCAAATGTCTATTTTTTTCTCACACATTTATTCATTATCATAAAATATACCATTTCTATTTTATATTATTCTTTGTTATTTAGCAATAATCGATTTGTTTGCGCGCGATAGGACATTTGGGAAATGTGGGCAAATTCTCTTTCCCCTTAGCGCATATAGAGCGGCATCAACGGCGGCGAATTTATATTCGTCCATTCTCTTACTCATTATTGAGTGAATGAATGTGAATGTATGAGTGAAATTGTGTGAGTGTTTGAGGTAGTGAGTGAGAAATGTTGAGATTGTATGGGGACATTTTTTGAATAAAACTAGTTATTTATTTATTTCACCGCCAATGACTGGCTGAATACAATATATAGTACATTGAGATCTTGAAATTTAATTAATTAATATATTAATTAAAACTATAGTTAACAAATTAAAAAATATAGAAAATAATGCTAGGAACTTCTAATAGTTTTCTTTTAAATTCATTTCTTTTGGTAGATTCAATAAATAAGGTTTTAATAATATTAGAATATTTACAAATAAGCGTAATGGGAGCGTTTGTGTTTCTACTTAAATTACTTGAAATTCTATTAAATAGTTCAGCATTATGAAAAATTACATGGATTAGGATTAATATAAAACAAATTTTTTTACAAATGGACAATGAATTCTATCACTTAATAAGTCATAAATATTAACACGAAATTAATTCTGCGACGACTGAGTCTAGTCATATTCAGCGATTTTAGGCGATCATCATAGGACGAAATTTGATAATTATTTGATATGTTTGGATATTCACGAAGCGCATACATTGAAAATTGACGTTGAATTCTTTCGATCAAATCAGATTTAGTTGAAGAAATGTTTAGCCATACAGTACTAGCATGAGGTTAATTGCACTTTCATTATCTACAAAAAATTGCGGCTTCCATTCATTGTTTGGCTCCAGTTCCTTCAATAATAAACGTAACCAAATAAAATCTTTTATTGATACGGTTGATTGCCGTTCAGAACCCCAACTTATGATGCCATTCCCCAGTTAGTACATGTTACCAGTAGTAGAGCGTCTTGTTGAATAATGCCATCATCTATATATATGGCTAAAAATGTTGTGCATGTTTTCGACGTATGAACATTGTAAACAGTCAATAAAATTTGGACAGCAATTTGGGTTGAATGTCATTTATTAACTGAACGATTACCAAACTAACGTAAAACTATTTATACAGTGAAATCAGGAAATAAGAATGCTGACTAAATATAAAATAACAAACATGGGAAACAAAGCACGGAACAAATAATTAGGTTACATAACTTAAACAAAACGCAAAATATTAAAACTGAATTCACATTATGTGTTATGATTACTCATCAACAACAAACATACACACATGAATCGGCATCACTTTGCTTAAACTGAAATGTTTTGATGAAATTCGAGAATTCTTTATTCCAGCACCTTGATACCTGTTTTAATCCGTACAAACTTTTTAATAGTCTGCACACTTTTTCACTTTTATCATTGAAACCTTTTGGTTGAGTCATGTAAATTTCTTCTTCTAATTTACTATGTAAGTAAGCAGTTTTTACATCGAATTGTTTTAATTTTAAATTTTTTGACGCTGCTATCGCAAAAATCATACGAATTGATTGAAATTTTACAATAGGGCTAAATGTTTCAATATTTCGTACACCATCATCCCCCCTTTGATATTAAATTTGTCCTCAAATTTCTTTAGAGGAAAGAAAATGAATTTAAAAAAAAAATGATACAATTAATTTAACATTGATTGATTATAGCTGAAGGCTTTTCGAAACAAATTTTGCTTATTGAATAATTTTTGAAAGGAAAAAAAAATGTGAAATGGACAATGATCTTACATATTATTCATGCCGTGAATACGGTAATCGGATCTATTGGTATTATGTTATATCAGCTGTAAATTGTTCTTTTTTATGAATATGTGATTTGATATGAATTAATTTTGATTACCTTTTATTTATTTATTTATTTATTTCGGCACCATACAGCGTTTCTTCGCCAAAGGTGGTTTATTTAAATAAAAATCAAAATATTTACAATGTAAAAAATACAATTAAAAATGAAATGATTCAGTAATTGCATCGATCAATAATCTATTGCCAACCCTAACGATCTCGGAGCAAGTCACTGTGATTATTAACTGTAATACTGAATCGTACAGAGAGAATAGAAAAAAGAGAAGAGCACTGTTCAGTCAGTCTGTCTGATGAACAATTCATTCAGTCTCATTTTAATTACATTTGAGCTCACATTAAAGTCTATTACAAATTGTTCAGAAAAAGGAGTTTTAATATTATAACAACTGTTGAAAGCCTCGACCAGGAAACTTAAAGGCATATGTTTTTGGTAGTTACTGTCGATATTATGTTGTATACTCAAAAATCTAACATTTCTGACCGAGTGATAAGGAACTCTAAATTGGATTTTCTCCAGTAGTATCTCCGAACATATTTCACCCCTGATCAATTTTAAAATGAACATCACTTGAGCAATTCTCCTTCGGTCCTCCAGAGTAATCATTTGCAGTAACAGCAGCCTATGTTCATATTTAGGGAGGTGAAAGCCATTGTTCCATCTGAATCTCCTCAAGGTATACAACAAAAACTGTTTTTGAATAGACTCAATCCGTTTTATTTGTCCTAGAGAATGAGTATTCCAAACTTGAGAACCATATTCTAAAATTGGAATAACAAAACTAAAATATAATTTTTTAATAGTATAAGGGTCATTGAATTCTCTCGCAAAACGCCTAATCCAAGCAAGTCTTGATTTAGCTTTTGCAATTATGAACTCAATATGAGCCTTGAAATTAAGTTTCTCGTCCAAAATCACACCAAGATCCTTAATTTGTTCAACTCTTTCAATAATTGAACCATTAATATAGTATTTGTGATCGATAACACCTCCAAAGCGATGGAACCTCATCATTTTAGTTTTCTTAATATTCAATTCCAAATGATTCCTGTTGAAAAAATCTACCACATTGTTCAAATTATCTTGAAGAATAAAACAATCATTAATTGAATTAATATTATGAGAAAGTCTTACATCATCAGCAAAAGAGAGTAAAGACGAATCACCACAAAAGTAGGGGAGATCAGCAACAAACAAAATAAACAAGGTTGCTGCAATAGGGTATCCCTGACCAGTGCCAGAAGGAACACTGATCGGATGTGATAAATAATCATTTATTTTAACAATTTGATTTCTATCATTCATATAGGATTTAATCCAATTCAGAAGTTGTGGATTCAAACCCATAATGTTCAACTTGTACATCAAAAGATCAACATTCACAGAATCAAATGCTTTGGCAACATCAATGTAGATTGCATCTGTTTGATTATGAGGCTTTAATTCACTCAAAGTTTGAGAAGTGAATTCAACTAAATTAGTTATAGTCGATCTACCCTTCACAAAACCATGTTGACTTTTATCAATTAATGTTTTCAAATGAAAATTAAGATGATTTGCAATTATAGAATCTAATAGTTTAGGAATCACATTCTGCAAGGCAACACCTCTATAATTTTCTATATCATTCCTTGAACCATTCTTATAAATTGGCTTAACATAAGAAGACTTCCATAAAAGAGGAATATGGGAAATTTTTAGCGATTTTACTAATAACATTGTGATTGGTTTAATTAAAGTACCAATACACTTTTTAATAAACAAATTAGACAATCCATCAGGACCAGACACTAAATTACTGGGTAATTCCATAACTTTTTCAAGAATGATATTCTCATCTACGTTTATACATGGAATATTTTGACATAAATCTACAATCATTCTGAAGTTTTCAAGATTGCAAATACCAAGCGACTCCGAATCATGCTTAGTATAGGCAGATGAGAAAAAATCTGCAAATAAATTAGCTATTCCATTACCATTACTCGATTTCTGATTTTTATAATGCATTTCAATAGGTAAATCATTGACAGTTTTCCTGATGACATTCACATGTTTGAAAAATTCCGTTGGATCATTAGAAATCATCTCTTCTAATTTAATTTTATAGTTGTTGTAAGCAATGCGGGAATGACGTTTATATTCTAGACGAGCAATTCTGAAGTTATTATCATCCTCAAATGAATTATGCCTGCTTTTTAACAACTTACCCACACGATTCTTCAAGTAAACCAAATGCGTATCAAACCATTCAGGATGATTTGAATTTCTTTTCTTTCTCAAGACCACATGTGTATTAATTACTCTATTAACGCAAGAATAAAAGTTTTGCAAATTAAGATCCAATGAATTATTAGAAAGCAATAAATTCCAATCAATATCAGAAAAACAATCATTAATCACATCATAATTTGCATTTCTAAAATCCAAATATGTGCCATAACTGAGCTCATTATTAATTTTTAAATTATAATCAATAACAATAATTTCAATTGGATTGTGATGGATCTCAATATTGACCAAACAAGTATCACTTTTAATACAATTAAACAAATCTGAATCATTCGTCCAAATTAAATCCAACATATTACCATTGTTATTTGAAAATTTATTAATCTGACATAAACCAAAATCATGAAAAGAATCCAGAATCAATAATTCTTTCCTTGAACAAGCATTAATTGGATATGAAACATTTGGATTATCAACATCATTCGAGATCCATAATAAATTTGGAAGATTAAAATCACCTGAAATTATTATTGTATTTTCATTGCCAACCTTCACAAACAAACATTTCAAAACATCAACAATGTTTTCAAAAATCTTAAATGGAGAATCTGGTCTAATATACAATTCAACCAAATAAAACCTTTTATGTTTGATGTTAACACAAACACAGATAAATTCAACACCAAATAGATCACCATCAAAAACCAATCTCCCATTTAACGATTTATGAGTAGCTATCAAAACACCACCACCATGTATTTTCTTAATTTTTTGGTCTCTTTCGGTGAAAGTCGATCTATCACATCGGAAAACATCATAATACTTCGGAAAAATTTCAATATTATTGACGGTATCATCCAAATGAGTTTCACACAAGAGATAAATCATGAAATCATTAATTAAAATATTAGCGTAGAATTCCGGAATCTTGGTTTTTAAACCATTCACATTACAAGCGAAAATATGTTGATCAATTTTCTTCTCATTCATATGAGAAAACTGAGTATTCAATAACGGTAGAGTGGATGATACATTTGAATTGGCAGCATATTTGGAGAAATTTGCATTGGATTTATAAATTGATGGCACTGAATGGGATTCACGAATGGTTGGTGATAATGTTGATACCAAAAAGGATAACCATTCAAATTATGTTGATGTTGATTATGATTTTGGGACAATTGCCAATGATTATGAGGTTGTTGTAAATAATGAGTACCATTATTCATAATAGGATAACCATTTAAATTAGATTGATATTGATTTTGATTTTGTGACAATTGTCGATGATAATGAGGTTGAGACCAATGAGATGACTGATGTCGCTGTTGTTGTTGCTGTTGTTGCTGTTGTTGATGATGTTGATTTTGTTTTTTATTTAAATTTATATAATTAGAACGATGGTTATTTTGGCGCGAATCAATATTTTGCTTAGATTTATCAACCTTATTTCGAAGATCATAATAATCTTTTTTGTGAACATTTTCCTCCTTCTTATTCGATTTTTTATTTTTATTATTATTTACCATATGAGATTTGTTCACTTTTTCTTTAATCAAATTTTTCCCTTTTTTTATGATAAAAGGTTTAACACAAAAATCAGGCTTCCATAAGTCCGGATTACAAATTATTCTGGAACATTCCTCTGTTACCGTTGAAACTTTACAGGAAACAAATTTGCCTACATTCTTACTACGTTTGTGAAAGTTGAGCATCTCAACTGAGAAAGAATTCTCATGTAGTTTAGTTCTCTCAGTGATGAGTTTTTTCACGTCATCAGGCTTAGTACCAAAATTAAACTTTGAGATATGAATCAAATAAACTCCATTGACTGATTTTGGAACAGTAATCAAGTTTTTCAAAACCTTGAGTCGAGATGATAAATCTTTGAATAACAAAGAATCTTTTGCGATCCTATCAATATTCAATTCATCATGAATTTCAGAATTATTGATCACATTATTCGTGTTCAAAACATCAAGATTTTCAGATTGATCAATATTAGTACTGCTCTTATCCTCAATTATTTCACTGCACGTGTCATGAAATTGATCAGTATTCAATTCTATATCATTTTTCCTTTTTTCAAACATTCTATAGTCACATACCTCACAAGACACTGCAAATGGTGAATTTTCGTTGAAAATATATTTGAAAAATTTCAAATTATCATCACCATCACCACTTTGTTTCACAATAATCCACGTACCGTCTACTAATTTTTTCGCTAATCCAAATAATTCAAGAAGCTCTTTCACTTTTTCTTCTCTTTGTCTCATGCACTGAATAAATATTTGGTTTTTGCAGAATTTGCATTTTAAAGAAAGGCCACAATAAGTTAAACCTTGGCATTTATTATCAAGACAACTATGTGAAACCGTATCTGGCATATCGCAAAAACAAATTTTAACAACAACAATTTGATTGAATTAATAAATATAGAACAATTAAAAAAAAGATACCAAGCCGATGACAGTTAACATTTAAAAATGATTTTTTTTTGTTTTCGGTTTTTCATATAAAGGGTTGTCCATTACAGACGCAGGAAAGATACGCAGTTGACAGACGCCATTTTGTTTCATGTCATCCTATTATTTTTTAGTTGATGTAACCATTTATCGCTATGGAGCATATTCAATTTCTACGCATTATTTTATTCAAAGCACAAAAAAGTGCAAAATAAAAAAACGTCGCGCAACAACATTTTGTCGAAAACCGCCACACCGCGTAGGCGAATTCACTGCGTTTCCAGCGAGCCGCCGCCAAAACCTCTGGAAAGGGAAGAAACCCGAAAAATCAACAACACGCGTTCGCTAATGGCATTTCTCGGACCAGTTTGCACAAAACCAAACTAATACCGCCAACCAACAACCAAAACAGCCACCCCCCCGCCCCCACCCACACCACGGCCCCCCGCGAAACATCCCGGCCCCCCCCCCCCCCCCCCCCCCCCCAAAAAAACCACGAACTTAAAAATGATTTTTTTTTGTTTTCGTTTTTCATATACATAATTTTAATTTGATGTGTAGACAAATTTCGATAAAAAAAATGAATGTGTTTTGCAGTTTGTAATACTTTCAAGTGGACTTTTTTTTAACATAAGTCCAGGGTTCTTTTGTCCATATTTTTTGTTATGAAATTGGAACATTTAAGGTTTTTTTTTTTCTTACATTTTGTAAATGTGAATGAACTACCTAGGAAAAGGAAAAGAAAATAATGACGTTTTTTGCAAATGAACTAAATTATTGGCTTCAAATTTCCTAATTGAAAATGAAATTTCTGATTTTATACAAAAGAAAATAAACTCAAGTATTTTTTCATCTTAAATACTAAATTCAATACATGGCTGCGCTACTTTTGGCGACTTAGGCCGAATACAAGGCTGCGCTACTCTGGCGACTTAGGTCAAAAATACACAAGACTACGCAACTCTGGCGATTTAGGTCTTAAATACAAGGACAAGACATCTCGTCTATACGTCCATATTTGAGGCTATGCTCTGAAGGCTGCGCACGGCACATGGCGTCAGGCTTCAATATCAAAATGGTTGTGGTTTCTTTTTCAGAATAAACAAAATATAACGTCGATTTCAATTTATGTTAATGTGCTCTACACTGTCAAAATTATTCGTGAAGTTGGTCACAGATAGTCTGTTAAAATATGAAATTGACAGATTTTCCGTTGAAATATTCAAATTTAACAGAAAATTATATAAAAACACCATGGTTTCAATGTCATAATGAACGTCATAATATATTGAGGTTATGGTAAATTTACGTGGTTTTCAGATAATTTTGAATATTTTAACGGAAAATCTGTCAATTCCGTATTTTAACAGACTATCAGTGACCAACTTCACTAATAATTTTGACAGTGTAATAATGGTAGTTCGAAGACTTGATCTTTGGCGTTCAATTTGAATTTTCCTTTTCCCTTACAAACTTGATAATTTTTAAAACAATTTCATAGAAGATATTCTTTTTTTTTCATATTTATCAAACAACATATATATTTTCAAAAATGCGTTGATGCAAAACAATAATAATTAATGTACGTGAATGTACTTTTTTTCTGTTTGAACTAAATGATAGTTTGATAGATGCTTTTTTTTTGGAATACTTCAAATGATATTCTTTTTTTTTTCATAATTAAACAAAACTTTTGTTATTAATTTTCATAACTAATGTAGTTTCAATGATTTTTGCGCAAATTTTTTCTTAAGAACAAACCCTTTTTTTTGTAACACTTTGAATGATAATTTTAACTCTAACTTCCCGACTAAATGGTAGTAGTCACGTTCACTTGATCTTACTCATTTTGAGAAATGTTGCTCTGGACTCGTGCATTTGGTGTTGAGTTGTCTTTTTCTTTGAGTTTTGATGTCCGAATTATGAGAGAACACAGGTTCGTTTCCTTCGCAGTGCCAAATGTAATGATAATTGTGTGATGCAGTGAATGGAGGATGAATTTTAGGTTTGAATGATGGGAAGACAACATCGAATATTTGATGAAACAAGGTGCTGTTGACTGAACGTTCGCGATCTAACAATTGATTAACTTAATGCTAAATACAGTTTTATATTTGGAAAGCGCAATTGCAATGCGACGAAACGACATTGCGTATGCCGCGCTTAAACATAATGAGCGATTGACGCTATCATATAAATATGTATACACTACATTTTTTTCTTTTGGCAAAATCACTAATTTCCATATCGAAACATAACTTAATTAACGAATTGTATTCGTCATTCATAGCATCAATCCATTTGTCTTTGTTTTTACTTCTCATTGCTTCCTCGTAGTCTTCATTCACTACTAAAGCAGCAGTTTCACTATTAATTGCACATAAATTGTTTTGTTGATTTCGTAAACGTGGATTAATTATATTTTCCGAACTTACGTTACACCAACGATCTTTTTTATGTTCATCGCGAAATAAAACTTGATTGTTTTAACCGGCTGATTCGTATGAAGTGTCACTTATTTCCACAATTGATTGATTTTGCGAATTTACCGATTCGCTCAAATTGTTATTTTGTTGATTTTCTTCAAACATTGTGTCGTTGAGAAATTTTTCACTTTCATTCGTACTAACCGATTTGTTGTTCGCACTTTTTTCAATTGAATTTATCGTTTCATTGGAATTATTTTCACTGACAATAATTGAGTCCATTTTTTCGTTAAAAATTACATCACGAGTTACCTCAACTTTATATTTGGCCAAACAGATAGCATTTGTATGGAAAATGTCAAAAAATGTTCCGTAAAAAATTTATAAGCGCCAACTAAAATTTTACTGAGGTATTATATTCTTTGCAGAAAATTTTTATTTCATGCAATTTATTTCATTTATCATAAGATGTTTCAATTTTGATGGGAAACAAATTTATTCGATAATAATTGAAATTTATTTACTTCATATATTAATTCACATAAATAAACAAATGTTTATGCCAATGACAAGAATGAACATAGCCAAAAAAAACGCTGTCACACGCTCTCATGATCTGAACGTAATCACGTATTTCAATGTATCTTCACGACTTATGGAGAGCATGTGGTACCTAATACCAACAGATGGCGTTATTGTTAGTACTTTTGATTTTCATTCTAAAGAACACTATCCGCTTGATATTTGGCCAAATTTAGCACTCTGTATCCTTTCGATTCATTGCTATAACCGACAAAAATACCTTTTACTGATTTTGCATCCCATTTTTGTCTTAACTGTTTCGGAATGTGTGTGTAGACATCAACGCCAAATATTTTGAAATCAATTTGACTTGGTTGTTTGTTAAACCATAATTCATACGGTGTCTTTCCTTTGATTGTTGATGTTCCCGTACGATTGATAACATAAACGACTGTATTCACCGCTTCAGCCCATAAATTCAAATTTAATTCTTTTGAATACATCATTGTTCGAGCTGCTTCAACAATAGTGCGCATTTCTCGTTCGGTGCTACCGTTTTGTTCCGGTGAATATGCTACACTTTCTTCATGTCGAAAGCCTTCCTCAATTAAATATTGTTCCATATTTGCATTCACATATTCTGTTCCTCTGCCTGATCGTAGCACTTTTATATCTATTCCAAATTCATTTCTTGAATTTCTTTCAAACCTTTTGAAATGCTCGAAAACTTCCGATTTACTTTTCATAAAAAAATGGAACGATAATGAGAGAAATCGTCTTTAAATAAAACAAAATATCGTGAACCACCAATCGATTCCTTTTGCATTGGGCCGCACACATCTGAATGTACGAGTTCACCACATTGTTTCGATTTACTGTTACTCACACTGAAACTCATTCTATGTTGTTTACCGTAAGCGCTCGCTTCACAAAAGAATTTTTCATCATGATAGTCAATGTTCTTTTGTCGCAGAAAATCTTTTATATGCGCAACATTTTGATGACTTAGTCTTTCATGCCACAGTTTAATTGATTCCTTTTTATAAGCAATATTTACACTTTGTTTCGATACTCTACAGATTTTGAGAGACATGTGATATAACTTTACTCTGAGGACTCCCACTATAACTGAGGGGTTGGGAGTGAAAAAGGCCAAGAAAAAGTTTTAAGTAAAAGTGTCAACTCTCCATACAATTTATAAGGCGATTGCATGCTGTTTTGTATGGAGTGTGGACACTTTTACTTAAAACTTTTTCTTGGCCACTTTCACTCCCAACCCTTCAACTGTACTGTCGCCTTTCATAATTTTGCAACCATTTTTGTTCATACGTAAATCATAGCCTTTATCAAGAGTTGCACCCGCAGAAAATAGATTAACGTGTAAATGTCTATATCACCTTGACTTTTTAAACAGCATATGACTGGTTGCACCAGAATCTAAAATCCAATTATCTTTTTTAATCGTATCAATGTTGCAAACTAATGCGTCGGCTCTATTCACATTTTTTTCAGTGCGTAGTTTCGGACAGTCACGACGCCAATGAAAACCAGCATAGCACATGTGGCATTTGCCCGGCTCTTTCTTTTGATTTTCTGTTTTTTGTGAATTGTTCTTTTTTGCGTGTTTCTTTTTATTAAACTGTTTCGCTAACAAAGCATCACATTTCTCCGTCTTATTCGGAATGTATCGACTCTCTTCGTTCATGAATCGCATACGCAAATTTTCAAGCGTTCGTTCTTCTTTTGTGGTAGATTCCCTGCACTATGAAAATGATTCAAATCAAAAGGCAACGTCATCAGAATTTTTGTTATGACCATTGAATCACAGATCTCAACGTCTAAATCGCTCAATTGTTTAACAATTTCATCAATCTTTGAAATATGAGTCGCTATGTCGTCATTTGGGTCTTTAATGAAATTGTAAAACCGTTGTTGCAAAAAATGAACACTACACGCGGACTTTTGTTCGTATACACCATGTAAATTGTTCCACATTTCACATGAGTTTTTACAATTTATGATGTGTAAAATTGCTTGCGGACCGGTGCTTGTTGCGATAACCTTTTTTGGTTTTATATCTTTCTTTTTCCAAATATCCATTTTTGTTTGAAACGTAGTATCAGAAATTTCCGGTTTTCTCATTTCTCCACTGACGACATCATAACATTCGTTTACTTCTAATAACATTTTTATTTGAAATTTCCAATTAATCCATTGACTTTGATTGTTCAGTTTTTCGACTTTATAATCAAAGTTGTCCATCCTTCTTGCCTAACCTCGTGCTCAAACAAATCTACCGATATAGTTCTTTGTTTATTTACTTTCTTAAATAAATCTTTACGATAAACTCTTCGACTCTTCCTTTTGTTCGTCTTTATTTATTTAAAATATAATTTTTTTTATTTAATTTAATCGATGAAATTTGATACCTTTTTAAATTATTGTGTAGTATTGGCGTACTCTGGGCACATAACCTATAGAAAATTGAATTGAAACAAGCAGTTTTATATGCGTCTGCACTCAGCGATGGTAAAAACAAGAAGAAAGAATTCTTTATTAATTGCATTGAAAAAGCAAATCATACAGTCTGTGTAAATGTGAATACTGTCAAAAGTGACAGCCTTTCAACAATTATTTTTTATGTCCAATAAACTTACATTTTAAATATCTGCATCGAAACATTCATAATTACTGATATCTGAATGCTTATTCTTTCATACAAAATACTTTGCAAACAAAACATAACCTCAAATTTCATAGTTACATAGTTAGATTTCACCTTAATAAGTGAAAAACTTAAAAAAAATTATTTTCTACGGTTACAGTAATTTTTAAAATATCTTTCAAACCAATAATCATCCATAAAGTAGAAATAACACATCCTTAGTTCAGTGGCTCTTAGTCTAGAAGGTCGACAGTTCAACACAAAACAAGAATTGACGGCGGCCGTAGAGGCGGTTTGGCAGAACATCCCACAGACCAAAATCGAATCATGTATGACTGTTTACCGCATCGAATCATCGCATTACATGATGCCAAAGGCAAATGGACTAAATATTAATCGCGATTAATTAATAAATAATCAATATTTTTGTTTTCTTATTCTCATATTTCAAAACAAAAAAGACAACAACAAAATCAAGTTCACTGTATAACGTATAAATATTGTGAATTTTGTGCAAATCATCGTGCAGTGCTTTCATCAACAAAACAATAATATTTACTATATAGTAAATTCTTTGAAAGTGTAAACATGAACAATTTTGAACAACTGCTCAAAGAGAAAAAAACTGAAATTGATGAGTTAAACAGTCTGATTCGTAATTATAAGTGGAACGGTTCGGATAGGAAGACGGAGAGGTATTTAAAAGATAAATACATAACATTCAAAAAACTATTCCGAGTTATCAGTGAAAAGAACAATCAGTTATTACCATATTATAATGAGTTGCAGCCGTATTTCAAAGACAAATTATTCGAAAAAATT
This sequence comes from Resseliella maxima, assembly GCA_029041755.1. Lineage (NCBI taxonomy): Eukaryota > Metazoa > Arthropoda > Insecta > Diptera > Cecidomyiidae > Resseliella > Resseliella maxima. The sequence goes on along the minus strand of JAQOWM010000527.1, from coordinate 118,127 downwards.
AAAACGTTATTCGAAAGTTCACTTATTGACATTGAAAACCGTTCAAAAGCTATTAGTACTGACGAAGCAAACGGGTCGTCAATGCAAAGTGAAAAAACGACCGTAAAGCCATCTAAATCGTTAAACAATTTTGTTAACGAGGGCGGATCATCTACGTCAACAGAAAAAACAAGCAATAATTCAGATGATTCAAAAAGTGAAACGAGAAATGGACGTTGCAACACCAAAGGGGAATGTGAAGGTCGATGTGTCGATGAGCAATTTGACAATCAATTGGAATGAATTAAGAAAATCAGTGCTAGAGTATAAGTCGACATGAAAAAATACATGGAACTTTCTGGTAAGCTCAATGATTTACTTTGTTCATTTCAAATGTGCTCACAACAAATATTCAATTTTCGCTCCCAAAAATAGAATTATCAGAATTTACATGAAAACTTTCCGAATGGAATTTTATCAAAAAATTGATAAGGGATTGAAGATTGAATATTTTAAAACATGTATAAATGGTTCCGCGCGGAAAATTATAAATCATGTAGATCCTACGCCACAGAATTATGACTTGTGCTATGTATTGATTCGAAAAAGATTTGAAAACAATAGAGATTTGGTGAATGTTTTGATTGATAATATCATTCAATTGCTAAAAATAAAAAATGAAAAAACTATCGCACTAAGAACAATGCATGACACAGTTTACGAATCGATTTTGTCAATAAAGAATTTGGGCGTAAGCAACGAGTGTTTTTTGGATTTTTTTTATGTCACATTTTGTTGAGAAAACTTGATTCGTCTACGATTATTCATTACACAATGCTGCAAAAAGTTTTTTTTTCATACTCAATTTTTCTCATGATTTTCTGTTAGTATATTGTGTTGCCATTCCAAAACGCCAAAAATTTTGAAAAAGTCATAGCCGGTTGCTGAGTTATGGCCCAAAATGTGAAAAAAGTCATTTTTTCGGTTTTTGGACCCTTCTCGAGGCCATAAATCACAAACCAGTTATCATATCCCAGAAAGTAGATTTTTTGAAGACGTTTTGGAAAGGTGGCATCAACACAAACATTTTAAGTATAAAAACATGAAATTTGGTCAACATTTGTGGGTGCTATGGGCTCTCAAAGCGACTCAATCGCCGATTTTTCGACCAACTTTCACGGACTCAAGTTTGATAGCTTAACTTTTAGGTACAATTGAGACGAACATTTTAAGACTATGAGCATGAAAATGTGTGAGCTAATAAGAAAGTTACAGAAGAAAAACGAACATGCAATTTTTGACTTACCTTTCTTTTTTACCTCTTTTAAACTTACATATTTCGGGTATTTTATATCATTGAATGTAGATACGTTTTGGAAAGATGGAGTACGTACGAACATTTTGAGTGCTTGGACACCTAAATCTGACATCAATAACGATTTCTATAAGAGCATAAAGGCAAAATTTCTATATTTTTTTTCCTACTTTTATCATTTTTTGGACGTTCCAAATGCAAAATACATGAAAATTTGCATTTTTTTTTGCTAAAACATTTCGAATACATAGAATAAGAGTAATTTAAGAGATACTTGAGCAATTTGGGGGGGCAGAATTAAAAGTAAAACATATACAATATGTAAACCTCAATTATATGCAAATTTTGAATATACCGCCATAGTAATATTTTTTTTTTTTATTTATTATTATTACGGCACCATACAGCGTTTCTTCGCCAAAGGTGGTTTATTTAAACAATTTTTAAATTTATTTACAATTTATTTATAATACATGGTTAATTCAATACTTGTATCGAATCAACAATCCATTGCCAATCCTAATGATTTCGGAGCAAGACTCTGTGATTGTTGAACTACAAATATGAATTGAAATGGAACAAACAACAATTGGTTAATTCATAGGTTTCCCAAACAATTCAAATAATCTTTTCTTAACTACTTCTGAACTGATATCAAAATCTATTACAAATTTATTCAAAAATTTTTCGTTGTAGAATTTGTTGAAAGTTCCAATCAGAATATTCAAAGGTATATTCTTTTGATAGCCACGATTATTAGTCTGAATTCTCAAAAATTCAATATTTCTAACAGAATGATATGGAATTCTAAATTGTATCTTCTCCAAAAGAGACTCCGAACGTATTCATCCTTAATCAGCTTTAGAATGAACATTATTTGAGCAACACTTCTACGACTTTCCAAAGAAATCATTTGTAACAGCAGCAATCTATGTTCATATTTTGGAAGGTGAAATCTATTGCTCCAATTGAATCTTCTCAAAGCATAAAGTAAAAATTGCTTCTGAACAGATTCAATTCGTCTTGCTTGTCCCAAGTTGTGAGTGTTCCAAACCTGAGATCCATATTCTAGAATAGGAATAACGAAACTAAAAAACAAAATTTTAATTGTATACGGGTCATTAAAATCTCTAGCAAAACGTTTGATCCAAGCCAGCCTTGATTTTGCTTTTGCAATCATGGATTCAACATGAGCTTTGAAATTAAGTTTCTCATCCAAAATCACACCAAGGTCTTTAATTTGATTAACTCTTTCAATTAATAACAATAATAATTATTATTATTATTGATTTGACAATTGTTTATCTGTCATCAATCAATCAAAGAGTAAGTGAAGTGTGCAACTGTTGAAGTGTAAACAAAACATTTGATAAAAAATCGTTAAAATGTCGTCTGAAAATTATATTTGCAAAGTTGAAAAAGATCATTTTTGCTACATTTGTGGCAAATATCGATTTAAAAATCAATTAATGGAAATAAATCAAAGAATAAAAGAAACATACGAAAAATATTTTGGTATAAAGGTACGTGAGAACGATATCGAATGGTCGCCGTCTCTTTGTTGTAAATCGTGTAATATCGGATTATCAAAATGGATGTCTGGAAACGGTGGAATGCCATTCGCAAAGCCGAAATGATTGCTACTTTTGTTTAGTTCGTTTGCCTCAGATAATTTCAGTTCAAACGATAGATAAAATTGAATACCCCGAAACAGCTTCTATTGTTTATCCGGAACGACATAATGATTCAACTCCAATTCCAAATCCACCTGGTGGGTCATCAAAGCAAACAATGGATATATCGACAACCACAACAACAAATACAACAGGGAGTGATGGCAGTCATAATCCTCGATAAAAACAACCGTTTAACCAAAAAGAATTGAATGATTTAATTCGTGATCTTAATTTGAATAAAGATCAATCGGAATTGTTGTCATCACAATTAAAAGAACGTGGATTCGTTGATGACAACACCAAAGTATCATTTTATCGACGAAGAAATGATTCTTTGCCAAGAATCTTTGGTACAATATTTCAAAAAAGATGACGAATAATGTTGCTGGCTTATTCAATGAAATGAAACAACCATATGATTCGAATGAATGGCGTCTTTTTGTGGATTCGTCTATGGAGAATTTGGTTTCTGCTCTAGTACACATTGGAAATGAGAAGCCATCTGTTCCTGTTGGTACGTATCACTTCACATACATGAATGAAATTCAAACAAGAAAAATGCTAGGGTTTTACTTTTAATTCTGCCCCAAATTACTCCCAAATTGCTCAAGTATCTCTTAAATTACTCTTATTCTATGTATTCGAAATGTTTTAGCAAAAAAAATGCAAATTCTCATGTATTTTGAATTTGGAACGTCCAAAAAATGATAAAAGTAGGAAAAAAAAAATATAGAAATTTTGCCTTTATGCTCTCATAGAAATCGTTATTGATGTTAGATTTAGGTGTCCAAGCACTCAAAATTTTCGTACGGACTCCATCTTTCCAAAACGTATCTACTTTCAATGATATGAAAACAAATACCCGAAATATATAAGTTTAAAATATGTGAAAAAGAAAGGTAAGTCAAAAATTGCATGTTCGTTTTTCTTCTGTAACTTTCTTATTAGCTCACACATTTTCATGCTCATAGTCTTAAAATGTTCGTCTCAATTGTACCTAAAAGTTAAGCTATCAAACTTGAAAAAGGGTCACCTGGTTGCTGGGATATGGGTCGTCAAGTCCGTGAAAGTTGGTCGAAAAATTGGCGATTGGGTCACTTTGAGAGCCCATAGCACCCACAAATGTTGACCAAATTTCATGTTCTTATACTTAAAATGTTTGTGTTGATGCCACCTTTCCAAAACGTCTTCAAAAAATCTACTTTCTGGGATATGATAACTGGTTTGTGATTTATGGCCTCGAGAAGGGTCCAAAAACCGAAAAAATGACTTTTTTCACATTTTAGGCCATAACTCAGCAACCGGCTATGACTTTTTCAAAATTTTTGGCGTTTTGGAATGGCAACACAATATACTAACAGAAAATCATAGTGAGAAACATTGAGCTAAAATGCTGCAGCATTGTGTTATGAATGTCAGTTAGAGGATGCAAACGTTGCCAAATTTTCTTTCATATATTGAAAATCGTTTTATGGCTCTGGAATCTGTTAGCTCCAAAAATGAAAACATCTTTACAAATTATCAAAACGGCTTTACAAAACACGAAAAGCCAATGTGTGTTTTTTCGGATAAAAAATGTTTGTTTTGCAACAATGGCCAAGATTACATTATACAAATGTACATCGTTTGCAAAAAAAAAGTCCCAAAGATTGTTTTGATTGGGCAAAACAAAAGAAAATTTGTTTTAATTGCCTAACATGTTCACATCGTACTCATGATTGCAAGAGCAAATTTGTATGTAAATTTTGCAAAAATCATCATCATTCGTTGCTCCATTTGGAGACAAGAAAAGTTAAAGAAAAAACAATTAAAACAAATATCGCAAATATTGAGCTAATTGAGGTTCAGGCAACAACTGCTATGAACAAATTTGGCACAGTTTTGTTGGCTACGGCTATGATTGAAGTGCGTGCAAAAAATGGTGCATCCGTCCATGGGAGCGTCTTGACAGAACAAAGAAAAAAAAGACTGTTTGCGCTGTGTACCAGCATGGTGGCGAAATGTGTAAGCATGAATTGTTCTCAATAGATGGCGTGTGTAGTCTTGCAATTACATGAAAATTTTCATGCATTTTTTTATTTGTAAAATAAATAATTCCCGGAATTTATTTTATAACAAAAAATTATTTCGTTTTGTGTTTTTTATAGCATCGATAAAGAAATTAAATTCTTATTTGTTGAAAATAACAAGTTTATGTTATTTATATTTATTTATAATCATAACCTTTATCTGTATTTGATGTTCATATTGATCAAAAGTCAAAAGACCTAGACTGGTTGTGTAATGTGAAATTTTAATCCTAATTCAGCAAATGTGCAAATATTATATCCATTATAGCGAAAATGTTCTCCTTCAAGTATACAGAATAATAATTAAATTGTTGAGTTTTATTTCTGTAGCTCTTATTTATGCATGAAAAATGATTGATCAATATGAATTTGATTAATTGACCAAGTAAAAACATAATTGATTTTACCTTTTGTGAATTTGTCATTGTCATTGGATTCATAACCTCAATTTTTTTCCCGTGCTATTCATTATTTAGCTTGTTCAAAATTTTACTCATCAAGTTTTGCATTGCATCATAATAAAATTCATGTTTTCCATACGAATTTTCTGATAAAATTAATACAAAATATCGCTTGTTGCTCACACATTTTAGCTCATTACAAAGAAAATAATTATAAATGAAAACATTCTTCAATATATAAAAAAAGACCAAATATAATTGATATTCAGATAAAAATAATGATGTTGAATAATATACTGTGTGACAAACGCAATGCTTATTTGAATAAGCGATTGCCTGAATTGCCAATGTAAAAAAAATAATGTTTATAAAGAATTAAATGAAATACAGATCAATATTATGATTACCATCAATAATAATTTCTATTTTAATTGAAAAAAAAATTTAAATGGATAAAAAAAAAATTCTGCACATCAAGATTTAGATCACGGCATCTCCTGACGAATTGCTTGTATATGAATGAAAGATAGCAAATTGTTCATTTATTCTTTTGTATCGATGTGAGAGTAAGGCTCTTGTTGACTGTCAATACAATAGACCGTAATATTTGTGATTTGGAATAAATTGATAATTTTTTCAGAAAATCTTCTAATTTCATTAAAAAATGCCTGGAAAAAATCTAATTTGTTCTGATTTAATGAAAAAAAGCCGCTACTGTATGTTCAGTTCATTGTATTGGTGCTTATTGTAAAATAACTCCAATTGATGTTCAAAACCATCAAATGAAGTGCAAAGTCAGTATCATTCGCAATGTTTAGATCGGTCGTCAATTTCTATGACATTTTTATTTCCATATAATTATATATTATTTTATCAATTAAAACAAATAATATCAATCCGGATTATTTTTATTTATGGGATTTTGTGTTATAAATAATAAAGCACGCAATACTAGGCTGTCCGATAATGACCTGAAAAAATGGATGAAAATTTTTTTTTTTTTTGTGAAAATCGATTTTATTCTTCAACATAATCTCCTTTTAGCTCGATACACCGAGTCCAGCGATTTTCCAACTTTTTTATCCCTTCCAAATAATAGTATGATGTTTGTCGTCCAAAATAGCTATCTGTTTCCCATTCCACTTCTTCATTTGATCCAAAACGCTTACCAGACAACCATCTTTTCAGGTTTCCAAACAAATGTTTGACGTATTCGACATAAATGTTTGACGTATTCGACATTAATGTTGTACATTTTGTTGCTCCTCATAAATTGTTGTTTTTTTTTGTATTATAAGTCCATTTATATTGCTGTGATATTTTTTTTGTTGTTCATAAGTGTTCGTTCCAACAGAATATCTCAATATTTTTATCCAGTGCTTATACTGAGGATCGATACGTATCCGAGATATTTTTCTCGTATCGGATATTTAACGTTGCGTTGCTTCTCCTCCTATTTACACCAAATGTATGGCACAAAGCGAGGCGCACACGTACATTTAAAATCACCACAGTTGCGTGCTGATTGAGTATTGTAACATATTAACTTAATAATTAAATTATTCTTTTTATATTTTTTAATTATTTGGAGAAAATCAGTCATCTCATTCGCCTCTCCTCTTAGCTGCGTGCTCTTTCGTATCTCCTACAAATAGGCGCTCTTTCCGACTATAGAGCAGAGCTGCTATTTGCGTATGTATACATAAAAAATGAATCAATTTCCAATTGATTTTTCTTAGTTATCCGGTAGGAAAAACGCAAAAATAAATTAATTTTTGACTATAGTAAAAAAAATTTCAAGACCTATCAACTAGAGGTGTCAGTTACCCAGGCTGATCCATGGATTTCCAGGATTTGGCCTGCATTCCAAGGCTTCCTGTTTGGAATTTCATGAAAAATTGGTGTAGATAATTTTATGTATATTTTTATATGAAATTCTAAATAGGAAGCCTTGGAATGCAGGCCAAATCCTGGGAATCCATGGATCAGCCTGGGTAACTGACACCTCTAGTTGATAGGTCTTGAAATTTTTTTTACTATAGTCAAAAATTAATTTATTTTTGCGTTTTTCCTACCGGATAGCTAAGAAAAATCAATTGGAAATTGATTCATTTTTTATGTATACATACGCAAATAGCAGCTCTGCTCTATAGTCGGAAAGAGCGCCTATTTGTAGGAGATACGAAAGAGCACGCAGCTAAGAGGAGAGGCGAATGAGATGACTGGAGAAAATCATTTAATTCAAAAATTAATAATTAAAAAATTAAAGAATTTAATGGGAATAATTTAATTATTAAGTTAATAAGTTACAATACTCAATCAGCACGCAACTGTGGTAATTTTAAATATACGTGTGAGCCTTGCTGGGTTCCATACATTTGGTGTAAATAGAAGGAGAAGCAACGCAGCGTTAAATATCCGATACGAGAAAAATATCTCGGATACATATCGATCCTCAGTATAAGCACTGTTTTTATCAATTTCAAGTGCAATAATTAAATTTTCGACGAACAAATAAATACAAAAAAGAAAAAAGAATAAGAATATAAAACAAAAGAGAGAAACAATCATACGATTGAGCAGTGTCTGCGTTGCATTGGTGTGAATCTGTATGCTCATATACATATATTGTACATTTCAACTCAATCCACTTGTTTCGTTTCATTTGTGCATCGTTTCATTTGTTTACATCAAAATGAATTGCAAATCATGTGATTTTGAAATAACAAGCACAGATAATTCAATTCACTGTCTCGGTCTGTGTAAGGCCAGTTTTCATTTTTCTTGTTTGTCAAAAAGCAATAAAGCATACAAAAAATCGTTGATTACATTGCTAAATGACATTCAAAACTTGCTATGGTTTTGTGATGATTGTCTTTCCGATGTGACAGGTGCGTTTTCGCCGCATTACGACCAATACAATCAAAACACTATCTCGGCTGACAAACATTCAACACATTCACAACAGCCAACTCAATTGCAGCAATTTTCAAATGTTCAGCAACAACAACAATGTGAAATCAAACTTGCTGATTGTGTTTTAACACCACCGACAATTTCTGTTGATTCTTCTCAATCTGACAAATCATCTCAAATGGATACAGATGATAATGATGATGAATCAATCGAACGCACAAACACAAATTTATCAAAACGACGCCGCATCTCCAGCGATAATTATGAATCTGATGCTACAGATATCTTGACAAATGTTTCAAATGTAAACAAAGCTACATCGACCAACTATCGCACCATTTATTTGTCTCGTTTTAAGCCATCGACGACTGAAACAGATATTTTGGAGCACATTAATGTTCGCCAACGTGACCAATCTGAAATTATTGAGTGCAAAAAGCTATTATCTGTGAATTTCAACCTGGATAAATTAACATTTGTCTCGTTTAAATTATCGGTACACTCAAGATTTTATGAAGCTTACATTGATAAATCGTTTTGGCCAAGTGGTATTACTGCCAGTGAATTCATTGTTAAACCATCGAAGACCAAATCAAAAACTAAGGCTCAACCACCGAAAATTCGTTTCAATCCGTTCTCAGTCCGGAAATCTCAACACAAGCCAGACTTTTCAAAATCAAATTCAAACTCCACTGTGAATGGCAGATCCCTCAAATCAAATCGGTTCAACTTCAATATGGAACAAAAGCATTCGAGGGTTAAAAATGATTTTTCAAATTCAAATCGCAAAAATTATTTTCATGCCCCCAAATCAAATGAATACAACCATAATCGGTCCAACCAAAACTCAAATCAAAAAAACTACAATGGCCGCAACAAATTACACTCAAACAGGCATCAAAATTACCAATTCGTGCGGCAGGGCAATCTCGATTGCAACAACCAAAACGCATCGCAGCTCATGGGATCGGAGCAACTGCTCCTAATAAATCAAATGTTAAGCTGGCAGTTAAACAGCATGTTGAACCGTCGTTAGTGCGTAGTGATATTTATTATCAAAACACTCGTGGCTTGCGCACTAAATCAAAAACTTTCTTTGGAAACTCGTCTCTATTTGCATATTTGATCATCGTTTTGACTGAAACTTGGCTAAACAAATCTCATTTTTCTACTGAATTCTTTGACAAGTCATACAATGTTTTTCGCAAAGATCGATATGAAACCGGATCAATCTTAAGCCGTGGTGGTGGTGTTCTTATCGCTGTGAGCTCCAAATTAAACTCAGCAAACATAGTGCTCGACAACTCAGCTCATTTGGAGTATGTTTGTGTGAAAGTATCAATGAATGGGTGGTTATGTTAACTGTCAATTCTTAAACACTACTTTTAATTTAACTCCGAGATTTTATTGAATTTATTTAATTTGGAATATTTTTCTGGTTATTATAATTATAAAAGTGTTTTTAAGTTGGAAATTCACTATAATTAATTGAAGTTTGTAATTTAAACTGTGATTTTCGAAGTGAAATTTGATTCTTTGTTCATCTGTTGTGATACTTTATTTGTTGTTGTTCAAAATGCATTGTTGTGTCAAAGAAAATTGTAGCAGTGAAAGATTGAATGGTTTACACGTAATTTGCTATCTTTGCAAGAAAAAACGATACGTGAATTGCCTTTACAAATTTTTTGGACTGGAGACAAAATATTTATTTACGCAATTAGGCATCATGGATGGTGAAACTAATAAAGCAATTCCGGATATACTGAGAATCACATTGCCAATTTTCCATGAAATTTTTTCTGCTAATTCACCATATGCTGTCACTTGTGATTATTGTAAGACCGAATCATTTAAAATATTGAATGGTGAATTAAAAGTGATTAATCCAGATAAATTTAATGATATGGAAAATGAAATAGAACATTTAAAAAAGAAAATAATTCAACTTCAATCACAGTTGACAGAGAAAACAAACCTTACAACTGAAATGTTGAATAGTCCAAGCACTTCAACAGTAATTATTCAGAATGAAGAAGTGAATAATACAATTCAAGATGTTTTGACTGCAAATATTTTGAACAGAATAGATAGAATTGTTCATCCAAAAGTGGTACCCTCTCCCATTGGTGGAGTTTTTTCTCTTGTTGCTTCTAAATTCGAAACGAAGACTAAACCGAGTGACATCATTTCGCTTATTGTTGAGAAAACTGGCCTGATGTCAGATACATTCTCTGTTGAAGCAATGTCGCGTAAGAGATTTAGAGGGAAAAAATTTGCATCTTTTAAAATATGCACTTTTTCAAAAAAGAATTGTGATATTATTTTGAACGGTACTTTTTGGAAACCAGAGCATGTTGTTGCTGTTTTTATTGAAAACAAAAACAACAACAAAAACAACAACAAAAACAACAACAACAACAATACCAACAACAAAAATAAAAGCAACAGCAATAATAGTAAAAATGATCATAACTCTCAAAAATCATTTGGCCAAAGGCAGAATCATTTTACTAATTCTCAAAGAGGATTTAATTACAGGAATCGTAATTTTAATGGCCAGCAATCACGTCGAAATCAGAATCAACATCAGCAATCACGTTGGCATCAGCAATCTCATCAAAATTATAATCAGCATCATGAGAGTCAAAGAAATCAGCGACCATTTCAACCACAACAGCAATTTAATCAAAATCAACAAAATAAAGAAAATAAACAGAATAAAAATATAGGAAATAATAATAACAACAAAAACATCAATAGAAACAACAATAGAAACTACAACAGAAACATTGGATTTAAAAGTGTTAACATCAATAAAAATATTGGTCATGAACAGAAGTTCAATGGATACCGTTCGAACTGGAATCTTAATCAAAATAATCGTCAAAAGTTCCAGCAATATCGTAGAAATTATAATCAATTTCATGATAGCCGAATGAATCAACAACGATCTCAAACAAATCAACGATTTCAACCACAACAACAATTTCAACCACAACAACAAATCCAACCACAACAGCAATTAAATCAAAATCGACATCAACTTAATTGGAATAGTCCTCCTTTTTGGAATCAAATGTATCCGGTCCCTTTCATGAATCCAATGCACTACCCTCAATATATGAATCCGAATCAATTTCATCAAAATGTTGTACCCTTTCAAATGTACCAACCCAGTTTTCGTTATTGAGTGTTCAAAGCAATGATGTTGAAATGAAGGGCTACATTTACTCGTGCAATATTAATGGATTAAGGACTAAATTACCAGAATTTTTTTCAAATATACTGATTAATGATTTCAAAATATATTTGCTTTGTGAGACGCATTTGGATTGCACCATTAATAACAATGAAATTTTTCCAAATAATTTTGATGTATTTCGGTGTGATCGGACCAACCTTACTGAGAGAGATCAAACTATTAAGAAGACCAATGGTGGTGGTGTTTTGATTGCCACTCACAAATCTTTGAATGGTCAGTTAATATTTGACGGTGAATTGTATGGTGTTGAGGTTGTTTGTGTGAGTATTAACATTAAATTCCGAAAGTTTTATTTGGTTGAATTGTATATCAGACCTAATTCACCATTTAAAGTTTTTGAGAATATTGTTAATGCAATGAATTTCTTATTATCGAAATCAATTCACAAAGATTCAATTATTGTATCGGGTGATTTCAATTTACCTGAGTGGATTTCGAATGACATTGATAATCCGAACATTTTCTATCCTATTAATGCGTGTTCGAGGAAGGAGTTATTTATTTTGGATTCCTTTCATGAGTTTGGTTTATCACAAGTTAATGGTTTTTCAAATGATAATGGTAAGATGTTGGATTTGATCTGGACAAATGACCCAGACTTGTTATATTGCCTAAATAGTGATATTTACTTGGTGAAATCTGAAATCCATCACAAACCCATTGAGATTGTCATTTATGGAAGCCAAAATGATGTCAATAATTTCAATCATTGTTTTTTTCTTGATTTTAGAAATGCTGATTATGATATCATAAATGACTGTTTCAACAATATTAATTGGGATTTGTTATTATCTGATAACTCACTTGATATTAATTTGAACAATTTTTATTCTTGTGTCAATAACGCAATTGACTCTCATATTAAGTTAAAGAAAAGAATTGTTTCTACTCATCCTAAGTGGTTTGACTCAATTATGATTAATTTAAAGAATAAATTGAATAAATTGCGTAAAAAAAGGCATAATTCATTGGAAGATGACAATTGTTTTAAAATTGCTCGTACGGAATATAATAGATATTCTCGAATTGCTTATAATAACTATAAGATGAAAATGGAGGAATTGATTGTCGATGATCCAATGGAATTTTTCAAGTATGTTAATGCAATTAGGAAGACTACCAATGACTTTCCGAATGAAATGCATTACAATGATCGAAAATCTTGCAAAGATACAGAAATTGCAAATCTTTTTGGTGAATTTTTCGCTTCTGCATATACTCAACACAATTTAAGTTTATCAGATATATGTAACTTCGGAAGTTTTGAAGCTATTGTGAATTTATGTCAAAATATTCCCAAATTGATTATTGATGAAGCAGATATTATTCAAAAAATTCTTGAAATTCCTAATAATTTGATTTCTGGTCCTGATCGTTTACCTAATTTGTTTATTAAAAAATGTATTGGTACCTTGAGTAAACCAATTTCTATTTTGTTAGATAAATCGCTCAAATCTGGTTATATTCCTAATTTATGGAAATCATCTTTCGTTAAACCTATATTTAAACGTGGTTCAAAGAATGATATTGAGAATTACAGGGGTGTTGCTCTACAAAATGTGATTCCAAAGATTTTGGATTCAATTATTGCGACACACTTGAATTTTCATATTAAGAACATGGTTGATGTGAGTCAACATGGTTTTGTAAAGGGAAGATCAACTATTACGAATTTGGTTGAATTTACTTCTCAGACGTTGAATGAACTAAAGCCGCATAATCAAACAGATGCAATTTACATTGATGTGGCTAAAGCATTTGATTCTGTAAATGTTGAACTTTTGATACATAAATTAAATATCATGGGATTGAATTCACAACTTTTAAATTGGATAAATTCTTATATGAATGGTAGGAAACAAATTATCAAAGTAAATTATTGTGAATCAGATCCTATTGAGGTTTTTTCGGGTACGGGTCAAGGTTATCCCATTGCTGCAACCTTGTTTATTTTGTTTATCATTGATTTACCAAAATACAGTGGTGACTCATCAATTCTTTCATTTGCAGATGATGTTAGACTTTCCCACAATATTGCTTCAATTGATGATTGTTTAACTCTCCAAAAGAGTTTGAACAATATAGTTAGTTATTTTAATTTGAATCAGTTGAAATTGAATGTTAAAAAGACGAAATTAATGATTTTTCAACGCTTTGGTAATGCGATTGAATTCAATTATTCGATTGGTGATTCAAATATTGAAAGAGTTGATCAAATTAAGGATCTTGGTGTGATATTGGACGGGAAACTTAATTTCAAGGCCCATGTTGAATCAGTGATAGCGAAGGCAAGATCAGACTGGCCTGGATCAAACGTTTTGCTAAAGATTTTAATGATCCATATACAATTAAAATTTTATTTTTCAGTTTCGTTATTCCTATTTTAGAATATGGTTCTCAGGTTTGGAACACTCACAGCTTGGGACAGGCAAGACGAATTGAGTCTGTTCAGAAGCAATTTTTGCTGTATGCTTTAAGAAGATTCAAATGGAATAATGGATTTCACCTCCCAAAGTATGAAAATAGACTGCTGCTGTTACGAATGATTTCTTTAGAAAATCGCAGGAGTATTGCTCAAATAATGTTCATCCTAAAGCTGATCAAGGGTGAAATTTGTTCGGATGTTCTTTTGGAAAAAATTCAATTCAGAATTCCTTATCATTCTGTCAGAAATATTGAATTTTTAAGAATTCAATCTGTTAATCATGGCTATCAAAAACATATGCCTTTGAATATTTTAATTGAAACTTTTAACAAGTACTATAATGATAAATTGTTGAATGAATTTTTAATAGACTTTAATGTCAGTTCGGAAGTAGTTAAGAAAAGATTGAATGAATTATTTATGAAACCGATAGATTAACCAATAATTGTTTGTCTCATTTCGATTCATTTTTGTAGTTCAGCAATCACAGAGACTTGCTCCGAAATCATTAGGATTGGCAATGGATTGTTGATTCGATACAATTATTGAATCAACTATTTCATGTAAATCAATTGTAAATATTTTTAAAAATCATTTAAATAAACCACCTTTGGCGAAGAAACGCTGTTTGGTGCAGTAATAATAATAATAATAATAATAATAATAATAATAATAATAATAATAATATGCTACTTTCAATGTGTTTATTTATGCAGCATATATTCCACCCAATTCACAATCAACTGTTTACAATGACCATATTTCTGCTATTAATAGCGTAAAATTGGGTCCATATGACACAATTATTTTAATGGGTGATTTTAACCTTCCCCTTGTCAATTGGATGGCTGACGACTCGGAACAAAATGTTCTTATTCCATTCAGTGTATCGCCACAATATGCAGCAGATTTTATTGACGATATCTTAAGCAACGGAATGTATCAAATCAATTCAATTCGCAACGCCGGTGATAAATTGCTCGATTTAGTTTTCACAAATGATTTTTCAAATGTCGAAGTTACACAGCCACCGCCATTATCTACAATCGATGGTCAGTACCATCCCCCTATTTTATTAACATATGAATGGCATATGAGCAATGACAAGGATGAAGTGATTGAATCGCGTAATTTTTTCAAAGCTGACTTCATTTCAATTAATAGATATTTCGATGGCATCGATTTTATGAAAAGATTCTCAAATAAAACACTCGATGATAAAGTAAACATTCTCCATGAAATCATCAATGATGCAATCAGCAATTTCGTACCGACCAAAAAATTTTTTCGGAAAAAAAGGAACAAATCAACAAATTGTCCATGGAAAAATCGTCAATTACAGTCACTCAAAAACAAAAAGAATAAGGAATGGAAGCGATCAAAACAAACAGGCGATAATTCAAGTTATTTGTCAACACTTGATGAATATTCCAAATTAAATTCTGATTTATACAATGCATACGTGGATAAAATGTCATCATCTCTTCAATCGGATCCATCGTCATTTTGGCGCTTTGTTAATTCCAAGAAAAATGTATCAAGTGAACCAAAACAATTACAATTGAATGGTAAATCGTCCACAATCAAGAGTGAACAGGCTGAACTATTTGCAACTTTTTTCAAAAGCAATTTTGCCAGCCAATCATCTCCATTGCAAAATCAAAATCAATCTCAAAATGACTTCATTTCTAATACTGATCGATTGCGACTTAATGAATTCTTCGTTTTCAATGAACTTCTCAAAATTAACACTAAAAAAAGTGCTGGTCCTGACGGAATTCATCCATTACTGCTTGAAAATTGCGCTGCCCAACTGTACAAACCACTTTTTATAATTTTCAACGAATCGCTTGAAACTGGCATTTTTCCGGTCAAATGGAAACGTTACAGTGTCAGTCCCATTTTTAAAAAAGGTGCACGTTCAAAAGTTGAAAATTACAGGTGTATTGCAAAATTACCAACAATTGCAAAATTTTTCGAGTGTTTAATCAATATGCTGCTTAGTAATTTGGTAAAAGATAAAATTGTACCACAACAACATGGTTTTATGAAGGGCCGGTCTACTACATCTAATTTATTGGAATTTTTGCACTTTTCTCACAAGGCAATAAACGAAAACAGACAAGTGGATGTGCTGTACACCGATTTTAGTAAAGCATTCGACATTGTTGACCATTCAATTCTTTTATCTAAACTGCAAAACTTCAATCTTCCATCGAACTTGGTCAAATGGTTAAGATCGTATCTGTCAAATCGTTGTCAATTTGTAAAGTTCGGATCAACGGAATCTACTGAATTTATTGTCAACTCTGGTGTTCCACAGGGTAGCCATTTGGGACCCACTTTGTTTTTGTTGTTCATAAACGATATTGTGGGCACCGTCGGAGATGGTGTTTTTATCTCTCTGTTTGCTGACGATTTGAAAATGGCAACGTCTATTGACAATATTGGTGACACAATTAAACTTCAAAACTCCATTGATAAATTAGCACATTGGTGTGAAGCAAACAGGCTTTATTTAAATCTCAAAAAATGCTCAATTATGACAATATCAAAAAAAAAGAGATCCGATATTTATCAATTATTCATATGGAAATCATCGTTTTGAAAGGGTTAATGAGCAAAGGGAGTTAGGAGTTATCTTCGACAATAAACTCAACTTCATCAAACACATCGACTCAATGGTGGCTAAAGCATCAACAGCGCTTGGTTTTGTTAAACGATTTTGCTTTGATATTCCGAACATTCATACGTTAAAATCACTATATTGTGCTCTTGTTCAATCTATCTTGGAATATGGCAGTTTGGTTTGGTTACCGTATTATGAAATTGACAAAAACAAAATCGAGTCTTGTCTACGTCAATTTTCAATGTTTGCTCTCAGAATGTATCCAAATGTCTCAAACAATTATCAAACTTCATCATATAGAAAACGTTTAAGCAAACTCAACATGCAATCACTTCAACGTCGCCGAATCAACGCCTCAATTCTGTTTATCTTCGATTTGCGGCATAACAATGTTCATTGTCCGTTGTTAAGGGATGAAATCAGCCTCAATCAAAATGAACGCAATTTGAGAAATGCGAACCACATCAAAATAAACGACAAGTTGTTCAAAAATTTGCTGACGGTGCCAATAACTCAAATGTGCAAATTTTCAAACAAAGTCAATGATCTTCTTTCATTGAATCTCCAAAGGTCATCATTCAAATCTCGATTGCTAGCTCTAGGGGATGATCATTTCTCTACTTTTTCCTCTGTTTCAAACTATAACACTGTTTTTATGAATGATTTAATGTAATTTTGTAAAGCATATTGAAAATGCAACATTAGTTAAATTTTATATAACAAATTCTCAATCTGTAATTACTCTCAAAAATGATGTGGTTTCTTTAATGGTGATGACATCTGTGATTAATACCTTTTATCCACCACTATTCTATTTTAATATATGTATGTACTTTATGTATATCTCAGAAGATACAGCCAGTATTTGGCGGTGAACAAATAAATAAATAAATAAAAATAAAATAAAAAAAATAATAGCCGCTGGGGGCCAAGTTTGGAGAATACGGTGGTTGGGGAAGCAATTCGTACCGTAATTCGTGAAATTTTGCCTGTGCGATTGTTGATGTGTGAGCTGGTGCATTATCGTGGTGAAACAAGATTTTCTTCTTCTGCAAATGCGGTCGTTTCTTCTTGATTTCATCATCCAATCGATCCAATAACGCTGCATAATATGCTCCTGTTATCGTTTTACCCTTTTCAAGGTAATCGATGAAGATTATGCCATGTGCATCCCAAAAAACACTGGCCATAACCTTACCGGCCGATTGTTGCGTCTTTGACCGCTTTGGTGCACTTCCACCCGGTAAACGCCACTCTTTCGATGCTTCACGAGATTCCGGTGTATAGTGGTGAATCCATGTTTCATCCATCGTCACATATCGATGCAAAAACTCAGATGGATTCTTTTGAAACATGGCCAAATTGCTCATTGAAGTTCTCATTCGAATGCGCTTTTGATCAATTGTGAGCGAACGCGGCACCCATCTTGCACAAAGCTTTCTTGCCTCCAATTTTTCGTGCAGAATATTACCCACACGGTCTTTTGAGATGTGTACGGCCTCAGCTATCTCGCGCACTTTCAATTTTGGATCATCCAAAGTAGTGTATCTATGGCGGTTTCATCCATTTTTCTATGTATTAGTGTACACATACACACATACACACATACACACATACACACATACGCACATACACACACACAAGTCTCTGTGTGTGAACATAAAGGAGGGGCATACATATAGCAAAAGTGAATGATTCTCTCTCTCTCTTTCTCTCTCATTCTCTCTCTCACACATTTCTTTTCGAGAGCAATGACAAAACACATCCGAATGCTATGCACAATCAGATGCAACTGAAAACAATATTCATATGTGATGTATGCATCACACAGTTTTTCAATTGTTGGTATCAAACAAATACATATAAAGTATAGAGTAGACTGAAAGAAAAAAAGAGAGAATTGTATATACTGTGCATATACAATGCTCTCTTTTTTTTCTTTTAGTTTATTCTATACTTTATATGTATTTGATATTAACGTATCGAGCGTAACTGATATGGTAAAGGTCTGCTTTGCCATGTATTTTGTTGTTGGAATCGAAGTGAGTGTACCATTGTTTTTTTACTTTGAATGCATGAAAACATCAATCGTGGGTCATAGAAACATGCTGCATCTCCAGCCTACATTTTTGTCTTTTTTTAAATAAAATTTCTTTTAGCTTCTATTCTTATATTTCAAATTATTTGAAACACTTACAACATATAAGTTATTTCTAGCTGCTAATTCAGCATTTACTAAATAACCACCATTAGTAGATTCGATTTCTAAACCAGATTCTCTGCCCCAGGGGTCCATTTGACCCCCCCCCCCCCTGAGCATTCGATTGGAAAATTACCCCCATGAAAATGTATGAACAATATTCGAAATTGCTAGGGTTTTTTGAGCGAAAATCCGAATTCTTTGACGTCGTTTTTTTGTGAGAAAATTATTCGCAATTCCTAGGAATTTTCACCCCGTCCCCCTTGATTTTCAAATACCAGAATGTATGATTAGTGTACAGTGTACACGTATACATTGTATTCACACATACACACAACGTGTGTATATATATTTACACTCAAACCGGTTTTCGACCACGGTCTGATAGAGAGAAGAAGAAGAAACATACATACCCTCTCTCTCTCTCACTTCTCTTCAATATTGTAGCATATGGTGAGCAACGACAAAAATACGTCCGCATAAGTGTGAACATTCACAGACGAAAAAAAAAACTTACAACACAATGCTAAGAAAATTTTCCATTTTTTCCAATCCGATAGAGGTTTTAGCTGCTTGTTCTCACCCATGGACCACGTGCTAATAAATTTTTTCGTTCAAAATGCAAATATCATATGATAGACAAATTGGTCTCGCCGCAAAAAAAAACAAACGTGTTTTACATTATTAGAAAACTAACCAAAAAGACGATTGATTAAACCACGGCTAAGCTATAGGTGCTGTGATTCAGTAGACCATTTCATTTTGTTTCAATTGAACGAGTCTATGACATTTATCTAATTAATTTCAAAGCCATGTTTTGTGCGAAGTAATTAGCTTGTCTTTATTTTGTTAATTACAAATATCTTTTGTGTCTAATTTTAAATTCTATTATGAAAAGTCATTGTTGAAATATCTATTTAAAAAATTTAAACTTAAGCATAATCATGTTACAATTAAGAATAACCTAAACTAGATTAAATAAAAAAAAAACAATTGAATTGGTGCCGCTCGCTACATAAGCGTATAATGTAAGATCTCAGATTAAAATTAATCTATTGAAATTATGTATATGTGATAAAATTATGTTGGACATTTTGATGGAAAACTAAATAAAATAATTTAAATAATAAAAATTATATTTCAAGCATCATAAACCGCTTATGCGTTGAAATCTCAATTTAAAATAAATTTTTCTTTTAAATCCATCAAGTTTCTTCATTTGAATCTGTTTCCATTTGGTTGCCAGCATTTGGTTTAAAATCATACTTTCATTTGACGTACTAAGTCTAACAATGATTAATTCCAATTCAGAAAATTCGGTCAACAATATTTGATGATATTTAATACAATCTTCACCAATTTCAAAACGCAATATTCTCAATTGTTTCATACTCAGTGCTAAGTTTATACCAGTTATATCTCCCCTATTCAATAAACTGAGAGACAATTTCTTTAGATCATTAAACATGAACGATCTATATAAATTGCATGGGCCAGTAAATGAAAGCGAATCAATATTTTTGAACCGATAGTTCGGAATTATTGCCGGTACATCGTTTCGTAGTTTATAGTTTGTACGAATTTTTAAAGCTTTCAATTCTGGTAAAAGTTCATTTATCGATGAAAATATTAAGTCATTGTAACCATCAGAATTTAAAATCAAAAATAATTTTTTGATTTGCCGATTCATATGTAAGGCAGAAATGAATGAATATACATCTTCACTGCTTTCCAAGCATGCCGTGAATTCTATCAAATTTGGTAAAAATTGATTTTCCAATGTCTTTGGAATAATTTTTAACCATAAAGTACGTAGATTTGGCATGTATTTTATTTCTTCAAAACTCACAGCAGTTAGTCCAATGAATTCATTTAGTTTTTTTAATGGTGTATTTAATGGCAAAAATGGATAATCTTGTAATTCCAATAGCTCCAAAGAATCAGAACAATATTTTAAAATGTTTTCAATCAGATATTTGTAAAAAATTGGAATATTACCTTCATCCCAAAACGTGCCATAATAAGATGAAATAAGAACATATTTAATAGATTCACCAAAATTACGAATTAATTTAAACCAAACTTTGGCATCACTAATTCTAATAAATTGTTTAATTTTACAACGCCTAGACCAAGTGTTGTCCATTGGTGAAGCATGTTCAAAAGCATCAATACATATCAAATGATTTCCATATTTCCGATAAAATATTGATCGAGCAATATTTTGAAGGTGTATATTTGTGTCAGAAATATTTACTAAATCTACCAATTCCAATTTGGACAAAACCACTTCAATTACATCTTCACACAAATCATCGAATTTTTTAGTAGCCTTTTTATAATCTGGTAGTTTGCATTCCTTTTCATGCGAGGGACAATCTTCATGTTGATATTTACGTTTCACCGTAGACCTGCTGATGATGATGCTTGACTAAAAGTAATGTGAAAAAATATGTGGAGGGAATTATCAAAAAAAAAAAAACAAGATCCAAACTTTACATGATATTATTATGAACTTACTACGAGTTTGTCATTTTTAGCGTGAGATAATTCTTCTTTGGTCTCAACTTTCGCCAAATTTCCATCTATTTTATTGATGTCTTGCATCTTATATTCTAGTGTTATTATATGTATATAAATTTATTTTCAATTTTTTTTCTTCACACACTTTCGAAACGTTAGAAAAAAATACAAAAAGAATAATTGTTTCGAATATATTTGCCAATTAACATATTGAAGCACTTTTTACTATTTCAATGCATCTTATTTTTTCGTGATTTTTTTATCAAAAAAATTCATTGAATACACTATATAAATTTTAAGTTGAATTTACTTAATTTATTTAGAACTAACTTCATGCTCATCATTGTCAAAATCAAAATGAAGAAAACAATGAAAATTAAATTACGTTCCGAAAAGAACATATAAACAAGATTTCAAGAGCCCGAAAAAAAACCAGAATTAAAACCTTCAATTTGATATAAATCAATTAAACAATTTTATGACTAAGAGTTCACAAAAGTGAAAATGAGTAAAAATCACATTAAACGTACTCATGCACCGTTCATGACAACTGTCAAATGTGAAACATCAAATAATAAATATACGTAGAAATATACATAGCAGCTGATAGTTCATGATTCAACTCATTACCGGCTAATTTGGATTGTACAATTATTTGTTTCAAAAATGGGAGACCAAGAAGGCCAAAGTGAAATTAAGTTAAAAATTAAAATTGTAGATTTGGAAATATTTGATTCAGATGCCAGCACATCAATTACGGAATTTGTAAATATCAATGAATCGAGTGAATCAACGAAACTAATCGTAAGACCAACTTTTTATCATTTGCGAAATCAATTTTTCAATCTTATCGTTCGTTTGCTTGTTTCTAGAATTCCATCAATGACAACAAACAGAATCTTTTGAATATTTTTTCGAGTGATGATAAATGTTCACATCAAGAGCTAATGAAAATGATTGGTTTGAGCCCCAAGGCAGCAGAGAGATTGGTTGCCAAAAGACATGAATTGCGTAAGATGATTGAAGAGAGGGACGAATCATTTGGCGCGAGTGTTTACAACATTATCAATGAAAAGTATTATGGTACATCTGAAAAAAATAAGTACATCTGAACAAAATACTTAATTCCCTCCAAAATTTTCATTGATATAGATGAAGATTGTTCAACACCACCACCAATAAAAAAGCAACGAATATCATCGTCATTCGACAATGATACTGTCCCATTGCCCGAAGATTTACAAAAATTGTTCAAGTAAGTAAAGAAAACCGAGAGGAAAAAAGTCTTTACCGATGATTTTATTGACATTAGAATGAATGTATTTTGCATATAATTTTGTGATGATTTTATTCAAACAAGAGACAAGTACAATGATGTGTTAATTCAATTGTGAGAGAAAATTCAATGTTTGAAAATACACAAATTCGAATATATTTGCAAAATACATAAATTTCCATAATATACGAAAATCAATTGTCGTTTATGTCAAGTGCAGTATGTGTGTTCGGTGAACATTTTAAATTTATGGTAATTTGTTTGTTTTTTTTTTTTTTTTGCATTTTGTTATCGATATATAAGACATGTCAATGCCAACAAAGCACAATATATTGAAACATTGAAAGAAGCTGTTGCGATAAAATCAGTATCAGCATGGCCGGATAGCCGCAATGAAATTTTCAAAATGGTTGATTGGACGGCAGAAAAGTTGAAAACCCTCGGTGCTCAAGTAGAATTGGCCGATTTGGGAAATCAAACTCTATCAGATGGTCAAGTACTTCCATTGCCGAAATCGATTTTGGGCGTATTAGGAAATGTATGTATTAATTTTTCAACATTGAGATTTATTTTAAAATGTATTAATTTTATTATTATTATTACTGCACCAAACAGCGTTTCTTCGCCAAAGGTGGTTTATTTAAATTATTTTAAAAGATTTACAATTAATTAACATAAAATAGTTGATTCAGTAATTGTATCGAATCAACAATCCGTTGCCAATCCTAACGATTTCGGAGCAAGTCTCTGTGATTGCTGAACTACAAAATGAATCAAAAAGAAACAAACAATTGTTGGTTAATCCATTGGTTTTTAAACAATTCAATTAATCTTTTCTTAACTACTTCCGAGCTGATACTAAAGTCTATTACAAATTCATTCAACAATTTTTCATTATAATATTTGTTGAATGTCTTAATTGAAATATTCAAAGGCATATTCTTTTGATAGCTATGATTAACAAGATGAATTCTCAAGAATTCAATATTTCTGACAGAATGATATGGAATTCTAAATTGTATCTTTTCCAAAAGAGACTCTGAACATATTTCACCCTTGATCAGCTTCAGGATGAACATTATTTGAGCAACACTTCTGCGATTTTCCAAAGTAATCATTTGTAGTAGAAGCAATCTATGTTCATACTTCGGAAGATGAAATCCATCGCCCCATTTGAATCTTCTCAGAGCATACAGCAAAAATTGTTTTTGAACAGATTCAATTCGTTTCGACTGTCCTATATTGTGTGAATTCCATACCTGAGATCCATATTCTATAATAGGAACAACGAAACTAAAAAATAATATTTTTATTGTATAAGGGTCATTAAATTCACGTGCAAAACGCTTAATCCAAGCCCAACTATCATGGATTCAATATGAGCTTTGAAATTAAGTTTCTCGTCCAAAATAACACCAAGATCCTTAATTTGATAAACTCTTTCAATTACAGAATCACCAATACTGTAATTAAAATCAGTCACATTACCAAAGCGATGAAATATTATCATTTTTGTTTTTTTAACATTCAATTTTAATAGATTTAATTCAAAAAAACTAACAACACTATTTAAACTCTCTTGAAGAGTATGACAGTCATCAATTGAATTTATGTGATGAGAAAGTCTAACATCATCTGCAAATGATAGAATCGTTGATTTTCCGCTGAATTTAGGAAGATCAGCGATAAACAATATAAATAGTGTTGCAGCAATGGGATAACCTTGACCCGTTCCTGAAGTAACAACAATTGGATCAGATTCACAGTCATTAATCTTTACAATTTGTTTTCTACCATTCATATAAGATGCAATCCAATTCAAAAGTTGACAATTCAAACCCATAATTTGCAACTTATATATTAAAACATCGATATTAACTGAATCGAATGCTTTAGCGACATCAATATAAATTGCATCCGTTTGATTATGAGGACTCAACTCATTCAAAGTTTGCGAGGTAAATTCTACCAAATTGGTGATTGTAGATCTTCCTTTCACAAAGCCATGCTGACTTGGATCAACTATGTTTTTAATATGAAAATTCAAGTGTTTCGCAACCAATGAATCCAAAATTTTCGGAATTACATTTTGTAAGGCTACACCTCTATAATTTTCAATATTGCTCCTTGAACCATTTTTAAATATTGGTTTTACAAATGATGACTTCCACAAATCCGGAACATGCCCTAATTTAAGTGATTTGTTCAATAAAACAGTCATTGGCCCAATGAGAGCACCAATACATTTCTTAATAAACAAATTAGGCAATCGATCTGGACCAGAGATCAAATTATTTGGTAAATCAAGTACACTTTGTAAAATAACACTTTCATCAATACACAATTTGGGAATATTATGACAAAAATTAACAATTGATTCAAAGTTCCTAATGTTACAAATGTCAAATAAATGCAAGTTGTGCTGAGTATATGCAGAGGCAAAAAAATTAGCAAAAAGATTCGCAATATCTTTATTTTCGCATGTTTTCTGATTATTGTAATGCATTTCATGCGGAAAATCATTGTTAGTCTTTCTGACTGTATTTACAAATTTGAAAAACTCCATTGGATCATTAACAATCAATTTCTCCATTTTAACCTCATAATTATTATAAGCAATACGCGAATATCTATTATATTCAGTGCGACTATTTCTGAAATTCAAGTCATGATCCAATGAATTATGCCTTTTTTTGCGAAGTTTATTCAATCTATTTTTTAAATTAATCATTTTTGAATCAAACCATTTTGGATGAGATGAATTAATTCTCTTCTTCAAGACAACGTGTAAATCAATTGCATCATAAACACTCGAATAAAACAGTTTTAAATTGTCTTCAAGTGAGTCCTTTGATAATATCAAATTCCAATCTACATTTTTTAAATGATCATTCAAATCATTATAATTGGCATTTCTAAAATCATAATAAAAACTAAAACTGGAATTTCTCAAATTATTCTCACATCCAGAAACCACAATTTCAATGGATCTATGATTCACTTCAGATTTCACCAAAAAAATATCACTATTTAAACAATATAACAGGTCTGGGTCATTCGTCCAGATCAAATCCAACATTTTTCCATTATTATTCGAAGTTCTATTAATTTGTGACAAACCAAATCCATGGAAAGAATCCAAAATGAACAATTCCTTCCTTGAACATGCATTAATAGGATATGAAACATTTGGATCATCAATGTCATCAGATATCCATAACAAATTAGACAAATTAAAATCACCGGACACAATGATTACATCTTTTTGGACTGATTTCGTAATCAAAAATTCAATTGCAGTAACAATGTTCTCAAAAATCTTAAACGGTGAATTTGGTCTAATATACAATTCAATCAAATAAAACTTTCGGTAATTAATACTAATGCCAACACATATAATCTCTGCACCATAATTTATGGTCCATAAAAATCGCCATCAAAAATTAACTAACCATTCAATGATTTATGAGTAGCAATTAATACGCCACCTCCATGAGTCTTTTTGGTTATTTGATCCTTCTCAGTTTGAGTTGATCAATCACAACGAAAAACATCAAAATCAATGGGAAAAATTTCATTGCTATTCATGGTGGAATCTAAATGTGTTTCACACAACATATAAACTTTAAATTCATTAATTAAAACATTTGATAAAAATTCAGGAAATTTAGTTTTTAAACCATTAATATTGCACGAGTAAATATAGCCCGACACCCCCATATCATTGTTATGTATATTCAATAACGATAAATGGGCTGGTACATTTGAAATGGTGTAACATTTTGATGAATACGTGCAGGATCTATGAATTGATGGTATGATGTTGGGTTCGTGTACGGGACTGGATATGTCTGATTCCAAAAAGAAGGACTATTCCAATAAGGTCTATGTTGATTATGCTGATTTTGATAAGACTGTTGTCGTTCTTGTAATTTATTTTTCTGCTGATAATAATGTTTATGATCATTATTATTATTAACTTGGTTCAAATTATGATCATTATTCTCTCTTGAAACATTAATTTTATTTTGACATATATTGGAATTTACTTTAATTATATGATGACTTTGATTTTTCTTAATAGATGGAATCTGATTGCGAACACTTGATGAATTTTTAGTTGATTTTTTGTTCATTGGCTCACTATCAGCAACTTTGTCATCAAATACCAATTTTGTACTCGTTTTGTTATCCTTTTGTTCAAATGGTTTCAACCGATAACTTGGATACCAAACCGAAAAATCAGATAACAATTCACAAATCTCCTTCTTCAATGTTGAAACTTTGAAACTTATAAATTTGTTTCTCTTATTTTTACGTTTGCTCGCAAAATCAACCTTATAAGAATCAGGGCTAATATTAGATTTTTCAGAAATCATTAATACTATATCATCAGGCTTGAAATGATTCGAAAACTTTGAGATATGTAAAGAAAAAACTCCATTTGATGCAGAGATAACAGGTTTTTTAGCTAATTCCGGTTGTACTGAATTCTCACTACTCGACGTGTAGGGTTGTTCCAGCTTAGCATTTATACACTGTTTCAATTCAGCAATTTCATTATGAATCTTTTCTATTTCAACAACAATATCAAATTTTTGTGCACTTATTGTTTCAACTGCTGATTTCTTGAATGCATTAAATCTATTCATAACATCAGAAATATCAATTTCACCATTATCATCTGATAAGTCAAAAAATGTATCATCTGTCTGAGTTTCCTTATGAATTGACGACTTACTTTCTATTATCAAGTCATTGTTCAAATCAGTTCTTCTAAATTTCATCAAGCAAATTTCACAAGAGATAGCAAATGGCAAATCAGCACTAAAAGCACTTTTGAAATTGTCAAATCTTTTTGGATTCATTTTTAATTGACCTCCAGAATTAATTATCACTCCATATAGAGCAAGAAGGTCTTTCACCATAATATCCTTGCTATCTCTATTTCGCATACATTCTACAAATATTTTATTATTGCAAAATGTACAATTCAAAAATAAATTCCCATATTTATCACCTTTACATTGGTTCTCTACACAACAATGCGGACATGTTGCTATTCGATTTATTTCATATGTTTATTTGTCATTCCATTGTGTTAGTTTTATTAGTGGAATAATAACCGATAAGATAGAAGAAAAAAAAAACAATTGAAATTGTACACTTTGTATTGTATTTGTCATTTGTTGATTTATCAAATTCTGTTATCAGTTCACAAAAACAAAGACAAGCTTACTCTTAACCATTAACTATTTCTAAAAATGTTTTTTTCTATTTCTCTCTCTCTCTCTCTCTCTCTTTCCTTTTCTCTCTCTAGGATCCAAACAAAAAAACGGTTTGTGTTTACGGTCATTTGGATGTGCAACCTGCACTTGTGTCCGATGGTTGGGATACTGAGCCATTTGTTTTAACCGAAAAAGATGGAAAATTATTTGGCCGTGGTGCATCTGATGACAAAGGACCAGTCATCTGTTGGATTCATGCCATTGAAGGATTTCAAAAATTGGGAATTCCACTTCCAGTCAATCTTAAATTCGTATTTGAAGGTATGGAAAAAAATGGCAGCGAAGGTTTAGCTGAACTTTTAATGGCACGCAAAGATGATTTCCTTAAAAGCGTCGACTATGTATGCATATCAGACAATTATTGGTTGGGCACAGAGAAACCATGTATCACATATGGTTTGCGGGGTATTTGCTACTTTGGCATTGAAGTGCAATGTGCGAGTAAAGATTTGCACAGTGGTGTATTCGGTGGTACTGTGTAAGTCCAATTTTTTAGAAAGTTATAAAAAAAAATGTTTTTTGATTTCACGAATTTTTTTGTTTTTTATTCACAGTCACGAAGGTATGCCTGATTTAGTATATCTTCTCAATACGCTGGTCGATAAAGATGGTCGCATTTTGATTGATGAAATTTACAATGATGTTGCACCACTTCGTAATAATGAACAAGCAAATTTCGATAATATATGCTTTGATGTGAATCAATATCGAAATGATGTTGGGTGTAAAAAACTTGCTCATAACGAGGATAAAACTCAATTGCTGATGCATCGTATGCGATATCCAAGTTTATCGATTCATGGAATCGAAGGTGCCTTTTATGAACCGGGTCAAAAAACTGTCATTCCACGAAAGGTGATTGGGAAATTTTCAATTCGTATTGTGCCAAATCAAACATCGGCTGAAGTTGAACGATTAGTTCTTGCTCATTTAAATGCGAAATAATCTATCCAAAATAATAATACGATGCACGTGCCCATTTATTGGATTTTATCACGAAAAAATATTGCTTTCTTCAAATCTTATATACATATATATGAAGAAATTATTGGCATTTAAAGACAATGATATTGAACAAGCTAAATCAAAAAATGTTATTGAATCCACCGGCGAAAAAAGTTGAGGTTAAGATATCCGTGACAATGACAAAAACACACATGTAGCAATTACTACTAATGAATTTATCATTTTTCATGCATAAATAAGAGATACAGAAATAAAACTCAATGTTTTAATTATTATTTTGTATATTACTACACAGTATCGAGTAATATTTGAAAAACGAAAACATTCTGTCGTCCATAAACATTTCTTTTGATATAACAATAATGATTTTAGCAATTAATACACATAATACGTATTTACAATCCGGATTATTTATATTTAGTTTTTGGTTATTAATTTATCGAAACTAATGTCGGAATAAACATTACGTCTATTGGGATATATTAGTTCAGAGAAATGTCACCTCGCGTACACGGCGCAAACAGTCATGTTTGCTGTCAAGACGCCCCCATGCAACCGTCTTGCTTCGAGCCTTGCTTGATCAGGGTTCACAAAGCTCATTCATATCTGAAACGGCAGCTCAAACCCTCAATCTGAAAAGAAATGATATTACTGCTGTTATTTCTGCTATTGGCGCCAAAATGCAAACAGCAAAACATTCTCTCAATTTAACAATTTTCCCGCCTTTCAAATCAGATTTTGTCTTGAATAAAAAAAAAAAAAAAAAAAAAAAATCTAAGAGAGAATTTGATTTTGTCAACAATACTGTGCGACAATTTTGAGGTCATCGAAATCAAACCGCACCGGACTACTTTTTTATTAAAGTATACTTATCCAGTAGCAAAAGCCTCACTGCGTGATTCAAAAGTTAGCTCGATTTTTTTTTCACGTCCCTGTGTATATTCCAAGCTTCAGGCAATTTTGGGAACTTTCATATGCCTCAATTTTGACTCCTAAATTGATTTTTTTGGGATGTTTTCACATTTTATCGACATAGTCTTATGTTTTCGGGTACGCTAAATCCGAATATGGCATTAAAATTTCAGCGCATTTTTTGGAATAATTTGTTGAAAATTGTTTTTTTGTACACTTACTCATTTTTATGACTTGATTCGTGTTGAGCATGAAAAACTACTTAAGAATTTATATTTAATTCAACATATAGTCAGATTTTTCTGCCAAAATATCAATAAAAAATGACATATTTGGTGAAAGAAATGAATTTTTTCAAGAAAAATTCAAAATTTCATCATTTTTGTTTATTATTGTTGCTTGATTCGGATTCAGCGTCCAAAAATACATAAGAAATGACCTTTCACACTTC
The DNA here is from genome assembly GCA_029041755.1 of Resseliella maxima. Taxonomy (NCBI): domain Eukaryota; kingdom Metazoa; phylum Arthropoda; class Insecta; order Diptera; family Cecidomyiidae; genus Resseliella; species Resseliella maxima. The sequence continues at coordinate 87,839 of JAQOWM010000527.1, read as the reverse complement.
AATTTTCGGGGAAATTTTTTTTTACGTTTTTTTGAAATTCTTATCAGGTTGAAAAAAAGTCAAAAAGAAATTTCACCAAAATTGAAATGTGAAAAGTGTGAAAGGTCATTTCTTATGTATTTTTGGACGCTGAATCCGAATTAAGCAACAAAAATGAAGAAAAATGATGAAATTTTGGTTTTTACTTAAAAAATTTATTTTTTCCACCAAATATGTCATTTTTTTTTGATATTTTGGCAGAAAAATCTGACTATATGTTGAATAAAATATAAATTTTTACGTAATTTTTCATGCTGAACACGAATCAAGTTTTAAAAATGAGCATGAGTGTACAAAAAAATCCATTTTCTTCAAATTATTCCAAAAAATGCACTGAAATGTCAGAAAAATCCAAATTTTGAGGTTATGTAATGCATTTTTGAAATTGTTAATGCCATATTTGGATTTAGAGTAACCGAAAACATAAGACTATGTTGATAAAATGTGAAAACATCCCAAAAAAATCAATTTAGAAGTTAAAATAAAAGGAGCTAACTTTTACAAACGCAGTGAGGCTTTTTCTACTGGATAAATATACTTTCAGAAAAAAGTACTCCGATGCGGTTTGATTTTTGGTGTTGCACAGTGCAATTTAACATTGGCCGATCCTTCATTTTTGTGTGAATCGGAAATTGACATCATTTTGGGCGCATCAGAATGGGCTTGATTAGGTCTGAAAATAATTTGATCGCTCAAAACTCTGAGTTTGGTTGGGTTGTTTCGGGAGCGGTTGAGAAAACTACTCAAGTGGAGGTAGTTACTCTTGTTTGAAATGTTGAATTGACTGAGAAATTGGATAATTTTTTCAATTCAAATGAATTTATCAATGATGATTCTGAAGCACTCAAGGAAGAGGAATTATTTTGTGAGGAGCATTATGAAAAAACTCATTTTCGTGACTTAAATGGTCGTTTTGTTGTAACTATTCCATTTAAAAATGGTTTAGATGAACCGGAACTTGGTGATTCAAAACGAATTGGTATTGCTTCTCTTTTATCTCTTGAACGACGTTTCAAAAAACACCCGGATTTGAAACAACAGTATTCAGATTTTTTAAATGAATACATTCGCATTGGACACATGCATGAGGTATGGTCTTCACACCCAAATGCTTATTATATGCCTCATCATTGCGTTTTCAAAGAAAGCACAACAACAATACTTCATGTTGTTTTCAATCCTTCGCAAAAATCTTCGAACGGTAAAAGTCTAAATGAACAAATGGCTTTGGGCCCTTTGCTTCAAAATTATCTGAAAACACAGAATTGCCTTCACAGCAGATTTAGAAAAAATGTATCGTCAAATACGGACAAATGAGTCTCAAACTCATTTGCAGCGAATTCTTTGGCGTGAATCTTCACTTGAATCAATCAAAGAATATGAATTGAGCATGATTACTTATGATTCGGCTAATGCACCATATTTGGCCATAAAAACATTGAATCAACTTGCCATTGATGGCTCGAATGACTTTCCTTTAGAATCGGATGTTATCAAAAATGACTTTTATGTTGATGATGTTTTGTCTGGTGGATAGTCTTGAACAATTTCGTAGTATTTTTTCACAGTTGATGGATTTAACATCATCAGCTGGTTTAATGACCATCAGAAAATGGTCAAGCAACTGTCATGAGTTTTTGTTTACGATTCCGAGGGATGAACAAGAACTTCAATCTGTGAATGGTATTATTAATCCAATGGGTGTTGCGTGGATGGTTGAAACGGATGATTTAATCGTCAATATTCCAATAAATTTCAATTCAGTCTCAACAACAAAACGTCAATTTACTTCGGAAACAGCTTTATTTTATGATCCTCTCGGTTACATTAGTCCATTTGTTATGATGGGAAAGATTATTCTTCAGCATTTGTGGTTTGAAAAAATGGATTGGGATGATAAAATTCCAGAAAAATGTGTTTCTCAGTGGATGAAATTAAGATCACAGATTGAATTATTTTCAGTTTTGCGGGTTCCTCGTTGGCTTAACATTAGCCCGAATAGTTTAATCGAATTGCATGGTTTTTCAGATGCTTCTGAATTGGGCTGTGCAGCTGTGATTTATATAGTCAATATGTTGTGGAAAACGAGTTTTTTATTGGTCGCAAAAACCAGGGTGACTCCAATTAGGGAGAAAGAGAATTGCAAAAATTTTACAATTCCCCGATTGGAATTGTGTGGTACATTGTTGCTTGCACAATTAACAAACAAAATGAAAAGGGTTTTGAATATACTGTTTTCTTGTATTTGTTTTTGGTCTGATTCAAAAATTGTTCTTGATTTTATTCATGCTGATCCAAAGAGATCCAAAACATTTATTGCATCTAGAATCAGTCATTAATGGTTTATCAGATAAATCATGGTGGTCCGCACACAGACCATATTTTATAAGACTATGTGCAAAAGAAAAATGTTGTAGCACAGCAGCGCCGTTAGTGTTTCGAATGTTATTGTTGTTGTTTTTAGTTCCTAGCTATGAACAAAATCATTTAAAACGGCAATGGCGCTATTGTTGCTACAGAGTTGTCATGATCTGTATGTGTGGTGGTCACACGTTCGTTCCGAAGTCAATGCAGCGGATTGTGCCTCAAGGGGTGTTTCTCCCTCAGAATTGATTTCACATCATCTGTGGTGGCATGGCCCTCAATTTTTGGTGGATAATTCTACTGAACCACCCCGTTATAAATCAGCATTGAAAGTGCACGTCGGTTTGGAAACGGTTCGGGTGAGCAAAACTTCAAACAATGTATTTTCTTTGCCGGATGTTTCATAATTTGATAGGCTAAAGTACAGATTTTAATACAATAAAAAAATATTCGAATAACCAAATAGCAATAACATAATTTTTCGTTATTGGAAATTATTCAATAAGTTCCAATAGAATATTGTAATTTACTAGGTAATTTATTGGGTCCAAAGACAATAACTTTCAATATACCATATTTTTTTATTGCAATATTTTTCAATTGCAATATTGTATATTATTGGAATGAACACCATAAAATCCAAAAACACATATTTTTTTATTGCAATTTTTTTCTATTGCTTATTGGTTTTTTATTTAGAATAATATTGCTTTTTTTTGTACAATAATATTGGAATTTAATTGATAATTATAAAAATTTTACTTTATAAAACACCAAGATTAAGACGACGACGAACAAAAAAAAAATGGACAGGAGCTGAAAATCGAATAAAGTTTCCATAATTTTGACAGAAGCGACAACACTAAAAATTCAAATCCTTCTGTTCATTCTCTGAAAATTTTTAATTTTCAAATAATTTTCCATATTATTTATCAAAAAAATGCAATATTATTATGAAAAAAATGGCAATATTATTCGAAATAAAAACCCAATGAAATATTGGAAATAATTGCAATAAGAAAATATTGCTATTGGATTTTATGGTGTTCATTCCAATAATATACAATATCGTTATTGCAAACTATTGGAATAAAAAAATATGGTATATTGAACGTATTGTCATCGTACACAATAAATTTTTATGTGTTATTGGTAATATTGGAATTTATTGCAATATTTAAAATTAAAATCTGTAGGCTAAAGCGTATAATTGCATATTGCTTTCCTTTTTATTATAATTGTAAAACGAGAGCCAGGAAAATTGATTCATTATCATACACTGAATTGAAGTTGGCTGAAAAAGTGATCGTCAGGGTGAATGCTCTATAAATGAATTGAGAACACTTCCTAAAAAACATTCAGTGCAACATTTGGGGTCAAGTACTTTATTGTCATTGAGTCCATTTCTTGATAATGAAGGCATTATTCGAGTCGGTGGTCGATTTAAAAATGCAAATGTGCCATTTGAAGCGAAAAATCAAATATTGCTTCCGAATAAACACAGAATAATTGAGTTGATTATAAGAGATGCCCATGAGAAATGTTGTCCTTCAAAGAGCGCTCATAGACCATAAGAGACAATGTTGAGTTAAAGGGAATCGCTTATGTGCTGCTCTCTAGCATTTATATGGCAACTTCACATTGTACATATAAAATTCGAAGGAGAAGTAGGGAAATGTGGGAAAAAGAAAGATTTTCTATGGATACAAACCTGAAAATGCTAGAAAGCAGCACCGTTGTATTCTGTTTACTATGAACGCCCTTACGTCAGAAATTTTTACGTTGTCCTTACGTCAGAAATTTTTAAATGTGTTAAATGTTTTAGAGTTGCTCTTAAAACAATGTCACGATTTTTGGCAGATTTGCCGTCTCCTAGCGTTACAGCTTTGTGAGGGTCTTTTGTGGCTGCTTTTCGTCGTTTTGTTTCACGACGTGGTGCTGTGCGACATTTGTATAGTGATAATGGTACAAATTTTGTAAAAGCGAACAAGATTTTGTGCGAAAATATTGAATTAATCGATGATCAATATGATAAAACTATTTGTGAAGAGTTGGCAAGGGTTGGCACAGAGTGCCATTTCTCTCCTCCTGGTGCTCCACACTTCAACGGTTTGGCGGAATCTGCTGTAAAATCCGTAAAGCTTCATTAAAAAAAACAATCGCTGACGTCAAACTTACGTTTAAAAACGGAGCTATGTACACTTTTGTCTCAGATAGAGGCTTGTGTGAATTCACGTCCTCTTTGTGCTCTATCTTCGGATCCAAATGATGGTGTTGCTTTGAGTCCAGCACATTTTTTGGTGGGTGAATCATTGGTTGCTCCACCAGAACCTAATCATCTTAAGGAAAAAATGTCGTGGTTGACGAAATGGCAGAGGGTTCAACAGATGACTCAGTTGTTTTGGAAACGTTGGCAATCTGACTATTTAAATCAATTACAAACTCGTTCAAAATGGTCCACGAAAAATTCAACTCCGGAACTGAACGATTTGGTTTTGATCAGGGATGAGAATCTTCCACCTACCCAATGGCAGATGGGAAGGGTTGTAGAGGAATATCCTAGTGATGATGGTTTGGTTCGTGTTGTTTCTGTGAAGACTGCTCCACAACAATAAGTTCAAGCATCCAATTACAAAATTATGTGCTTTTCCAAGGGAAGAAAAGTGTTCTTCTGAATCTATTAAAACTAAAATCGGGGCAAAAGTTGCACATGTTTATCGTCAACGCAGTTCATCGAACATTTTGCTGATTTTAACAGCAATGTTGGCGATTTTTTCAACCTTATAACATCAAAACCCAATTTCCAAAAAACCGTTCGGGGTTGTTCGTTTTGGTGTACAACCTGGTTTTTATTTTGAAAAAACTAGCGACGTATTTATGACACACTCGGATTGGAATGTGTTGTCACATTTAAACTTAAAAATCAACTTCACAATGGGGGATGCCGCAATGTAGTTTCATACTTAAAAAACAGAGTTGACAAAATTGAAATGGGAAATTCTTTAATTTTTGAAACTTCAAGAAAAAAAAGAGCAATTGTGAATGGGATTTCAACTTTGCATTTCATTGGCGATATTCTTGGTGATTTTACTGGTCTTGTTGGTTCAAATTTTGTTGAACAATATAACGAGGATTTGTCTGGGATTCATAACAACGAACAACATCTTTTGTTGTTGCTTAAAAATCATACTTCGGTGTTGGAAGTCCAATGAGAAAGAGACATTCAAACAGTCATTGCGTTTTGACAATTTTGTAGCTCATGTGCGAAATCAAACTGAAACATTGGAATCGGAAAGTTTTTTGCATAATTTTATTTTTTATTTGACAAAATTCAAGCAATTGATGCTTTTGAACGTTAACAGTCGGCAATTATTGGGGTGATTGCAGATTCAAAGAGGAATCATATCAATCGTGAGTTATTTACTCCAGCTGAACTCAAGGCTCAAATCGAATTGATTTCCAAGCAGCTTGGTTCTGAATATCAAGTGTTTTCGGAAATTGAAATTTATTCAGTGAGCAAGATTTCGATTTTCCATTTAAAGAACCAGTATATTTTTAAAATTTCGATCCCGTTGTTGAATATTCAAAAGTTCAAGCTATTCAAGATAATATCTGTTCCCACATTGCATAATGGGCATTTGTTTGTTTTTAACAATGTCCATTCGTTTTTGCTGACTTCTGCCAATAGACAATTATTTCAATTTGTTGAACATTTTCAATGTATTTCTTATCAAAATGGTAAATCTTTAATTTGTGACAAGCCAAATCAGTTTTTTACTTCCGAAAAGTCTTTGTGTTTTTGGAATATTTTCAATCACGAATCAAGAGAGAACTGTGAACTATCAAAAAGTCCAAATGACATTTTTTTCATGTCTTAAGTTCAAACAGGTTTTTGTTTGTGTTACGCAATTCAGTGAAGGTAACGGTCATTTGTGGCGAAAGGGTCGTTCAAGATTGGTTGTTTGGTGAGGGTGTACTATCGTTACAACCTCATTGTATTTTCAGAACGGAGAATTTTCAATTAATTTCTAGAATTTCTTATGCAGAGGAAGAAAGGGAAGTTGTGATTCCGGAAATTTCTTTGGAAAGTTGGACCTTTCCTACTGTTTCTAATAATCATTCGACATTTAATAATGAGCACTATATTTTTAATGAACAAAAAATCAATGAGCTTCAAAAAGTATTAAATAGTACTAAACAAAATTCGTATTTAACTTTTAATAATATCTCATTCAGCAATTTTAATGATGCCAAATGCAATGTTAAAATGCATAAGTTTGTAATTTGGCACATCAGAAAGTGTTGCTGAAGTGCACATTTGATGATAAAGCCATTTTGTTCATTTCTCGCGCCAAAAAAATCTTGTGTGGATATTTTTTCCATTGAAATTACCTTCCATGCCTTTATTTGCACTAGTAAATAACTTTGATAAACCAAACAATCAAATTCGATTACAAAATGAATACATTTTTAGCACAAATTTAAGAATTTCTTCGAAAAATTGATGGCTACACTATGATGTGCGTTGCACTAAAATATTAATAACAATACCTATAAAATATTTGTATTGAAAAAAATTTTTAATAAGAGGATTTCTTATTAAAAAAATTTTTAAAAATCTTAAATAACAGGAACTTCTTATTAAATTAATAACACAATATTTTAGTTAATAACATATATTCGTTAAAAAATTAATAACATTTCTATTATTAATTAATAACAATTTTTGGTCTTTTTAATAAAATCCACTATTATTAAAAATGTAATAATAATACTATTAGATATTTAATAACAAAAAATGTTATTAATATTGGTTGTATACCTTAATAATTTCGTATTTTTTCGTTCAAAAAGCCATTTATTCATGTGTGAAAATGAAAATACATGTCATTCAAAATATTGTCCATCGTTAGCCACTACTTTTTTCCATCTTTCAGGCAATTTATGGATTCCGTCCGAAAAAAATTTTATTCCCTCAACATTGGTAAAGCGTATTCCGGAAAGGGCATTCTGCATCAGGTCTGGGCTATAAGGCGGGAGAGGCAGAATTTCATATCCGACATTTTCCAAATAGTTTTTGGGCCCTTGAGCCCGATGTGGCCGAGCGTTGTCATTATGAGAAATCAGTTTCTCGTCTCTGGTCTCCCATTCTGGCCGTTTTTGTTTGATTGTTGCATTCAATTTGATGAGTTGTTGTCGGTAGCGTTCCCCAATAATGGTTTCACCTGGTTTTAGCAGCTCATAATACAGTACACCCTTCTTATCCCATCAGATACAGAGCATAACCTTTGAACCATGAATATTCGGTTTTGGCGTTGATTTTGCACGTCATATTGCAAGCGCGGCCAGACTTTTTACGCTTGGGATTATCGTAATAGATCCACTTTTCATCTCCGACGATGCTAATTTGTGTGTAACAATGAAACTATTGGATTTTTTTTTTTGGAATAAATAATTCCGTTATAAAAACGATGGAAATGGCGTCAAAAAATATTTTTTGATAACAATGTTATTAAAATATTAATAACATTTTTTGTTATTAAATATCTAATAGTATTATTATTACATTTTTAATAATAGTGGATTTTATTAAAAAGACCAAAAATTGTTATTAATTAATAATAGAAATGTTATTAATTTTTTAACGAATATATGTTATTAACTAAAATATTGTGTTATTAATTTAATAAGAAGTTCCTGTTATTAAAAATATTTTGTTATTAGATATTTTAGCGGCTAAAATATTAATAACAGTACATCTGTAGGCTACACACCAGTCGAAGCTCTGTAATTTTTGCATAAGAAAAGATATCAGCTTGGAATTAATCGCGTAGAGTAGGTTTTGTAAGTCTTCACACTAATTTATGCAGTTTATGAATTCTACCATATCGTTGGAATTTGTTAGCCACCATTCTTTAAATATTTCAACTAAAATTGTACACACAAAAAAAAAATTAATATAAAAAGACACTTAGTGTCTACTATATGTCACCAGACACGGTAGTGTCTTGTTCCTTAGATTTTATTTTTTTTTTTTTTTGTTATTGTCAATAATTGTATAATTACCATTTATTTGAATTGAGTCTTAAAAATGACAGTTCAGAGCTATGACACTTCGATGTAATCACAAAGGTAATATACTCTCACACACACACACACACACAAAACACAGTAAGCATCAATTTTTCAAAAATCAGTATAAACTTCAATTTATACCAAGTCTCATGATTTTTCGGATAAATTTACTCTCAATTGCATTTCAAAGAGGAAAGAAACCCACGTTTAATTTCCAATTGATTTTTCTCAGTTATCCGGTAGGAAAAAGGTAAAAATAAATTAATTTTTGACTATAGTAAAAAAAATTTCAAGACCTATCAACTAGAGGTGTCAGTTTCCCAGGCTGATCCATGGATTCCCAGGATTTGGCCTGCATTCCAAGGCTTCCTGTTTGGAATTTCATGAAAAATTGGTGTAGATAATTTTATATATATTAAAAGTTGTTTAGTTTAATTGTGATTTTGGTTTTCTTCCTTTTTTTTTTCTTCTTAAATTCGATGAAATTTAACACGTTCAGTAAAGAGACAAAAACCGACACACAGAAAATGAATTATAATTTGAGATTTATGAAAATTATAAGAGTGGATAGATTGAAGAGCGATAAAACGTGCTATTTTATGTTAATTAGAACCAAACATTTCAATTTCAAATTACATGAAAAATATGCAATTTTCTATTCGGTTTTTTTGTGTAAGCTTTGTTTTCGTGCAACTGATTACAAAAATTGATTACTAAAAATGAATGAAGAATGATTTTTTTCTAAGTTTAAATAGTGTTTGTTTTCGAACTAAATCGTATGTGTCTATGTTTTTTTTTAATAGGAAAATGGCGAATCGTTTCAAGCCATCCATACCAGCGAAGGGAGAAACGAAAGATGAGATTACAACAGTCAAATGTGCATTGAATACAATCATTCGCCCACAATTTCGGGAAGCATTGATTGGCAAAATGACGGAAATGAGCTTGCAAGCCACTTCTATTTGCGTCTTGGGGTCATTGCTATTTTTATTTGAGGTGCAGAAGGCGTATGAACATAGGCGTCGAGAATGATGATTTCACATTCTTCGGTGAAAGTGGAGAAGAAAAGATCAAGCTCTGCTTTCAACAAGTGCTATGGCATAACAATCAGCCGCCGAAAGTGAAAAAGTCAAAGTACAAACCACGAGGAAAAAAACCACGTGGACCACGACCAGAGCTAAAACGTATCGACCCAGAATTCAAAGCAATTGTCGAAGGTCTTGACGACTATCATCGTATCGATTGGCCCAATAACAATGATTTCAGCAATGGCCTCAAGCATTTGACCAATCAATATACGGACAATGTCGTTACCAACCTAACCACGCATGCGAGAAAACACATCATCCAGTATTTGAAACTGAAAGTGTTCCAATGGAATACATTTGTAGAAGATGATTCACAGAAAATTTTGCCAAGTGACATCGATAGTGTTTTGCAATTGATTATTAAACAAAAAAACATCAGAGTGCCAATTCGCGATCCACACAAACTCGAACAGTGTAACGCCTTGTATAACACAGTAAACGCATTGAATGTATTTCCAGAAATAAATTTGCATGACCTCACAACTGACGGAGAACATTGGTTTAAGGCTATGCCAATGTATCTATCTATGCAACGCGAGATAGATGAGTACAATCTGACGTGGCCACATCAGCCATCAACTAAACGCAAGAAAAGAAAGCGGAAGAAGGCAAAAGGGAAATATAAATGCAAGCGCAGACAAATGCTTGACAATCCAAATTTTCGGCCAATAATCCGAAATTTAGTTGTGGTACCGATGTGTAGTTTTCGACGAACGTACTTCAAAATCGATTGCTCATCTATGCACCAGGTCTTATCTTCGCAAAAGTTGCTGCCGAAAGTGGAAAGCAAGAATAAAAACGGAAAAACCAACATAACAAATGTTCCGTTGAAAGATTTCAATATTTCGAGTAATTATTATTGGGATCAGTATTTTTATATGCGGAAAATTCGACGATTCGTGCGCAATAAAAAAAAGTTTGACTTTTCCATAAACACCGATAGAATCACTGTGGCTTTGCAGTACTCGGCCAAGAAGAAAGAAAGGAAAGCAATCGATTATTCTCGCATCACTCAGAAGGTTATGGATGGCACAATCAAGAATTTTGTTGGCGTTGATACGGGCGTGCGCAGTTGGAACACTTCAGTAACACACAACATCAAAACTGGCGCAGAGGTAAGTTTCGTAAACATTCATTTTATTTCAATGCAAAATCACTGTGTAAGTGCCTTCCAAATCCATTTGATAACTAATTATTTTTTTATTTTTTTTTTTTTTGAGTACAATTTCATCATGTCGAGCAAGCAGTTCCACTGGCAGACGGGGCAAAAAGTACGGAACGCCAAGGCAAGTCGGTGGACGAAAAAGTTTGTGGAAGAGGAGCGCCGAGATCGAGAAAACCGAGATCTATACCCAGTGATGCCATCGCCAAAAGGGCCACACTGGCTGAATTACATCAAGCATCGAGTGAAGATGATGAAGCATGGCATATGCGCTTACTCGACTGCTAAATACACTCGACTCGCCCTGGACAAACATATTAAAAGCAGTAGTGTTGTCGACAAATGGGTGAACATGGTGACCAAAAAGAAGCCAACATTGTTCTTTTTTGGTGCTGATGGCGAAATACCACCTGATAGCCCAATAAGTATCAGGAAACACGTGCGGTGTCCAGGGGTTCGTTTGTCATTGAATGCAATAAAGAAGCACAGAGATTGTTTCATACAAATGACGGACGAATGGGGAACATCTCAAACAGATGCAAGATGTTTGAATCGATTCCAAAACCAGAATAAAGCGGCCAGATTCAAGAGATGCCGATGGTAATTTTTTTTAAAAATAAAATGGATCACACATATTTTTCAAGATTTTATCAAATGAATAATTTTTTCATTTAGCATTCCCGACGCCAGAACATTGCTGCCATCAGTGATTGTGTCAAAATGGGGCAAGACTGATCTATCGTTATTCAGACAGCTGGAGCGCGAATTGAACATTGATGTTGAAAGCGATGGTTTATACCTAGGGGAATATGACTCAAAATTACCTTTCACATTTATGCAAATTTTGAAGAAAATGAAAAAATTTGAACTATTATGTATATTTATCGCGAGTTGAACCAAATGTGCAGTTTTGTGTTAACATAAATGCAAGTATAACAAGTGTGTCAAACTGCATTATCATCTAAATACATAAAATGTTAAAATGAATTGTAGAAATATTTGAAATGTATAATTTGAAAAAAAATTAAATTATTAAAATATTACTTGATACTCCACACTTCGATATAGTACTCAACTGTTAAGTATTTGGGAATTTAAAATAATCAGCTTGACTAAAGTCCTAAGTGAAGTATTAGAACATAATTGAATTGAATCAATACTAGAATGAATACCTAGATGAATACATAATCACAAGAGTGATCGACCAAGCTTGTAACTATTTTTTTCACATTTTGCTTTAATAAATTTTTTAAATATATTTAATTAATATCGTAATTTATTTGAAATGAACGTGAACTTTGGTTTCAATTTTAACATAGAGTTGAATGTAAAATATAGAGTTGAATAAAATCACATATACCTTCGATAATACAGCGAGTCAAATCCAATAAAATCGTTTACTTTTCCAACTTGCACGTATTTGCCGGAAAAAGAAAAAATTATACATATTTATTGAAATTTGGTCACACTTAAATGGTAAACTGGAATTAAAAGTAACGGAGTTTGTACAAGTTTAGCACAAATATACAAAATATGTAAGATTTTGGTATTCTAGGTTCTATTCTTGCAAGTAAAAATTTACTCTAAAAACTGGGAATTAAACCAGGAATGCTCTGTGATTTGGCATCGTGACGTCGTGGCTGCAAAGAACATTCTATTGAAAGGTAAGGCTAATTGATTGAAATTGCAATTGAATGATTGGTTAAGACAATTCATTTGTTTGATTGATTAGGACTATGGACATTGCTGGGACTTCCTATACCGTATGCGATGAATAGGTACTGTTCGCACTGTCACAATCATATGAAATTATAAATGACAAGCAAATATAGAGCGCACATATACAAGCAATGTGCGCATTCATACAAGCATTCATACAAGCATTCATACAAGCATTCATACAAGCATGCATACAAGCAAAGCATAAGACATTGAATGTATACATGCATACAAGCCAAGCATGAATGCAGCAAAGCAATACAAGCACAGCATGCCTCCTATTCTCATTCTCATTCTTGTTCATTCTTATTAGATTGTTTGTCGAAGAAAGTCGTTAAATAAAGAAAAGTTAAAAAAGAATCTATTGATATTTCCTAGGGGAATTTATGGAATAAATATCCGTAGAAATCTGCAAAAAATCTGCTCAAATTTTCTAGCACTAAAACATCAAATATTGAGTGTTGCCTACGAATATTTGCGGATTTGTAGCAGATATTCACTCTATGATCACGAAGAATATCTGCTGCAAATCCAAACTATCTGCAATATCTGCAACACATCTGATTTGATAAATTCCCCTAGGATATTTCATTTCACTTTCATCTCCACTATAGCAACCGAAACAGGTACAGAGACCGCAATGCTGTTGCAGAGGCAATCGAAGTAGCTGCCCTAGATAATGATGATGAAATGTTCGAGTACGACCAGCAGCCAGCTGATCATGCTGTCTAATCAGCACAAAACAAATTAAAAAAAAAAAACAAATGTAACATTAGTTATTAAAGCTATCCCGACTATGTGGGTTAGTAGCGTAGCAGCAAGTTCTCTTCCATCTGGTTGATGTGAACTGCGCAGGAGTACTTTAGTGGGTGTTTTAGGTAAGCATTATTCGATTTTGAAAAGAATTCTTTGCTTCGGGAAGTGTGAATATAAATCACAGCCCTGTTTGAATACTATCAATTGACACAGAATTTGTTCATATTTAATTTAAGGTACCCACTTTTTTCTTTTCCAGATTAGAGGAACACCCTAGTGTACATTTCGTTTTATTTATTTTATTTGTTATATTTTGTTTAAATATTTGAAAAGAATAAATAAATGCGAAAAAATTTTTAGGGCTATTTCTATGCCAAGGATCGCTACTCCCGTGGCGGAGAATGTTATTGATGAGAAATCATAACAACATAATTTGAATTTAGTTTAAATATTTTGTTTCCTGTTTAAATTATTTAACTTAATATTTTGTGTTCCGTGTTATATTTTCCGTGTTTTGATATTTTATATTTAATCAACCTTACATTACTTTAATAATTGTTCAGTTAATAAATGACTTCCAACCAGAAATGCTGTCCATTTTATTGACTGTTTAACAAACTTCATTTTTTTGGTGATGCGAATTAGTTCCTGGGGAATTAAGTCCTGGCTCAAAACCGAAATTATCTCTGCATAGAAAAATCAAAATTCAGAAATCAATTCGGTTTGAACCGAATTTGTTACTGCATGACCTTTGAACCTGCATAGATTGTCCTTTATAAAACAATATTCATTAGTCAGCAATGTGCCAGAAATAGTCAGCAATGTGCCAGAAATTAGTTCGGTTTTGAGCCAGGACTTAATTCCCCAGGAATTAATTCACACAGCCATTTTTTTTACTCAACTCTCGCTTATTAAAAACATGTGACCTAAGTTGAGCAACAACTTTATTACCATTCACTCTGCGATGTTCAAATTCCTTATCCAGCTTGCCGTCTTCAGTACAATAAAAATTATTAGTTCAGCTTTCTTCGGTGATCGCCATAGACTAGGGTCATAGAACACATCGAATGCATGTATGTCATTATTTTTATTGAAAAAATGTAGGAGTTTCACACGACTAAACACTAAACATACTTCCGTTTATCACACTAAAAATGTTATACCTTTCCATGCATACGAAATAATAAATTAGATTTTAAAATTTTGATTAAATCTACGTACAATGAACAGTTAAATTTACCTTTTATTAAGAGTAACTGAAATACATCATATATGTTCTGAAGCCAATGGTAAATAAAAACGAATGAAAAAACAAAACGAAATTCAAAACGTTTCTGCTCGCATTTTTTCCTTTTGTTTATTTCACAATACACTCTTTACAACAATATAAATATTTATTATAACAATGGCATAGTGTCTATTTGACTGACTCAATTATTTTGTCGTGTTTTTCTATGATTTCTTTTTGTGACATTTAGTTAAATTCATAAATGAGAGAATCAAAGTTATTTTTTTAGTTCTGTGTGCAACGTTTGTCGATACTATTTTTTTGATCTGGATTTATATTAGAAAATAATTGATTTGAATTAGCTAAAAAATGTTTTTCAATTTCAAGTTAATGGGCTTTAGCAACTTTGCACTATCGGTAGTAAAATTGTATAAAATCCAAAGTAATTTGGATACAGAAAATCTTATTTGTTCCATTTGTATAATTTGTTGTTTTTTCCGTTCTTTACTAAAGATTTGTGGACTTGGATTAATTGTCGTTGGATTTACTTTATATACTGATCCACGATGGATGTTAATATTTCGTCTTATTGGAGCAAGCAGCGAAACAATATTCAATCTTCCATATCCATTCTTTTATTACGTAGCCTTTGGTTTAGCTGCCGCAGGCCTGATTTTAATATTTGCATCTTTAATTGGATGGTGGGCTATGTTTTGGAATAACTACTGTGTTCTAAGTGTGGTATGAGATTCAATGAATAATATTATTATAAATGAATATTTGGGAATAATGTTTTCCTTCAAAGTATTTTTTAGTTATGCTATCATTAATATTAGTTGAAACTACATTTTGCTTGATGGCAACTTTTTGGCCTCAGTGTTTGGGATTGAATTTAGATGAAACACTTATGGTGAAAATGTTACAATCTAGTTACGGAGTACCAGGTCGGGAGCAGGTATCACTTTATTTTTACTAACTTTTTCATTTCCATAACTATTACTTTTCCTTATTCAGTTAACAGTTTCATTTGATTATGTTCAAACTCACTTCAAATGTTGCGCAATCAATAGTCACTTGGATTATGATATGTCTTTTTGGAAGCTTCAAAAATTCGGGCAACGTTATTGGGTTGTACCACAGACCTGTTGTCTCCTTAAAAATATGAATGAAGAGCGCTCCTACCTTGATCCAAAGCCATTAAACATCACACTTTGCCAGTCTCTAATCAAAAATGAATATATTCATGCGCGATATAGTGAAAACTGTTTTAATATGATCAATATTTGGTATAAGTGGCACTATTCTAATTTTTTTATTTCTGTACTTGTTATTGTTTTTGTAGAGATCATGGTGCTTTTGTGTATCGTCTTAAGTTGTACAAAAATTGCATCAAATCGTAGACGAAAACAGATCGTTCGTCGAACTATTGGAACTTCTATGCAAACAAATGTATTGTCCAACAATTTGAAACGTTTGGCACCACAGCCTCAATCCCATATACACGTAATAAGGGATTCATATGAAGATTTCTAATTAGGGTTTTCAAAATAATTTTTAATCCGTAATCGTTAAACAAATCAACATTCAAAATACATAAGACGATATAATTTCAATGTTCAATTCTGAGAATTTACATTTTAATAGCAATAAATTTGATTTGGAAGGAAATAATAAGAGAAAAAATTATTTATTCATATATATGTTTTTATTTTGAGATATGTAAACAAATGAATCATTTTATTAATATATTATTTAATTATGGGCTGATTTTATTGTTCCACCCAATTGAGTATTTTATATTTTCAACAATACAAGCTGCAATGTAATAGAGAATCGTTTGGAATATTATTGATTCTCAAATAGTTCTATATAAGAAGTTTCTCAACTAAAGTTTAAAAGCTGAGTATTTCTCTGACATATGACTTTACAAATGTAACTTTTGCCTGTTTTCCTTTTCTCTCTCTATCTCTCTCTCTCTCTCTCTCGCTTTCTTTCTAACACCATACTATTAGTGTATGCGTTTAAAATCTAATAAAAAATGTCCTAGTCCTAAGTGACTGCGTTTCATTTCAACAACTTTGGCTGATTCTTATATTATATATGAAAAAGAACAAAAAATTATTTCTATGCTCTGATAACAATGTTTTTGGTTCATTATTTTTATTTGTGCTCACTTTGCTTCTGATATTTACCATTGTAGAATTTGAATAAATGAATAGTAGTTGAGTATTAATAGAAGTCATGGAAAAATCATAATAATTGTAAAAAACAAAATATGTGCAAATTCTATTACAATAGATTGAAAAAATTCAAACCCGTCTCTTAAATTTCTTTGTGCGTGAAAATAATGTTCTGTGCTTGAAGAAAGCTCGAATTCCTTATCTTTATCTTTATAAATCACAGAACATCATTCTCTTGAATCGTATTTCATTAATCGAAATTTGATTCGTTTCGATGTGAGGATTATGTGGCAATGGAGCGAGCATATATATATATATATATATATATATATATATATATATATATATATTTTATATATATATATATATATATTCATTGCCTTGATAGATAGTACAGAAGTCTTTAACCAATCGCTTGTTTACAAATAAATTTAAAATTACGAAATTTGTTCGTTTTTCTTTTGTTTTTGATGCTTTTCTTCGAATATTTTCCTTTTTATAATTTTAACTCTAAATTTACTTAAATTTTATTTTTAAAATTGAATAGAAAAAATTTGTTTGAGCTGATTCAAGTGCAATAGATTCCAGAATTTATATTATCATTTCATTTGAACTAATTTCTTGTCCTCGTTATTGTTTGGTTCTATTTTGTTTGTTGATTATTTTTGCATTGAACAAAATCTAAAGATACACTAAATACAAAGAGGAATCGAAAAAAAACAGACACTATGCTTATGAGTCTGATTCTGTTTTGCTTCTGCACCTTCTTCGGATTGCTACTATATTTGATTCAAAATTTACATATGCATTTACAGTTTGCATATTATGGTTAGTTTATCTTTTTGGTCACAGCAAGAGATTCAATATGGCGTAAAACGATTATAACTTCGGTACATTGCGGTCTGCAGGATAAAATTGAGTGAATAATTTATTTAATGCATGATGAATTTTTGATTTTATCAAAACTAATTTTCAACATACCCCGTATCCAGGTACTGGACCAATACCATGACTAAGATATGGATCTGGAAAATCGCGTGCATATCTGAAATTGATAATTTAAAGTAAATAAATAATATTCATAAAATATTAAAAAGTTTTTTTTTCATTCAATATTAGATCTATTTGACACAAGTATTCTGTAATTAATTTCCTAAATTTACCGCCGATTATTGATTGATGAATTGACACGAAGAAAATATTTTTGGCAAAGATATTTGAGATAAATATAATGAATAAATCGAAGTAACTGCTTGATTGATTTATCTGATTGTTGATGTTTGTTTGATGATTATTTGATTATCTGATTGATTGATTGATTGATTGATTGATTGATTGATTAATTGATTGATTGAATTTAAACATATTTATTCATTGAAAGATGTCGAAAAACAATCCAAATCTTGCAACAAAAGTGTTAAGAGTTGTATTTTTAGCTATTAAAATTGAAAAAAAAAGGCCAAAAAACATTGTAATTTACACTTTTGTACAAAACGAGAGTCAGTTCCATATTGAAAGTAATAAAAATTCAAATAAACATGAATCAAATAAATAATGCAAAATTGAAACTAGAAAATATATTGAATCCAGATTATATATCTATATTCAGAAATCTGTATCTATTATTTATTAGCTAAAATCAACAATTTTCCAACGAAATCAAAGAAATACTTTCAACCCAAATAAGTATAACATTTTCTCTTCCATTCCTCTTTATTTCCATCTCTTCTGAACTTACCCAGCTGCCATTGCGTAATTTGCTAGACTTGGATTTGAAACAGATGCTGCTGCAGCCGATACTGCACCGTATGCGGCCCGCATACCTGTTATCCCTGTGTTCAATGTAGTTGCCGGCTGAAAATTTTAAATGTCGACTTAAAAATCTGAGCATAAATATTATTTAGAATAGAATGGATGCAAAACTTTCAATGGAAAATGCGTCAATGATGTTTTCATATATTTTAGATTTGGCGTAAGTTTTTCTGATGCCTCAAATAAATGTTTTCTGAATAATCTTTTTGGTAGTTTTGTCATATAGGTGGAAGCTTCTTACAATTGCATATGCAGCCTGCTGCTGCTGTGCATGTGCGATTAATGCATTTTGTTGTCCAGCAACGACCACCTGTTGTGCTGCCTGCGCTTGAGCCTGAGCCTGAGCTTGAGCTTGTGCTTGAGCCTGAGCCTGAGCTTGAGCCTGAGCTTGTGCCTGAGCCTGAGCTTGAGCCTGAGCCTGTGCTTGTGCTTGTGCTTGTGCCACATGTGCTACTTGCACATTATTAGCTGCTGCTGCTGCCGCTTGTGACATTGTTGTTTTATTAATTAACGAACTTGCTGCTTGTGCCTGTATGATTTTAGATTTCGAATCAATCTATATAGCAATTAAAAGGGAATATTGTTTGAACCACCGAATTTTTCATAAAACAATAAATAAAATATTTAGAATTTAGCTTTTCATGTATATTCCTGTAAATCACTATATGCTATAAAAAGGCATTCATTTATTCATTCAGAAAATACGCCAAATATGATATTTGGTTTTTCCAATATTATTGACATACATTTTATGTTTTTGTTAAGAAATTTCCTTCAAAAATGAAGAAAATAAACAACATAAAATTGAACAAAACAAAAAATCAAAACCAAAAGCATTCATTTTACATATAAACAACAACCAATAAATCAGTATGTAAATAAAAACAAAAATAAAAGAATTAATTGAACGGAAATTTCATGAATCGAACAAATATATATCTCCAAAATAAAAAAATTCAATATGAAAAATTCGTATGCAAACACAAAAGAATGAAATTCAATGTTCAAAATAATCAAAAATAAAAATTGGTTACCAACCTGAAGACGATAGCTTGGATCAACCTGTGCGGCTTGAATTGTATTTGCTGCAGCTTGTGCTTGAACCTGCTGAGCTGCGGCAACCAAAAATGGATCATAGTATACACTAAATAATGTAAAAAGAAATAATCCATTGAAAAGTATACATTTAGTGAAATGTTTTTATTAAACAAAACGTGTGATAAATTCGTTATATGTATTTTCTAATTAAATGTTTTTTTTAATTTTCAAGCCACTAAAGTTAGTATTAAGCGATTAATTGGAAAAATTAGTTAAAATATCATAACTTCACATTCAATGGTGATTTTATGCTCTGTTAGGAAAACTGACAGCAGAATAATGTAAATAAATGCATAATATTAACACAACATAACAAATTGTGACTACACAGATAACGAGTTTGTAAAGATTCATTTGCACTTTTTTTTTTTAATCAAATGTAAAGTTTTCAGATAATGTTGGTGTAAATGTTGAATATTCCTAAAACCTAACAAACATTGCACCATATGTAATAAGAATGCTGATAGAATTAAAATCGTATTAAATGTAAATTTACAAAAAAATATACGTCGAAATGTATGAAATCTAAGGAGAGGAACCAAAGAAGAGAAAAATATGTGTCGTCTTTTCATCTTTTCCTTAACATGAAACAATTATAATTTCGATATAAAAATAGTTAGAAAATAAATAATAATCACTGATTGTTTAAACGTATGAGTTCTGATTCGATTGTACCATTTCATCAAATTGCATTGAAACAGAACAAATTTTGCTACAATTTCACTATGCAACAAAAAATTCATAGACAATATATTTACAGTAGTGAGTACTTTTTCATTTAAAAAAACTGTCATAATTGCATGAATTGATTTACATACATACATACGTGAATAATGTACATTTGTGGACAATTATTGTTAAATTAATGAAATTATTTTTACGCAATGTAATTTTCGATTCCATAACATGTGATCAAATTGAAAGGTATTTGAACTTATAAATCAAAACAAAAGATTCATTTTGATCACTTATACAAGAAAAATAATATACAATACTATTCAAAAAATACGTGAACAAGACATACAAAAAAAACAATATTTTACTTTTCTTATGTGTAAATTCTTCCACATGAAATCATCATTTAATTATTTGAAAAATCTCTAATTTTTGGTAATTTTTAATGAATACAAAATATTCTTTTTATCTAGTTCGCTTATTTTTGAGCAGTACTGTAAATTTAATGAGTATGAGTATCAAACTGGTCGCCATCAACGTATTGGGGCTTGGTATGTTCCAATTCAAGCGTAAAATGTAAATTAGAGCTGCTCATGAACCGAACATGAACCGTTCACGTTCGAGAATGGTTTCACTTTTATGTTCATGTTCGTTCGGGTTCGGTTCGATTTGTTCGAAAGAGAAAAAAGGGTGTTCATGTTCGTTCGAGTTCAAGTTCAGTTTGTTCAAGATGTTCAAGTTCGGTTCATGTTTGTTCGAATATTGTTCAATTATCTGAACCAAAATGAACTGTTCAATACAACAATTAAGTAAGCAACAATATTTCGAATAGGTTTTGTTTATATCGAAAATTCCTATTATTCAAATACAACCAAACTATTGTTCAGTTGTTTTTCTCAGAAAATGAAGCAGTGTTGAAGTCGCTTTAACAAAGAAATTCATTGTCTCTTACACCATCTCTAGTCGAGTATGGTATGAATTTAAATTAATATCAAACAAAATTGAGAAAGTGGACTTCTATGCCGTGGGCAAGTACATCAACTATCGACTAATGGACTACGGAATAAATCGTGCGATGTTACATTGGAAGTGATCTCTATCATTTTTACATTGAATGGCACATACACCATTACGGAATGCAAACGACAAAACGTATCTTTTTGCCGTTTCCGTTGATATATACAATGTACATTGATAAATCGCTTTCATGCAAGAAATTCATACGTTGATAAATCGTATAGATGGCGTCAGGTGTCTAGAATTTGAACGAACAGGAATAGATCGCATTTATGAACCAGTTGAATTAATTGAACAACGTTCGGAAATATTTTGTGTGTTCATGTTCGTTTGAGTTCGGTTCATGTTGTTCAAATTTGAATATATTGTGTTCATGTTCGTTCAAGTTCGGTTCAAGTTGTTCAGAATTGAAAATGACCTGTTCATGTTCGTTCATGTTCGGTTAAAATTCGAACGAACACAAACGAACATGAACAGTTCGGTTCAGTGGACAGCTCTAATGTAAATCGGCCGAATTTTTTCGGAATATGCTCTAAAATATGTATATTAAAGTTATTCTTAAAATTTAATAAACTGAAGAAAATTAGCATTCAGATTTCTTCAAAAACTAAAGTAAAGCAATGAACATCATTCATTTTTATTTTTTAATTTTATTTTAAATTAAATTAAAATAATTACATTGACATTACATTATGTCAAAATTCAATGCATGTAATATTGTTATGCTGATTTTTAATTTTAAAATTTATTCTATTAATGGTAAACTGACTAAACCCATATTTTAAGCTTGTTTTTCATTTAAAAAATAATATTTCTTTTATTTCGTCAACCTGCAAAATGATGTGATAATACCAAACCAAAATGCCGTCAAAGTGCAAAATTTTGTGATAATACCAAACGATTTATGTATATTTAAACGTCTATAAATAAATATACAATTGTTAAATATTTGTAATGTATTTAACATTCTAATGCATATATTTTTTTAAAAGCTGTGAATATAATTTTGCATTAGATATGTTATTATTACCTCTAGAAGAATTAATAAATAGTTTGACCGCGAATTGCACTTTTATGTTCAAAAAATTTGATTTGTAGAAAGAATCTTTTATATGTGGATTTTTGAAAATTCTTGAATGAAATCGGAAATTCTTGTTTGTGACTAAATAATTGCTTAACATTTACTTGGCGAAAACTTGGATCTTTTTTAATAAATGTACAACTTGTGTACGACTATGCATTAGAGATAAAATGCTTATTTTTATTATTATTAGATTTATCTAACATTAGTTAGACTTTAATTATATTATTAATACGTATAAGTTCATTTTGTAATAGAAAACAGTTAGAAATTCTTGAGTTATTAGTTGCAAATGGCTAGATTACAAACTCACATATAAAGAAGTATGTATGTGTTAATATTATTGTTATTATTTCTGTTATTTATTATTATTATTATTATTCACATTTTGAGATGCATAAATATTTACAAAATAGCATTAATGAACAATTTTTTCAGTACATACACACAAGAAAATAACGTTATGTTGATTGTCAAACATATTTGGTTATTCGAAATCATAAATTTTTTTCTATGGGAACATAACCAAAATTATGATTTCAACAAATTTTTTGGTTGGAATTTTATAATTTTGTATGGTAAAAAATTTGGTATTTCGAAAAAAAAAATTACTTTGACAGCTGTCATAAAATATTTTCCTCATGTGCACTAGGGTATTTTTTATAAAGTCATTCAATCAAGGGGGAAATCGGTACCGAAGTACCAAATGTACTGAAAAGTATTAAAAAATGACCGAAACTATCAACAATGTATCCAAAAGTAACAACAAGTATCGAAAAAGTATTAAAATTGAAAAAAATGCACTGCCACAACATTTATTTTAAATCTATTGAAAGTAGCGCTCACGTATTATGTATTGTGAGAACTTCTATTTAGTATGCTTTTATACTTTTCAGTACTTGTTGGTACTTTTCGGTGCGTTGTTGGCAATTTCAGTCATCTTTTAATATTTTTTGGTATTGTGCATTCAATACATTTAGAGTTTGGCAAATTTATGTTTCTTAAGATTATTTTTCTGACATAAATATAAATGATATATATTTGCAATAAATCAAATTACTTGCCAAATTAGCTATTAGTTTCAAACTGAATCACATCGCAAAATAATAAATATATAATAACTAGTACGCAGACATATTTAATAATCTTTGTTAGTTTAAATATGTACACACAATAGCCTGATTTTTCTTTATACGTTTGAGGCAGACTAATACAAATCGTTTATTTAATCCCAAACAATGTGAGTAGCAAATACATATAAACTTTTGAAAATATTTTATATAATTTAATTTCAATACATACAAAAAAACACCATTCTTAATGCTAGCCTTTTTTTTATTTAAGAGGTATGAAAAAACACCCTAATGTGCACGAGAAAATTTGATTTTTGAATCAAAAACTATTTCATTTACATTGTATACAGTTACATATGTTTTCAAAACCGTGCAAAGCAAGTTTTTCATATGTCAAACAGTTTGAAATTCGAAATTCAACAAGCAAACATGATTTTTATACAAATACCAAAGTATTGTCTGTAATGACCAGTGACCATACATAATAGCATGCACGCATTTCATGGAGCAGTGCTTAAGAAACGCAAGATGATGGCTTGTGGATGCTTTCTTCCTGAAATTTATTTTTTATATATCTTCTACATTTTCTACACTTGGGATGGATTACAATGTATGATCGGCTGTATGGCATTGAAATAACAATAATTATAATAAAACGAAGAATAATCCAAACTTCAGAAATTCTTTTTTTATGCAGCATGCATGCACTCCGTTTATGGTTGGATTAGACTTACAAAAACATTCAATACACATTAATATTGAAATAATTCGCATCACCAAATTATCAACAGAACTAGCATTCAACGCCTATATTTAGTCTAATCAATAGACTTTGCTTATAAAATTTATATTATTTTATTCGAAATAATCGGAAATAATATATTGTGAATAATTATATATTATTATATGAATCATTTTTTTGTGCATTATGTATTATACAGTGTATTAAATTTTTTTAAAATTTAATTGAAAGCTTATGTCGGGAAATCAACACTCAAATGTATTTGCTAAATTAAAAAACAATTAGCTGTGGCATGACATTTGCACCAAAACTTTTAAAAATATAAGTAAATCTATTAGTAGTAGATTTATACAAGGAATCAATGGTTAAAGTTTTTTTAAGAAGTGAACGTTAGCTAATAGTATTATTTCTTTATATTTATATTACTAAAAAAAGTGCTTGAGGCACAAATATTCAAACAATGTACACATGAAGTAAATGGTTTAACTGATTTACTCTACGATAATAGATGAAAAATTACTACATCCAGAATAAAACAAATATATTGAAATGTATTTCGTGTAAAAAAACGCATGTGCGGATTGCAGATTTATCATCATCACTGAACTAAATTTCATTACACAAAAATTAATTACAGAAATAAAGCTCAATATAATAAAAAAAAACTATTAAATGCATATACCGATTCGTTTCTTTTTGTTGCAATGACAACAACTTGTAGCTTATAAAAATGATAAATTGTACAACAAGAAGATCATATCTAACTATATATTCAATTGATTTGATTTTGATCAATTTTTGGTAATTCAACATAATTGAAGAGAATTTTGAATAAAATCTAGAATAAAACTTTCCCTAAATTTTTTTTTTAGTGAGATCACTCATCAAAGTACATTCTTTTATGTACTATTGCATTTGAATAATTAAATAATCTTAACAATTTGTCAATTTGTATTATCAATGAATGAAAAATGTTCACCCAAAATAATATAGTAATTCACTCAGTAGAACAAGAGTGATCAGAGACGCGTGCTTGGAATATCGCCACAAATCTGAATTATTAATGTTACTGAGTAACTTTTATCTAATAATAATCTATCAAAATAGAATATTCCATTATTTCTAATGAAAAACTACCCATATGATGAAATTTAATATCATATTAATATTTAGTTTAAATTTCAATAAATCCTTCCTAAACTGAATCCATCCATGTAAACACAATAAACTAAGTGTTTAAGGATATTATTTTTTATAAACAACCCTAATTATATTTATTTATATGTCATACCTATATATTTTACTTTAGGAGACTAAATGAAGATAATATATATATGTATATTAGGAGGGGCCAATTTCTATGGACAATTCTAAGTCTATCTTGAATTTCGAGCCGCCCTTTTTTTCAAAAATAGCTGTTTTCCCCAATACAAAAAATGCATCGTATTGAATCAACATTTCGCTTCTCAAAACAAATTCTCTAATTTAAAGAATTTCAAAAAATTTGAAAAAAAAAAATTTTTCACTCAAACTCTCATATGAAACATCATTTTCTATGTATTTTCGCGTGCCGATTTCGAATCTGCTATTTAAAATTGAGAAAAAAAATTATTTTTAAATTTTTTCAATGAAAATTTGATTTTTTTCTTAAGAAATACCCAACTTTTGTGTTATTTTTTCAAGAATGTCGTTTGAACTTCATTTTATATAGTCATTTTAGATGTATTTTGGGCTGCTGAATCCAAAAACAGCAATAAAAATGATTTATTTTAGGTTAGTTTTTGATTTATGCACGGAAATTCTTCATTTTTCTCGAAAAAGAAGCGAAAAATGGCAAAACATGCATGAAACGCCCTCTGGCGGTGGTCATAAGTAAAAATAAACATCACAAATGAATTTCATGACCCCAAAAACCTTCCATATACACATAACAAAGAGGAAAGAATTTTTTTTGAGAAGCCAAATTTTGATTCAATACGATGCATTTTTTGTATTGGGGAAAACAGCTATTTTTGAAAAAAGGGCTCGAAATTCAAGATAGACATATGGTTTCTTCGGCAAAGTTACTTACAATTGTCCATAGAATACTACTAGGGGGCGCCCATAATCGTCAAAACATTTGGCCCGCCCTAATATATTTATATATATATAATTTTTGTTTTCTTTTTTTTGCTCAGTATAAATGCAGTCCACAATAATTTACTTTCAAAAAAGTCAACGTCAATAATTTGTATCAGTTCAGACACTGTCTTCATTTATTCAGAGTGATGCTTCCTGTTGTATTTTTCTTTTTCACTTTGATGGTTGTTAAATTAATAGATATTACTACTTACGGCGCAAATCCATGCAAAGCATTAGCTGAACTGGCCGCTGCAGCTGTTGTGAGCGGAGTCGGTAAACGAAAAGCTGTAGCGGTTGCTCCAGCTGGCGAAAAAACAGCAGCAGTACGTGCCGCTCGTCCTCTTTGAATTGCTACTCCACGTAGTGCTGATTGTGTAGCCGATATTTTTTTTTTTTTTTTTTTTGAATTCATTTGGATTTTGGGGAATTTTGCATGATTTGTAATTTCATTCAAACGATTGCGTCATATTATTTTTGTTTCGTTACGTTACGTTATGTTATTAATATTAAGAAAAACGTTGATTTTGTTGTGGTTGTCGTTGTTGTTGTTGTTGTTGTTGTGTTGATGACGTAAATTTGCAATTGATTCATTTTTGTATTGTTTGTTTGATTTTTATGTGGTCAAAATTTGTGCGTGCCAAAAAAAAATAAAAAAAAATAAAAGGAAAATGCATGCGGTTAGTTATCAAAAAACCATAAATTAAATTTAATAAAAAAAACATTAAGTTCTATAAATTATTACTAGATCAAAAGTTGGACGCTTTGTGGCAAGAATGGAAAAAATTGCACTTATCGCTGCCATATTGTACGATTCGGTAAATTGTATTATATAAATTACGCTAATTGAATTAATTTGAGCAATGTGATAAAAAAAATGAATAATACTCTAACGAGTTTTCCACAAGTCACCTTGGAACGCAAACGATATCCAACAAACAACGTAAATTAATAATTTCTGTAGATTATTTCGATACTCAAATTTCAAATGTATCTTATATTTGTGAATTTAAACTAGTTCAAGGCCAAACAAGAATTTGAATCACGATCATATGCTTTGAGGAAACACACAATAATCACATTCTACGGAAATGAAAAAAAATTGAATCTCATCAAATAGTAAAATTGTCTCAAAATGCGATACTCAGTTCAAAAAGTTGAAAAACAAAAACATACAAAAATGAATAGATAATGAGTCAAGGATTACAATCATATCCAGATTGAGCTATAAAATGTGTTGGTACTAAATATACAGAAAACGACTATTTAAACATTGAATGATCGACATTTTTGATATTTATTGTATTGCATTTTATATGATAGAAGTGTGATTAAAACACACAAGGAGTATAACATTGAGTTTTATGAATGGAATACGTTATGTGCGTATTATAGAAAATATGTACATTGTACAAAGTCAGTCCAACATTTTTATGAAGATATACATTTCATTTGATTGAGTTTTATTCGTATAACAAAGTATATCAAAGTATTTTCTGTTGCAAATACATTGATTATTTTCAAAAGAATCAATATTATTACGGGTTATTTGCACTTATGTTATGAGTCATAACTTATGACAAATTATGTGTTATTATTCAAGACTAGATGTAAGTACATCAACAATTGCATAACAAAAAATTTGAAAAGATGCGCACAATCAAAAGGTTAGTATACAATGCCACTAAGGATCCATAAATTGGATTCATTTCAAATGGGTTAGTTTAAATTACATTTTAATTTTATATCGATGATCACAAGATTATTATGACTGACATATCAAAAAGATGCACATAACAAAAATGTAAATACCTTCGTCTGTGAACAGCTCGAGGAGCTAATAATAGTTGTTGGGCAGGAGTTAGGTGTGCAGTCGCTTGTGATGTGGCTGGTGAAATAGCTGCCGCATTTCTCATCGAACTCAAAAATGGCCAAGTCATCGGCATTCTATAGCCTAATCATTTGAATTTCATGATTCTTTTGGTTTTAAACTAACTCACTTCAATGTTATATTCATTTGAAAATGATTTATATGCGGTAATTTATTATTAAAATTTGGCCAAAAATTGAAATCGTTCTGTATTTACTTAATCATGTTATCTAGTGGATACTTGAAGTTAATTTATTTCCATTACATTAGGAAATAGACGGTGCTTTTGAAAATTTTTAAATTACATGAATTATTTATTATTGGCTTGTTTTATTTCCTTTTGTATTATTTAGATGCAAGGTTCGAGTGGTAAACTATTTGAATTTCTAGCCACAATTGGGTATCATAAAAGAAAATTTCGTAAAACGTATTTTCGTGTGTTGGCAATCACGTAGTATTTCGCACAATGCGCCCTAATGCATTTTTTATTTGTGTAAGTGCACATAAATCTTTCAAATAAGGAAAATAAGCGTACATTTAGCCAGCTATTTTCTCTAATATTTTATAATTTATTTTGTTTGTTTTTCTCTGCGAAGAGAGATAACATAATTGCCATCGTAAACAAAAGACAAGAAGTAGAAACACTAAAAATTCATATGAGCTGGGTATTCCAAAATGCTTCAAATACCTTATTGATAAGAAGCACGGATTATGGCTAGCGCACGTACCTCGTAAAGGGAATAAAATATTCAATAACTTGAAAAATTCGCGTTGAAATTCGTAAAGGACTTATTAATATATTGTGAAGAATGCACTAAATATCAAAATCACATAAAAAACGATCCGCAAAAAAAACAGAGGCGAGGTTTTTAAATTTTTCATTATATATTAAATAAGTATAAATTGTTCGTATAAACATAAAAATAAATTTTTCATAACAAAGTAAAACAAAATTATATGATTGCATCGCGAAAATCATAGTTGCACATTAACAAACCGGACAGAACAGAACAGAACAGAATGAATTGTAAAACTATGTAAATATGATGGCGTTTAATTGTTATTTCACAGTACATGAATTTGTACATTAGTTTTGTTCTCACATTAAAAACATGATTAACAAGAGCTATCTCGGCAATGCTCAAATATGAATTTCAAAAAAATCGAATTTATATAAATACGTAATAATACGTACACTTTTTGCAACATGATGCCTATCTAGAACACATATACTGTACGCAATTGGGATGACAAATGAAAAGTGCGATTTAAAACGAAAATATACGAAGAGAGGAAAAAAATAGGGAATAAAACTAATATGGCAGTGAGTAGGAATTCAGGGTGATATTGAAGAAACGCAAAGTTAAAGTTAGGAATATGGAAAACATAAATTTATACATATGATTGAAGTATGTGTTGCAAAGATTATAATGAAAATCGCACACAGAAATTAACGCGACTAAATTAGGCAAGCGAAATATGTTTTGTATGTTCATGTGGTATGTAGCATATTTTTAAGCTTTCCATCTCATAGATATTCCAATAAAACTAACTCATAAAAATGCAGTATATAAACTCATGAAATAAATACAGGATTCGTCTTACCTTCCGGCCATTGAACACAAACTTCCAGCACAAACATGCACAAAAACAATGGTTGAAATATAAGAAAAGAAAAAAGTAGCGATAAGTCTAAATCGGTTAACAGCAGAATATGATTTAGATTTCAAAAGCATTTATAAACACCTTTACACTAAATAAACAGATTTATATTCTCATAGATTACATAATATGTATTATTTTTTTGTATGTATATATGTATGTAAGTATGTATGTCTGAACGTATGTATTTACATAAAAAAATGGATTCATTGAATGAACTGAAGAAATACAAAAATGCTTACCGTTTGGGACGACTGGAGTTGGTGTCTTCTTCGTTTGAACACGAGCCGTCGCATTATTCACCTAAGGAATGTTGGTAGCGAAATGACATGTTACTTAATGAATTTTAAACTGAAACACTTATCACGTACCACATGACAACAGAATAATAATAAAATAATATCGTACAAAAATTTAATGATAAATTTACACAAAAGAAAAGATGCAACAAAAACATATAACATTTTCAATAAAATGCACCCAACAAAAAGTGATTCTAATTTAGCAAAATTTTTCACTATAAGTAGTCGCAGGAATAATAATAACAACAATAAATTTTCTGAAATTTAAGGTAAGTTATTTATCCAGGCATTTAGAGGAAATATATGCTTTCGAAAATAAATTTAGCGGAGGTGATGAATATGGCATTAGTTCATTACTGGTTGGAATAAGAAGATACCTATAGCTAGAATCATGCAAAAATCAATATTCTTATTCGTAAAACATACCAAGAAAAAAACTTCTCACATTATTTTTAACAAACTTTGGTGACATTATAGTGCCAATTATTGTGAATAGGAGAGATAAAAAGCGTTGAGCTTTGATTAGACTTCTATAGTTCAATAAGAAAAACGAAATCAGAACTATTTCTCAAATTATGATCTAAAAAATTAAATAGTTTGAAATGATGCCACTCATCTTGATGAATGTGATTAAATATATATTATTTTGCATGTCTTTCGTACAGAACATGGTTTTTATTTTGCATATGAAGGGAAAAATTACAGTTAGACGCATCTATCAAATTAAATGTGTAAACGTTCATCACGAACATGTACCTAAGAACTTTTCTACCAACAAATACTACTACCTCACAGAGACAAACCAATACGAACCAGAATCTTTTCATTATTATAACGAACAATTTTTCTACGAATGCGTTCGTTTACACTTTAAAATGACAAAAAATGAATCCGCTTTTTTTGTGACAATGTGTCAGAAACAATAGGAGTAAAATATGCAATAATTTATATTGAATTTTGAATAAAACGGTCTCGTTCATTATGATTCCAGCTCATTATCAACAAAATGTGAGATTTTCTCAGAAAATATGAGTTTTATGTAAGCAAAATTTGTGCAATCATCCATGATATTTCAATTCGATTGATTGCATTATTTTTGTATATTGTGATAAGGACCCATATCTTTCTAATGGTCAGGGATATTATCTTCTCGGCATTATAATAATTGTGACTATTGTGACTATTGTGACTATTGTTATTATTATTATTATTATTATTATTATTATTATTGTTATTATTATTATTATTATTATTCATCTGCATTTGGACATTTATTACTATTCGCAAATTAATAACTAATAGAAAATTATTGTATTATTTGCACAATTTCAATTTAAAGCAATTAAAAAACGAACTATTGTAATAAATTAATGGAAAAACATATCAATTGCAATGTATAAAGAAACACATGCACCACCTCAATCTTGCGCCCCTCAACCATAGTGCCTTTAGAAAAAAAACAACAAAAAGAAATATAAAAAATATGTAAATATGTTGTATTAACGAGTAAATGTATAAAAGGTACAGAATATGCATTATTTAAATTGGCAAATTATTTTTTAATTATTGATTGTTTCGATTGCATTTTAAAAACTTAGCTGTAAATAGACATTATAGTTTTATTAAAATAACTCTATTACCATTTATTCGTTCTCGTGCTCTCTCTGCGTCGCTACTGTTAGCGAATGTTACAAACCCGAATCCCTACATGCAAAAGGACAGAACAAGAATTCATGCATTAAAACAATTTTGCAACAATAAGTTTATTTGGTGGGTAAATTTTTGTGTGTTTTCACTTTAAGGAATATTTTGAATACAAACTAAAATTTAATAATTGTTTATTTGAATAGATTAAATATTTTAATTTGAATTATCCATTTTTATCATACATATATATCCAGTGGCAGTAATGTAATCAAACGAAATTAATGAAAATCTCTAAAAAAGAATAGGTTTTTGTGCAACACAATATCTTGTATTCATTCTTTTTCTCAAGATTTGTGAATTTTTGCTTCAATATTCGTGTCAAAGCACAGTATGTGTGCAAGTATTTAAATGCATTAAACTTTCTATACATTTTTAAAACTTTTCCCAATATATTAAACATATGGAAGCGTATTTGTGATTTAGGTTTTATCATCAGATCCTTGCAATGGTACATATTAATCTATCAAAATTTCAATGTGAAATTACTAAACGAATTATATTGTCTAATAACAATGTGCGAAAATCAAGACAAATCATTTAAAAGCGATTACAAACTCTCTTTTATCATTCATGTCGATTATTTTGCTCATTTAATTCAAAATATTTTCTTTAGAGTACGTTGAACACGGAATTTATGTTAAAGATCTATTGCATGAAATCAACATAAGGTTTTTTTTATTGAACAAAAGAGATGAAAATATATAAAAGCAACAATATATATCGTAGAAATGGCATTAAAATTTTTAAAAATTTATATTAATATATAGGATAGATGATAAGTTGTGAATCAATTCAGATAACAAGGTGCCACGAATCTCGTATACAGGAAGAAATGGCAAATATAGTTTGAAATTTTTTTTCGATTTACAGACGATTCACAGCGAGCGATTTTTTCAATTGCAGCTTCTTTAATTTTATGAAAAGCATATGCAGTTCTTTTATAAAAATGTTCATTCACTAAATCTAAGGATCAGAATGTTATCTAAATTCAATAAATGTTATAAACACATTATTTATGGTCACACAAAATGGAATATTCTCGATTTTTAATCTAATAAACTAACATTTCAAAAGCTTAATTTTATAGATATTATTTAATTACATTCCCGTATTGTTAATAATTCTTTTGGTTTTGCCTTTCGAGAATGTTCTATTTTCAAAAATTTTCCAAAAATTGAAATCGAGCAAATCCCAATGAAATTAAGAGGCTATGAAAATGGCACAAAAGGAATGTACAACAAGACCTCCTTCAAATCCTTTCTTAACATATGAGTATGAAGTAATACAAAACATAAATAATCTAAATATTTTTAATGTGTGTGTGTGTGTGTGTGTGTGTGTGTGTGTGTGTGTGTGTGTGTGTGTGTGTGTGTGTGTTTATGTGTGTTCTTTTTTATTTGCATTAAAACATGAGTCATAAGAAAACGATCAACACAAAGAGTAAACATACAAAAAAATTCGATTAAATCCCAAAGAATTTGTAACCATGTCCAATGCACAGTATTATCTAGTACAATAATTCATTTCAGTTCCCAAGTTTTCTATGCAGATGCTCTATTCATGTGACAAAAATTCTAAAATATTTTGGGATGCAATTTTCACACGTTACAATACGTTACGTTATTATTCAAAATTGTTTCATCCAAATCCATTAAAATAGTATAAAATTAAACATACAGAAAAGGTGATTGTCAAATAAATAAAACAGACAAAATTTCGCTGAATACATTTAGGTAAATGCAACAACGATACAGCTGTTAATCAAAATGAATAATAAAAAATAGCTTTATTATGAAATAAATAATAATTTAAACCAATTTATAGGTTTCACCTTATTGCACGAGACGTGTGTTGTATGGTACCATTGTAGTAGTAGTTTCCCGAACATGATAGAGCTTTTTCAGTTTAGTTTACTCGTAAGTATATAAAAATATTCGCTTGCCTTGATCACACCATTTGGCAACGATTCGAATACAAGGTAGATTTCTTCACATTTCCAACCCATAGACTATTCAGAATAAATTATATTTATTCGAATAAAAACTCTGATAAGTTCGACAATATTTTTTGTCCTTTCAACTATATGCGTGTTTTCAATTTCATATTTGTATTGCTCCCAAAATGCTTGTTGTACTTCACACAGCAAAGCCATGTATATTCATTTCATTCTACCTATTAATTTCACAAGAGACAAAGAAGGAGAGACAAAGGATTATTTATGTTTTTACTTTGATTGAATCTCTTCAGCATGTATGTATTTCGATGTCATTTTTCAGTATTGTTATCCAAAGTTTCAAAATATAAAAACAAGTCTTTGAGTACAGTTTACAGTAGACGCTTGGAATTCTTAAACAATTTTTACATTGTCATTTTATTAAAAATTCGGTAGCACATTTTTTAATCGACTGGCCAATTGATTTATCTTTACTGAATATTTGATAACAAAAACTAACAATTCAGAACAAATTAGACAACTGTAGATAAGTGGTTTCAATTTAATCGTGTCACAAATCATCAAGTTCAAGAATTGAAAAGTATTAACTACAATTATTGCATAATTTGTATTAATTAAACCAATAGTTTATTAATTCTTTCGTGTCTGAGGACCCTTTTCATTATCTTATAAATGGATTTCGGATCATGGATATTGTGCATATCGCATAAGCTTCATACATTCATTTGCCATGCGACACTTAAATTCTGATCAGTATTGGTTATCCAAAATAATTTACGGGAAGTTGCAACTTTTGAAATTCAGACACATTGTACAGCTTAATTAAATTGTATCTATTCCATCCATAATTTATCCAAATGATTAGCCATCTTAAACTCAAATAAATGTTTTGGAGATGGTAAACGATGTATTAATAATTTATTATACGACATATTATCTAATTCAAGTGGGTATTATTATTTTAAGGAAATTGTCTTTTTGCTAAATAAACACAGTATGAATGGATTCATTGGCCATATCTTACAAAAGCAGCGAGATCTCTGAAATTTCAGAAATATACGTAGCTTAAGAATTTGTAGCGTCTGCTGTATTCCATAGAATATTTTATTTATTTCATCGTAGAAAAAATGCAAACAAATGAAAATAGTTGCTGGCAAGCAAATAGTATTTGCTAACGTCTAGGACATGAAAAATAAACATCCAAACTCGTGCTGTATGTAAATTGTATAGTCGTTTTCATTATGATCTGTTACACTACAGTACTTAAAATTACGCAAATACTTAATTTTATAAAGTATTAATTGCGGCACATATTTATGTCCAATATACCATGTCTATTGAGTAAATCGAGAGGAGAGTACGTAAAAAAATTCAAAATAATTTTGAAAAAGAAGAGTATGGAAAATATCAATTCGGCTATACTAAAGAGGAGAGCATGTTCACTTAAATACTAAATACAACGCAAAATCGTAAAATCCGTACTCTCTTTTAACCATTTTTATTGTTACAATTACTTACTCTCCTTTTTTGCTATAAAGTCAAATGAAAATACTCTCCTCTCGATCTACTCAATAGATATGGTCCAATTATTTATGGAAAACATATTGCAGTGCATATGAATTACACAGAAAAATTTTGCATTAGATCTTATGAAATTAATTTTAAATGAACCACGATTTGAAAATGAATCAAAATATTTTTACATTATATATTGTATGCAACATTTTATTGGAATTTATTATTGGAATTTTTTTTAGTTTTACCGCCTTAACTTCAAATTTTATTTGATCCTATTTGTCAGCTGTTAACTGTGAACTGTCAAATTCGAATTAAGACGTTTGTTTTGTTTACATTACAGAGCATAAATGTTGTAAAATGAAAATACCATTCATTTCGAATAAGGACAATAGAATTAATTGAAAATGGAAATATTGTGGTTGAACAATTCGGAGATAAACAAAATGTTTATCAGAATTTGTTGCATTTAGGGGTCCCCTCAAAATTAATCAATTTGGTTTTGCTGTTCGGTAAGAGTAGTTCAAAAGAGCAAAATGGAAAAAGACGTAGAAATTGGGAATAACAGTGAAAAAGGTGAACTTACTATTCTCAAGAGAACTTTGAACTCTGTGTTGTTTGGAGAAAATTCCGCTGAATTAAAAGAAGCAATTACAAAGCGAAGTATAAATTCAACAAAAATTTCAATTTTGGCGTATCTGCTTTTCTTGTTCCATGTCAATATAAATGTGAAAGAAGACAGTTTTGATCTTTTCAAACAAAACTTTAAAAATGTGATTGAGAATTGTTATTTTGCAGTGAGTGAAATTAAAAATGTAAATAACAAACGCCAACTTAAAAATAATGACTCCAGAAATATGATGCTGAGTGAATTCGACGATCTTATGAAAGTGAATAATATTGAAAAACCATCGAGAGATAATTACGGAAATACATTAAAATATCTTTGCAAAACTTATTCAACTAGTCTTTCAAATAATGTAGAAATTCACGCGCAAAAACGAATGAAATCATTTTTTTTGAACATTTGTGAATTAAATGGAACAAAAAAAGCAAAACAAAAATACATTAATCATACATTGAAATGCATGTTTGAAAAAAAGTCAATTGTTCAGCCGCACCAAGAGTTAATAAAAACAATTCCGGGCATCGATATCATACAAGAAAAATTAAAAATAAAGATTTCTCGCGGATTTTTCACAGATTTATTAGAAAAAAATTGGTTATCGTGTGTTTACATTTTCCGCAAAATTCAAATCAAAATAAGTGAAAAAAATGAACAAAATAAAGAAAAATATAATGAATTGATTGAAATCAGAGACCACTTGTATGACTACAAAAAATTGAAAGCGAATGAAAAAACGTTGAAAGAATTATATTTAAAGCAAAATAAAGAGGACAAATTAATTAAAAAAGAAATAAACGATTTAAAAAAAGTGAACAAACAATTAAAGTTATCAAAAGAACTAAATGAAATCAATAATGATATAAAAAAAGTCGAACCATTAAAAACTTTTACATTACTTTTAGTGCAATGGAACCTTTGTCCAAAGAGAGAAAGTAAATTAAATTCAAAATTAGAAGCAAATATTGAACCAAGTGAATTTCGAAAACCCAAAGGATGAAAAAAGATATTTGTATTGATAACATGAAGAAAAAAATAACGGATAATAAATACAATCGAAAAATTGGACTTGATCCTGGCATGAAATGTTGGTTAGGTGGTGTTATTATAAATTCAGAAGAAGAAACAGAGGATTTATTAAAAATATCTTCTAAAGAATTTTATCATATGATTGGTGACAAGAAACGGCAAAAAAGATTGAAATCACTGACAAAAGCAGATAGAAACAATCGAGACATTTATGAATTTGAACCATCACCAAACACCAAAAGTGGATGGATGCACTATATTCAACATCGCATAAAAGTAATGAAAGACGGAATTGATGCATGGTGTGATAAAAGGTAAGATTTGAAATTGTGTTTCAAATAATAAATACTCTCGATTGTGTTTCAAAACACAAATAATTCCGATTATGTTTCAAATGATAAATTGTAATTGTTCAACAGAGTTGCAAAACTTGATCTCGATGCACATTTCGCCAAGCAGAAAACAACAGACAAAATTGTGAACAGACTTGTTGCCAATGATAATAGCCTTGTTTGTATTGGAGGTGCCAATTTGTCATCTAACTCTACAATTAAAAAACAACGACAATGTCCAGGGACCAGAAAATTAGCCGTCGCATTGAAAAAGAAAAGAAATACAGATGTAATGTTTGTAGAAGAATTTAAAACATCCCAAGTATGCGGCAAATGTTTACAACCTTTTGAAGAAATTCATCGAGAAGGAAAAGTAGCGTTAAACAAGAATGCTAGTCGAAATAAATTGTGCGTCAATTGTAAAGGAAGTCATCGTGATATGGAAGCAGCAAAAGTAGTCATCAGCAATAAAAATGCACGTGCAAGAAAATCAACGCTCATTGTCGAAAGTCCGACGCTTCGAACAGAACTCATCGAATTTTCAAAGCAAAAGCAAAAATATTTCATGGCATCGTGATTTTTGTGCAGGACGTGCAATTCTTTATAAAGGTAATGATGGAAAATTCATTTCTTTTCATAATTGTACATTTTGAATTCTTTTTGCAGAATTTTTTTCAAGTCTTTTGTTTTTATAATTGTTCATTTAAATTTTTTTTCGCAGGCATGTGTATATTGAAAAATATCGAAATTGCTGAATCGTAGCGAAGACCACCACCAAAAGCAAAAAATAGCAATGAAACTACTCATAATGAAGATGCGAATGAGACAAACAGCACGAGAAAGCGGAAAATAGTCGAGTGCAATACAAATACAACAACAAAGAGACAAAGAAAGCAATAACAACATCAAAGAATTAGTTGACATAAAAGAAATAACAGCAACATTTGTTGCAATGTTTGATTTCCAAATGGAAATGTAACACGAGTCCAAAATATAGTTATAATTGGACCATTAAGATATGTGCCGCAATTAATACTTTATAAAATTAAGTATTTGCGTAATTTTAAGTACTTTAGTGTAACAGATCTTAATGAAAATGACTATACATTAGGGTGTTTCACATTATATTTAGAATATATTTAGAATATATTAATTATATCATTTTATTTCAAAAATGTAAAAAAAAAAAATATCGTACAAATTTGATTGCATCACATCCAAAATAGCATTGCAAATTATTTCTAATGTCAGACTTCACGTAGTAAAAAACACTCTAATGCACTCAATACGTTTGGTTTTTATTGATCGCAATGTTAAAAAATCGATACTTTGTGCACTTCGTGCTATATTTGGTTTTTGTTCAATCGTATTTATAATTTTGATCGTGTAATATTTTCATACAACTCGTTAATTCAATTCATTCTCAAACAATATATTTTTATGTAGCTTTTGTTTATATTGTTTAATACTTAATAAATTTCAAAATGGCAAAAAATATACAGCTGGTTGAAAAGATTATGATTATGATTATGATTATGATTATGATTATGATCTTAAATATAAGGCATGAGAGTGGTGACCCATTTTTCATTATAAAGTTGCACAAATCTGAGCTAATAATCCACACATTTCTGTCACTTGATTTTAACAGCGTTTTTTGGCTGTCATTAATTTGATCTCTTGCTCAAAACATGTTCTTGAACAATGTGTTTTGTTAATACATCACCATGGAAGTTTTCAAAAAGTTGACGATTTAGTATATTTTAATTTTTTATCATGAATAAAATGAATACGTTTGTTATTAACTGATTAAATCCATGGAATCTTTTAGCTCGTCTAAAAGTCAAGTAAAATCTCATCAAGTTTTGATAAACTGATAGCGCTATTTATTTATTTATTTATTTATTTATTTATTCACCGCCAAAAAACTGGCTGAATCAATTGGAGTTTACACATAAATAAGAGTTTGAAAAATCGTTTGGGATAATTTTATCAGTTACATAACAATAATTTAGGCATATCACAATTTAATCAAAGTCACAGTTCAATCAAAAGGAGATGAAAATTGTCTACAAGTAAATTAAGAAATAATATCACATTAAATTGTTTATAAAAAAAGTATTATGATTTGCAATTAATGAAAAATTAGAGAAATTACCATCACTTAGTGCTACAATTCGTGATTTAAATGTATATTTCTTTTGTTGCGTTGTGAAAACGTCTTGTACTTTATTAGCCAATTTGCACATTTGAGTGAGAGGCGCTGATTGGGAATTTCTTAGCACTTTGTCCTTGATTTTGAACAGTTCGACCCTTCTCAAATTACGATTATTTTCATTGCGAATAATCTCAGCTTTCAGCGACGGACAGTGAATATTGTTATTCAACAAATCGAATATAAACAATATTGAACCCTTTTCTATTGCCGAAAGAAAAAAAATTAATTGTTCCTGATATTTTGGAGGTATAGGGTGCGCACCAATCGTCCTTCAAAAAAATGAGATTTTCTCATTATTTCAGGGATAAATTCAATGGTCCATTGAAATGTGGTGAAAACTCATAAAAATATTCGTGCTACTTTTTTCTGATAATAAACAATTGATATCAGCAAAATTCGGACAACAATATCGCCAGAATTTACAAAAACCTAAAAAAGTGGTGCTTCTGGGCTATGATATTTTCTTGACTTTTTGCAGAGCTCATGTTAAAAATTTCGAGGAGCATTTAGATAAAAACATTCTTCTGCCCCCGCTGTAATCTCTAGACATTGCTCCTTCTAAATCAAATAACATTCGATGTCCAAACGCATGTTTTGTTTTCACAGTACTTGTGTGTTCTTGAAGAAGGCAAAAATTGGCTTAGTTCGTTCTTGGCAACCAATCCGGCGAAATTCTTTTAGGACGGAATTCATATGCTACCAGAAAGATGGGAAAAGGTCACAGCTTCCGATAAGCAATACTTTTAATAACACTATTGTACAACCGTTTCCTCAATAAACGTTCAAATTTTGAAAAAAATGCGACGTTATATATTTATATTCCCAATATATAGTTGCAAACAGGCAAAAAAAATAGTTTTTATAAGTTCATAGCTGTTATTCTTTGTTACGCGCTTTCTATTTAAAATTTAACTTTTTTTCTGAACTTCAAACGAAACCTCAAACTTACGCATACATCATTACACCGATTTGGAGTAAACCAATACATAGTTACTCCAATACGGAGTGTTTCATTTTTTATTCCGACTTGGAATAAACACTTTGACATTTATTCCAGTATTTGCTTGTGTGTAAACGAAAACTAATTTCAATGGACTTGCTCTGACGCCTTTATGTTAACAAATAGAAATGTAAATGCGTGTATATACATACATTTGCGTGGCATACACCGGCAAACTTATCCGACGTCGCAAATTTATGTGTATGCACGTATTTACACTTCTATTTGTTATTTACACTTCTATTTGTTAACACAAAGCCTAACAAGGATTTCATAATCAGAAAGTGCAACATTGCACGGTTCAATTTGTAAATGGCTAATTTGAATTACAATGTCGTTCATGGCCCAGACAACAGAATGAAATAATTCAGAAGTCTGTTCGGCATCAAGGCATTTCAGGTGCAAAATTTATCATACATAGAGGTAAGTGCAAAGGTAAGTTGAAATTCAATTGAAGTGAAAATGAAATAAATATTACTGCTGTTGAAATAACATCAAAATTGTGTGCATTTATTCTCATTTTGCGGGATATTGTGAGCTTTTTCGATTTGTGCTGCATGAAATCATGTAATGGAATATTACTAGTTAATAGGTCGTTTTAGTTATGATTACAAGGTCTGATTACATTCTATACACTTCTGTATATTTAGGTGTGAACTCTCCCTATACAACGCCATCTCAACGGATGGAATTGGAACGATGGCAAGAAGAGACGTTGATGCCGTCGCTGCTGTTTAATACTGTGTGAACACAAGCGAAATTGAGAATGTCATTCTCCCATGGACAGACAGCGCACTCTATCAGGAGGCTACATAAAATTATATGAACTATTGTACATTTGATGTTGAATTGATGCAAATGTGTCCAAATTGTAATAGAAAGCGCGTCCTATCAAAAGGAAAATATTTGTTGTAGTTTTACGTGTTAAATCAATGACATTACAAATGCTTGGAACAACATCTCTTACATACCGTTTGCCGTTGTTCATATAAAATGTATTGCATGTTGTGGAAATTTGTTTGGAACTTTATTCAGATGGCGTAAGAAATTTGTCATTGTTATATAGTATAATCAGACTTTGTATGATTATAAATCACAATGTCATATGAATGCTGTCAATAAGCAAAGCATTTTGCACTCGTTCAATCAATGATATGTTCTTCTAGCTTTTAATGTATGATGACCCTTTGTACAAGGTTTTTTTTACTTAAATTGCGAAGAAAAACTTCTATTCAATTTAAAAGAATACTTCCCACGTACAGTCGCATCAAAAATTGAACTGAATTGATTTCTTATTTTTAATTTGCTTCTATATATTTAAAAAACGCATCGACCTTCCTACTTGTGATTCACATAGTGATTTGATACCTTAAATAGGTATTTCAAGAATTCGTGTATATTTAGTTCACACAATTCACTTGTTTCCAAACTTTTAAATTCAAGTGAAACTATTTTCTTATTCAATTATAACTTCTTTAAAAACTATATAGTTATATTGACGTTTTTCACAAAAAAATATTTTCAAAATATTTTATATTTTTGAATTTTTGTAAGTAATTTTTTTAGAAAAAACGCTAGATGGCGTTGAACGTGAAATTCGTGGTTTTCGTATCGCTCATTACCAAAATATTTAAATTCATAAATTTTTCAATTTTATAAAAATTTAATTTTCAATTTAAATTCATACATGTTTATTTTTGTAAATTTTAATAAATTAAATTTCGGTGTTTTTTTTATAATTTATTTTTTCCGGTATACTGCAAATTTACTTCACCAGTATGTGTGATGATATTGTGCAACTTGTTTGTGAACGACAAGTGTCATTCCAAAGCATAAACACGGGCTTCGTAAGTTTTACTTTATATTTAGTTTATTTTGTGATTATTTCTTATAATTTTATTAATTTTATATAAAATATTGTGAGATTTTGGTGCATTTGAGTTCATATTGCTGTCAATTTTTGATTTCGTCTCACATTGCCGCGGTTTTTGTCAGTGTTTGTGTTTTACAATTTGGCGCGTTCAATAAAATCACAGTGTTACGCTTAGATTTTGTTTTGATTTTTATTTGTTAATGCTCAATTTTTGCCGAATACATTTCCGATTTTATAATTAATGCAACACTTTTTGCCGTATAGTTAACAGATTTCTTCTTTTTAATAATTTTAATCAAGACTTACGCTGGAAACGTCAGCTTGATTTAACACTGCGTCGGTTGCATTAAATTTTTTTGCATTTATTTACAATGTGACCTAATTTTTCCATTCTGTCCATCGTCAAATTTTGGGTCACATTGAAAGAATTCCGGCCATATTGTAAATAAATGCAAAAAATTCAATGCAACTAATGCAGCATCAAATCCATCTGATGGATTTATTTCAAGCTGACGTTTCCAGCGTAAGTAAAGCCTTGATTTTAATAAATTTTCAATAACGTAATTAATCAAACGGTACTTTTCGATCGGTGGTAAATACAATGGTTATAGTTAAAATGCAAAATTGTGATCGCGGTTAATAAAAATCATCTTTTTATTCTGATTATTTTGCGGTTCGTTCCATTTTAATTGATATTTTCGTAGCGATTGATTTCCATGTCCACATCGTCCCCGGGATTTGACCGGAGTTTTTCTGTTAAAAATATGGTTATATTTTAAGAACATTTATAATTAACACATCATTCAAAGTATTATCCATCGGAAGCTATGACTTTTGCCCATCTGGGCAACAACATACAAAAACGAATAAAAAACCGTTTTGAAATATTTTTCATGAGAAAAACAATCTTTGAAATTTTA
Organism: Resseliella maxima; assembly: GCA_029041755.1. Classification (NCBI taxonomy): domain Eukaryota; kingdom Metazoa; phylum Arthropoda; class Insecta; order Diptera; family Cecidomyiidae; genus Resseliella; species Resseliella maxima. Next base: position 44,605 of record JAQOWM010000527.1, on the reverse strand, counting down.
TTATTTAACTCGGATGGCTGTGTTTTCGTTACATGCAAAAGAATTTCAAAAGCACAGAAATATTGAAAAATTCAAACCGAACTCGGTGAAAATTTACAAACCATGTTGTTTTCGAAGAAAAAATCGAAAAAAATTGAATTCGCCAAATTTTGGAGAGGAAATTTTTTTTTTAAAAATTGAAAAAAAAAAATTCTGTCCGAAATTTTTCAATAAATATGGACAAAAAAAGCAAATAATCCTCAAAATTTGAAGAAAAAAAAAATTGCTGGTATTCTCGGATTTTTCGACCATGACAATTTTTTTTTTCTCAAGAATTCGAATTGATCTAGTGAAACTGAGTATGAGGCATTGTTTGTATAATGAACAGCTATTAAATCTGATATATGCGCACTCTAGGTTTTTTTTTTTTGTGTTTCACAGTGTTATTAAAAAAGGGGAATTATAGAAATTTTGTACAATTATAACAGAAAGTACTTTAGCGATAAAACTCAACTTTTAATTGTGTAAAAATTAAGAAAATAAACTAAAACCAACAATTGAGAATTATAATTCGCTGAAATTGATTATTTATTCAAAACTCTGTCGTCAAAAAAGAAATTGTCTGATAATTTTCTCAAAAAACCAACTAAATTCTGAGAAATAGTAGGAAACACATTCGATCGAGTAGTCAATTGTCAATTTGATTGAGACCACCATCAAAATCTGTACGGAAACGGGCCGTAATAACCAAAATCTGTGTATTCAATCAAATCCAGGAGTGAAATTCTAATCGTGAATAGAGAGAGCATTTTAAGGTATTTTCGGAATTTATTCATTCAATCGACGAAGATTGTGAAGATTCGCGAAACAAAGGGAAATTGAAATAGATTTTTCCATATGTCCATCAGCCAAATGACAAAAATACTGGAAAACAGACGAATGACGACACACAATAACAATATTGTGAAATAATTTCAAATTTTCTGAATAATGACCATCGCGACTTTAAGGTGGTGCAACGATAGTGTTCGACTTCATTTAAATGCATTACGCAAATGAAGTGTACGGTGAGATCGAGGTTATTTGATTTGAAAGGAGTAATGTCTAGAGATTACAGCGGGTGCATAAGAATGTCTTTATCTAAATGCTCCTGGATATTTTTAGCATGATGTTGGCAAAAAGTCAAGAAAATGTTATAGCCCAGAATCACCACTTTTTGACATTTTTGTAAATCCAGGCGATATTATCGTTCAAATTTGGTTGATACACATTGGTTGATATTAGAAAAGAGAAGCACAAACCTTTTTATGAGTTTTCACCTCATTTTAATCAATTATGTCGTCCCCATCCCTGAAAATATGGAAAAATCCCGTTTTTCAGAAGGACGATTGGTGCCTATAAAGGCAAAATGGCATGATCAAATTAAGTTTATTTTTGTTTGTGGCAATAGAAGAGGGTTTATTCTTCGTGATTAGTGCGCACTAGATGCAAGATTATTACTTTTTTCATCTTTCTTGTCATGAAATAAAATTACCCACGCAGAAACACTTTTTTTGGTTCAAAATTTTCCATTTTCAATGCAGTAAAAAGCTATGTTATTGTGAAAAAGACACTTGGCTATGTACTCAATATTATTGACAGATGTCAAAACTTTCCAACGAAAAAAAAATGTTGTCATTATTCGTAATCTATAACAGGTGGAGCCATCTTTTATCAAACAGAAGAAACTTTTTTGTACTACCAATATTACAAATTTTTTCTTTAAACACAAAAATATTCATATGTATTCGTGGGAAAATCCTGGCCAGAATCAGAAATATCTTCTCGACTACGTGAAGTGAATAGTGAAGGAGTTGGTGCGGGAAGCGAAAGAGGGTGAATGGATGAAATTTGGTGAAGAATTGAAAGAAGCGGGGCAACAGAGGAACAAAGTTTTCTGGGCGAAGGTCAAGAATATCCGTAATGGTGGTACGAAGCAGGCACCTGGAGCTGTGTTGAACTTCTGAATGTTGAAAATTTGACAGAATTGAATGTTAGCACAAATGAAAGTTCGCACTTAGAAAGTTGAAATGGGACAAAGCACCGGGATTAGACGAAATAAGGAATAAGTATCTGATGTGTAGTGGTTCAGTGGGCGTTCGTTTGTTACATCGTTTGTTTAATCTAGCCCGGAGCTCATCAATTGTACCAAAAGAATGGGGTGGTGCAGTTATCTCTTCTCTTCATAAGAAGGGAAACGATAGGGACTGCAACAACTACCGTGGAATTTCTTCATTGAGCGTTGTCGGGAAAGTTTATAGTGCAATATTATTGGGTGTGTGCAAAAATTTTAAAGAATTACAACCAGATGGCGTAACTTATACTGTGACGCATGCGGCCATACTGTAACCACCTTCATATTGAAGTGTCATCAATTTGCTTTACTATTCAGTATGTGTCATTTTGTCGAAGTGAAAACAACATAATTTTTTTGTGCTCAAAAAATGTCAACTTTTGTTCCTACAAAACGAAATTTGCGAGAATCATTAGTTTTTTGTTTTCATTTGAAGAAAAGTGATGGATAAATTGATTACGTCAGCTAATTTGAGGGGTAACGTAGTTTTGGGGGGAAATATTATCTCTGCCTTTGCATATGTAGATGATCTAGTATTGTTTGGCGGCTCAGAACAGGAGCTACAAAACAGTATTAGCGATTTAGAAGCGGCCTGTACGAACTTTGGAATGACCATTAGCAGTTCAAAAACACAAGTTATGCATATTGGGAAAAATCGGAAGCAAGTGAATTGTCTGTTGAATGGAAGTGTGCTTGAGCAGGTTTATTTTATTTATTTATTTATTACGAAACCTAAATTTATGTCAATATGTGTTCACTAGCAAGCTAGTAAACATGCTGGTCAAAGACCCAATGCGACATAAATTCCGCCCATGGTACGACTTTAGCAAAGAGAATACAGGTGTCTCAATTCAAATATTTGGGCTGCATCTTCTCTGAAGACGACAAGCTGGATAACGAATTTGAACATCGCAGAGTGAATGGTAATAAAATTGTTGCTCAACTTAGGTCACATGTTTTTAATAAGCGAGAGTTGAGTAAAGAAACGAAATTGATGATTCATGGGTCAATCTTCAGACCAACTGTCACGTATGGTAGCGAGAGCTGGGTCGACTCGAACAATTTAATTCATGGTTTGGAAGTGGCTGATATGAAAGTTTTGCGTATGATTTCGGGAGTGTCGCGTAGGGACCAATGGGAGAATAGAATTAGAAATGAGAAAGTGCGTGAGAATTTAAATGTGGATTCGGTTGAAGAGGAAGCAATAAAGTCGAGATTAAGATGGTTTGGGCATGTACAACGTATGAATGAGTATCGTTTACCAAAGTTAATTTTGAATGCGGAAGTGAATGCAACAAGAGGTAGAGGTAGACCGCGGAGGCGATATTTGAATTTGGTTAAGAACGATTTGAGCGAAAGGGAATAGGGAAACTCAAGACCTGGCTCTCGATAAGGTGCGATGGAGAAGAATTGTTAAGGGGCTGCCATTGCAAAACAGACCAGACGCTGAAGGGCAATAATGGTCTTTAAATGGTTGTTGTTGTTGAAGAAAAGTGCAGCAGAAAGTCATCGAATGTTATGTGAGGCTTACGGGGAATATGCTCCATGGAGTTCAACTTGTGAATACTGGTTTTGACGATTTAAAAGTGGTGATTTTCACACTGAAGACAAGGAACGGCCAGGTGGACCAAAAAAGTTGGAAGAAGCCGAATTGTAAGCATTACTCATTACAAACGCAACAAGAACTTGCAATGGCGTTAAAAGTTGACCGGGCAACCATTTCTAGACATTTACATGCAATGGGAAAGAACCGAAAACTACGAAGTTGGGTGCCACATCAACTGAATGAAAATCAATTGAAAGCACAAATCGAAGCGTGGAAAAAACATCTTACTGAGCACAAAAAACATAGTTTTTTTGTATCGAATTGTTACTGGCGATGAAAAATGGGTCTATTACAATAACCCCAAACGTGAGGCAGCGTATATAGACCCAGAGCAACCAGGACACTCACAGTCAAAGGTTATGCTGTGTATTTGGTGGGATGAGGAAGGTTTATTATGAGCTGCTAAAACCTGGTGAAACGGTTACAGCTGAACGCTATCGACAACAATTAATCAAAATGTAGCATGCATTGAAGAACAAACGGCCTCTGATAGCGACCAAACAAAGGAAAGTTTTATTTCACGATAATAATTTCATACCACATCATGCACTCATCGTTAAAAAAAGACTTCGAATGGGATCAGATTGATCAACCCGCGTACTCTCCAGACCTTGCCCCTTCTGACTACTATTTGTTTCGTTTGATGCAAATCGTCCTGGCCGATGTACGCTTTCAAAATGTTGAAGAAGTGCGAAAATGGGTCGATGACTGGATAGCTTCAAAAAATGAGGAATTCTTTCTACGTGGTATCCACAAACTTCCTGAAAGATGGCGAGAAGTCATAGCTAACGATGACGAATATATTGGTTAATGTACTCATTAATTTTACAATTGAAATAAATGTTTGTTTCAACACAATAATTCTTTAAAATTCTTGCACAAACCCAATAGAAAAACGTACCAGAGCTCTTGAATTAAAATCAATGGGGTTTTAGACCGATGCGCGGATGTCAAGATCAAATTTTTTGCATGAGACAACAAATGAAGAAATTTCATGAAAGGAACAGGAATATGTATTTGTGTTTTGTTGATCTGCAAAAAGCGTATAATTGTACATACCAAGAGCTAAGCTTTGGTCAGTGTTGGGTGATTATGGACTAAATGGTTCATTATTGAGTGCAATTAAGAGCTTGTATAAATGTTGTGAAGCGGCTGTGAGAGTGGACGGAGAGTTGAGCGAATGGTTTGAGGTGCGAAATAGTCTTCGACAGGGCTGTACCATTTCACTGCTTTTATTTATAATTTATATGGATAAATTGATCAAGTCAGCAAAGCTGAGGGGTAACGTAATTTTGAGGGGAAATATTATCTCTGCTCTTGCATATGCAGATGACCTGTTGTTGTTTGGGTCTCGAACAAGAGCTACAGAAGAGCATAAGCGATCTAGAAACGGCTTGTACGAATTTCGGAATGACCATTAGCAGCTCAAAGACACAGGTTATGCACATAGGGAAAGACCGGAATCAAGTAAATTGTATGTTGATTGAGGGTATGCTTGAGCAAGTGTCTCTATTCAAATATCTAGGTTGCATCTTCTCTGAAGACGGCAAGTTGGATTTGAACATCGCAGAGTGAATGGTAATAAAGTTGTTGCACGGCTTAGTTCAACAATATTGTAGCACTCAATTGGCTTTGCAACTTTGCTGAGAACACATATCTTTTATCTCTTGTCAGTTCACTGATAAATGAGAAACAAAAAATTCGCGTTTTTCGCGGAAGTGATAAGGGATAGTGAGATGGGGTCTGATGGAATATCGTAGTTCTTGACATGCTCTACAACTTTGCTACAGACAATATTTCAAGTGGTGCTGAAAGGGTAAACATAAATGTGAATCCAATAGCGAATTTCTTGAAACAATAGCAAATATAACAAATTTGTCCTTGTTAGCTGTACACAATACATAATTTATACAATTAACATTATTTGTGAGATTTTCAAAACTTTTGTAAGTGTGAACATAAGTGTTATGTTCTTTCATTATATTATTATTAAAAAATATCAATCAATCAGTATAAGAAACAACGGAAATATCCGAGCAGGATTCAACTACTTGCATATGCGCGAAAATTTGTATAAAATCACCAAACTTGAAGTTTTTGTTTTAGCGCACTAGTGTCACATGAAAATAGCTCGTATTCGTACGCATTTGTACGCACTAATTGCAAAAAAGACTAAAATGGGTGGAAAATAGAAAATTACTCAATCAAATTTAGAAGCAATATATACCTTATTCACAAATATTATATCTAATTGAATTTTTCAAGTGTACTGTTATTTAAAGGAAGCACTTTCTTGCGTTTTTTTCAATAGTACATATTTCATTATCTACAGGTTAGTTAATGTTCACTGTGTAGATGAATACAATATATGAAAGGAAACTCAATGAAAAGTTATGATTTTTTCTATAAATCGTCTCACAGTCTAGAATGAATATAAGAAAGGGAAAAAGCTAGTCAAATGTCCAAAATATTTATTTCGCTTCATTTGATATAAAAACCATCGAAGTGATGTGAATTTTCTCAGAGAGCAATAATACAATTTAAAAGGATGCGAAGGACTTGATATTCTTTTGAATTGAAATGATCTCCAAAAATATTGGCTTGATCTCCAAATATATGGAACGATAACCTGGGTCGAAAATAGGGTAGGTGGCATGCCCCTAGCGGGGGAACTTCAAGACAAAGGATAAATCAGTAGGTGATCATTAGACAAAATTGGAGATCGAGTCAATATTCTTGGAGATCGTTTCAATAAAAAAATATACCAAAAACTATTATTCCAATTTAAAATCTATACGTATATATGTTTTTCATTTAGTCTCATTATATTAAAATATAAATTTGTAATCTCCGATACTTATTTTAAATACGTAAGTTATTCATCTGAACGATAGAGTCTGTGATCTAACCCGACAATCGCATCACTTTTATGTATCACAGTGAACACATTGAACAGTAAAAATTTTGAATATTTGACACAGTGCAATTATGTATGCAAAACACGTGTTTTCAACAATAGATATCTGACACGAAATGTTTCTTCACAAATAATTACTCTTTTCATAAAATATAAAACAGTTTAATCGATGGTACAATTAAATCTATATTGACAGTAACATTCAATGTCAGTGAAAATAAAAAAAAAAAACGTTTTTTTACTCAATTCAAAGAGAACAAGAGAAATAGAAACAAAAACCATACATTCACAAAGAAAACAATTGAGTGGTAGTTGCCAAACATATTATCGCAAACGCTTTCACTCAATATGCTTTGAATATTTGATCGAGCAAATTTTTCCAAAGCTTTACTTACGCTGGAAACGTCAGCTTGAAATGAATCCATCAGATGGATTTATCCGATGGATTTAACGCTGGTTGCATTAAATTGTCTGCATTTATTTACAATGTGACCTAATTTTTTCATTGTGGCCAAAATCAAAAATTGCAAATTCTTTTTGTAAATACAAAAAATTCAATGCAACCAACGTAGCGTCAAAAGCCATCGAATAAATAAAAAATTCTGATCAGGGATTGTTTCTCTGAGGAAGTGTATCAACTGAGAAGAGCAATGAGGAGGAAGAATTTACTGAAGGGCAATACTCCCCTCAATATTATATTTATATATTTATTACCTCCGACGAAAGAAGTATACTCGTAAAATTTACATTATTGTGAAAATCTATACGTACTATTAAGAGTATACTTCTTTCGTCGGAGGCGGAAAGATTATTGAGGTAATAAATATATAAATATAAAAAAAAATTCTGTTCCTCACTGACGAGGAGTATTGCTCCTCAGTAAATTGCTCCTCGTCAGTGTTCTCCTCAGTTGATACACTCCTCAGAGAAACAATCCCTGATTCTAATATTGCAATTGATTCATATTTACAAATCAAACAACACTATGTTTTTCTAGAGTTCTCTTCAAATTTCATAAGCGTATTTGAAAAAAATATATTCAGAAATGATCAGGTTAAATTCATTAATACCAAATTCTTTAGTTCAATTAATTGATCAAAAGTTTATCAAAATACAAATAAATGAATAAATGAATAAATTAATAAATGAAAATAAACTATTTACATAACGATGATTGCATAGGCATTCGTAATTTCTTATAGAAAATTGCATAATATCTTGATGATAATGAACAATGGCTTAAAATTTAAGTTCATGTATCAACCTGATAGCAGAGATTTGCAACGTTTAGAACTTTTTTTTATAGAATACTAACGTATTATAAATATAAAGCTCAGATACCCATCGATGCCTATAGGCTACAAAAACCTTAATAAAGTTCAAAATTTGCCGCGAATCAGCGTGTCAAATTGTAAAAGTAGATATGTTTCTACACTTACATCTAGTTATTACTAAATTTCCTACCCCACAATTAGCATTTTATAGAAATTTTTTACAATTGGGAGGTAGATTTACAAATGGGGTATACAATTTGCCTTTTTAGCACCATTTTTTTGGTGCACCCAGATTTGTAAAAAGTTTTGCTAAACCTTACGCAACTTAAATTTTATGTTTGAAACATATGCTTACTGCATGGCTTAGTTTTAGATATTTTTATAAGCTTGGATAAATTTAAAACCTGAATTTTAAGGAGACTAAGAAGCATAACACGAGTTAAATACTTTGAGCATTTTTTTATATTGTCGTCTGTTCTCTGTCGTTGCTTGTATATATTTTACGCAAGCTCAACAGGATAACTCGATTAATCATACAGATCAATCTATGGATTACCTAATTTTTGCATCTAGATTATCGAGAAAAGTTTGAATGAGTTTGAATATTGACCACATAGATGAATATGTTCAATTGTAACATTAAGAATTCATTTCAACCGCTCTTTTTGCATTATTATTATTAAAGTAATAACGAAAAATCTTCTATTCTGTTTATTTTGCACGAAATTCATGAATATTTGGAGATAGGAGATATCGCATGATTCCATGCCCTTAATTTATTTAAACTTTTAAAATGATTATAAACTTTTGCTTTTTCATCAGCAATATTCTAATATTCAAAAATATAAAAATATAAAAAAGCGTAAATTTGAAAATATCATGTTTGTGCAATGTTTGAAATAGCAACTCAAAATAAAATCATTAGTAAAGATTTCTTAGTGTAGCTGTGAATTCCTTTTAACCATACGATACAAGGGATATATATATGTAAACACTTTAAAAATAAATTGTTTGGTTCTTGATCTGCAGTTAATTTTTTTAGATACCGGAATGAAAAAGGAATGAAAATCATTTACGTTCCAACTTAACTTGCATATTATGTACGGTGCTCTAATCATGTCATTCGAATATCTTATTTATTTATTAATGTTTCAGCGCGTAAGACAGGCTGTAAAAAATTCAATCATACAATCTATTTACATCTTATTTTCGTCATAAAAATACCGATTCCCTTCTTCCATAAAATCAAAATTAAACAAAATTGAAATCAATTTAATACATTTAAATTTGGTGCCACTTGGTGTAATTCTATCAACGATCTAAATTCATTACGTTCTGATCTGAGACGAATTTCATTATCAATTGAATTGAAGTATTCAATGGTCTATTTTGGGAATAATTTGTACGATGATTAGAAACTCTATACATTTCAACACTATTACTACGTAATTATCGACCCGGTTCAACTATACACGTTCCAACAACTGAGGCGAATTTATGAATCCATTCAACAAATCATAGAAAAAGAAAAGATCAGCATTAATCCGTTGACGTTCCAATGAATCTATTGCAACCAAAAAACACCTGTTTTCATACCGCCGAATTGGATTATTATCTTCATTCCAATTCAGATATCTTAGCGCAAATTTTGTAAATATTTTCTGAATGAATTCAATTCTCTCACGATGGATTCTCTTGCCCAAGTCAAACAATTATCACGTTAAAAATGTTTCATTTATATTTCATGTCATTAATTTGTGTTCATATATGTATTTATCGCATTATTGTTACTAATTCAAGAAATATCATTTCAGTATGCGTGCACTATGAAGCAATGATAATACCGCGTGCTCAAAAATGAAATATTCGCATTTCAACGTTTTTAATCTTTATATTGTAATAGTACAAAACAGAACAACAAATGAGTCATTTAGGATGCATGATGAAGTTAAATAGTGCATATTAATTTAATTACTATATTATTATATTTATAATAATAACAATTAGAGACCACCATAAATAATTTGAAATAATGATTGAAACAAGAATGAATTAAATTCTGACCGTTTCCACTATAAAGAACAAATAAGAATAAAACCTCATAGTTCCAGTATTAAAAAGTCAGCAGATCAAGAATATTCTTATCGATTTTATTGTAATAAAATATTAAATATAAAAATAAATATAAATATAAATAGTAACATGAACATACTGTTAAAAAATTATTCCAAAGCTTCAACACTTCAATACGCTATTGAATTTTCAAAAACTTATCACAAGTGAACAAGAATATTCAAATTGCGGACAAAACAAACATAATTAATCATGAATATATTAGCTAGACAAAAAAAATATTTCATCCAGATGTCAGAATAGAAATTAGTTAAAAAGTTTCGCTGACTTTGTTTTAAATTTTACTATATTAATTATTTTTCTTTTTTTCAAGCAGAAATGTAAAATTCAATTGAACATTATACATACCTTGCTGCCACGTTCATTAAAAATAATTTCAACGTCTAGAATTGTGCCATATTGCTAAAATTATTGGTATTAATAATAAACATACAAATGACCAAATTAGTATATTTTCTCAATAATTTTGAATTAATATACATAATAAATAATACTCACACCAAACATAGCTCGTAAGTCTGGGTCACGGAATCTGAATGGGATGTTTGAAACATGCAAACGTTTTGGTTGACTTCTAGAGTCTGTAATAAAAAAGATACCGCAAGAATGAGTTGTGACGACAAACATTTTTAAATTCAAATATTAAGTTACTTACCAGTCACTGTACCGGCCAATGTGTTCATCGTAGCAAGAGCGGCCGCAGTTGATGCAGATATTGTGGTTGTATTGACAGATGAAGATGTTGTTAGCGCTGAAGAAACTGATAAAAAATTATTTTAAAAATAAAATATAAGCGATTTATAAAGAGCATTATTATTTATACTCAATGTTGGTGCTGAAGCAGTCGAAAGCGATGAACTCGACGTGGATACAGCTGCTACGGCAGCTGCAATCTTAGCCTCTAAAGTCTGCTCTTGCTGACTTGGTTGCTATATGGTTCATAAGTTAGAAATAATAAAAACCAAATTATTAATTACATATTTTCGTTGCAATATATTGTATATCTTACCGTAGGTACTGTAGCTGTACTTTGTGTAGACACAGGTGTCACGAGATTTTGTGCATTTTCACTTTCGTTTTGTGCTTGCGATTGCTGTGACTGACTTTGTTGTTGCTATAATTAATTATTATTTTCATTAGAACACTTTCATGGAAATCATTACCAATTAAACTTGTAATTTTTTTTTTTTTTTTTTTTTGCATTTAACCTGTTGTTGACTTTGATGCGACGATTTTTCAAGGGGATTGGCTATACTAACACTTGTCAATGGAAGTGGAAGTGATGTGGATGCAGTTGTTTGTTGCTGTGTTGCAGGAATAGCATGTGTGGCTAAAACCGACGAGCTGAACTGGCTTGCGATTGAACTTGGAAACGCCTGCGTAATGGCCGGCGTAATATTGACAGTGCTTTCTGACTTCATAGCCGTGCTCAAACCATCATTTTTGACTGACATAGCAACTGGTATCGTGCCATCGGTTGTATTTAGCGCTGGTGCAGCTGGAAATCCTGGTCCTGCGGGAAATGGATTCACACCAGCCTGTACCATGTGCTGTGGATAGAAAATATTTCATAATATATCTCCAAATAAATTCTTACTTAAAAATACGAGTTTTAAAAGAACGACGATGATATTTGTTCTTTCCTATTATCAAACTAAATCCTCTCTGCATAAGTCAAAACGTATAAATAGAATTAAGCAAATACAACGAAATATTCTTGCACATTTCAAGGAACTTGATAGAAGAGTTTTTGAAATGCAAATGAATTTCTTTCTCATTTCCTTCCTTCAAATGTATTGCTACATTATGCTATCGAATGTAATAGCTATTTTTCGCAAACTTATGTGACAATCAAGGAAATTGCCTGCGTTCATTGCTGAATATATGAGACAAAATACAAGTTTTTCTCTTTAAACCTAGTCGATTTGGAACGAAATGCCACTACGACATTATGCACGCTATTCAGTTGAGTTCCTTTACCTGCATTAAAAATTATACATTGATATCAATTCTAGTCCATAACAGTTCTCCATTCAAATTCAAAGTTATGTTGTTTACTGTTGTAATGTCATTGTTGTAGGTTTTTGGTGCTCATGTTTACAATGATATATACTTTTAGGATAAACCACATTTTTCAATATTTTTTATTTCATTTGGTTTGTTTGTTTCTATTACTCTTTAGTGCTATTATTATTCTCCTTCTTTTTATGTGTTTTTAATCCTTTTCTTATTTGGAATATATATATATATATATATATATATTGGGAGTATCGGTTAATAATGCGGATTTAGATAACTAACATTATGTGCATCGGAGCACACCGTGGTCATTTTCTTCTTTTTCGTCCGTCATTAAGCTATAAATTCCAGTATGTGTCATTTCGTTGAAGTGTGAACAACAAATTTTTTTTTGCTCCGAAAATGTCAAATTTCGTGCCTGAAAAAGTGGTTTTGCGGGGAAGTTTAATTTCATTTGAAGAAAACCGCTGTTGAAAGTTTTCGATTGTTGTTAGAAGCTTACGGTAAAAATTCTTCAACTCAAAGCACTTGTGAACGATGGTTTGTACGCTTGCAAAGTGGTGATTTTGACTTGGAAGACAAAGAACGGCCAGGTTAGCCAAAAAAATCAAATTTTAAGATGCAGAATTGCAAACATTATTGGATGAAAATTCATTTCGAACGCAACAAGAACTTGCTTTGGAGTTAGGTATCGCCCAATCAACCATTTCTAGACATTTGCATGCAATGGGAAAGATTCGAAAGTTGGGAAAATGGGTGGCACATCATCTGAATGAAAATCAACTTAAAGCACGAATCGATGCATGCAAAAAACATCCTGCAGAGCATCGGAAACATAGTGTTTTGAGTCGAATTCTTACAGGCGATGAAAAATGGGTTTATTACCATAACCCCAAACGTAAAGCAGACTATGTTGATCCCGGCCAACCATCAACTTCACAATCAAAATGCGACATTCATTGTCAGAAGCTTATGCTGTGCATTTGGTGGGATCAGAAAGGTGTGGTGTATCACGAGCTGTTACGTGAATGAAACGGTTACAGCTGAACGCTACTGACGACAACTGGGTGAATTGGCGAAGAAACTGAACGAAAAACAACCATAGATAGCGAAAAAACATCATCGAGTTTTGTTTCACGACGACAATACAAGGCCGCATCATCCAAACATCATTGGAGAAAAAAAAGAGAAGCACAGACCTTGCTCCTTCTGATTACCATTTGTTCCGATCAATGCAGGTCAGCCTGGCAGATGTACGCTTTCGAAATGCTGAAGAAGTGTGAAAATGGGTCGATGAATGGATTTGCTCGAAAGATGGAGACTTATTCAAACGAGGAATCAACAAACTTTCCAGAAGATGGGATGAAGTCATAGCTAACGATGGGCAATATATTGGTTAATGTACTCATTCATTTAGTTTTGAAATAAATGCATCTTTTCAAGCCAAAAAATCCGCATTATTGACCGATACTCCCAATATGTATACAGGGTGTTTCATATAACAGGGCCACTACTCAGGAGTATTAATATCGAATTTCTTTTGTTACTATCGTTTAGAGGGGACTAAGATTTTTTTCGGGGTGGATTTTTTATTTTTCCCTGTGGGGTTGAGGGGGAGGTTTTTTTCCACTCAAAAATTGAATTTTTTCAAATCTTTGCAAATAAACTCAAAAATAAGTTCGAATATTTAGCTTTTCATGGTTTTATGGTATTCTTGAAGTCTTTCTCTACAAGATAGAACAAATTTTCGATTGTTCGAAATACAAGGGGGAGGCGAAGGGGTGATGAAAATTTATATATTGCCTCTTCATATTTTTCGATATTGTTTCACGTAAATCAAATTTTTCTTAACTCTATCATGTTCATCGATTCCTATTCTATAAGATAAAATGATTTTCAGATCATTTTTATCTGATTGAAGCCGGCCAGAGCCAAAATTTCGGCGACCTAATCCATTTTTTACCCTATTTTTCTATATTTTTGAATTTTTTGTAAGGAAAGTGGTCCGACGACCTCTATTTTCCTTGTCTCTATCATGTTCCTTGAGTCCGCCTCTACAAGACACGACAGATTTCAGATCTTTGGAATTGCTTCTAGGCCGGCCAAGGCCGACTCGGCTTTTTCACTTTTTGCGCATTATTTCGAAATTAAATTGAAGTTAGTAGTGTCTTCTTCACTTTATTGTAATATTCGAGTCTACCTCTACAAGATAAGATAGATTATGAATCATTCCATTTATATTTGAAGCCAAAATTTGAGCTGCTAAGCCGCCAACTCATTTTTTTAATTTTGGAGATTTTTTCATAAATGAAATCAATTTTTTGTGGGTTTTTTGCATGATTTCCTTTCCATAAAATAGGCGTTGTGTGTGTGTGTGTGTGTGTGTGTGTGTGTGTGTGTGTGTGTGTGTGTGTGTGTGTGTGTGTGTGTGTGTGTGTGTGTGTGTATTATACATAGTTCTTTTATTTGTAAAATTTGTGAAGAATGAAAATCTTTATTAACTAGAATAAAGATTTAAAATACGTTTGAATGTAGTTGTTCTTATGGCTTTAGTTGAAAATGAATACATATTATTCACAAATAGGCGTATGCACATAACTAACCAAGAAATAAACAGAAATGACTCTTAAACTCAAATACATGTGTGTTCTATTACAAAACTGTAAGCATGTAAGTTGTCATGTAAAGCATATAGGGAAAAGGCTCATCATGCACACCATATTTTTGTCTAAAAATACCATCATTTACATGCGTTTCTTTTCCGTTGAGCTTTGTCATCATCAACGCCGTCATGTATATACATATAAAATATATTATTGTTTTTTTTTGCAAAACTGTTTATTTGATATGCATTCTCAACTCAAAAATATTATTTTCTCTCCTTTGTCTTTTCTCTCCTTTGTGCCTTATTAGTTATTCTTGATACATACTCTTTTCTTTAATTTGTATGTTCAGAATATATTGCTAGATGACTGAATGAAATATTAAGACATTTACGTAGAATATAAATGTGCATAAATTATATATAATATGAAAAAATGAACCAAAATGAAGTAACTGCAATCTTGAACTATTGACTTGTAAACTTTCAAATCGAGGAATGCTTCGTTTGCACTTAATGATACATATACGCAAATTTTTGTAGATGAATTTTCTTTCAAATTTCCTATCACATTTGTATTTAACAACTTTCATTTGCGCAAACCACATTTACATAGCAAATATGATAAAATATTCAATTTTTTAAGAAAATTCTGCTTTTCCATATTGCATTTGCATATTATAAAATATATTATAAAAATATATGGCAAACATGCTTTCGCGTAGTTTGTATATCATTTGAATAATAAAATGCTATATTTTTCATGTGAACAAGATATAATTAATAATAATTCTAATTTTTCTTAAGATTAATAATTAATAATTTGTTTTTCTTATTGTGAATATGAACAATTGGCAACGTGAAACTTTAACAATGTAACGTATAAAGTTTGGTCAATGAAGCTCAGTGGACATTCAAAATATAAAAGAAGTTTTAATTGCACATTCTAAATCAAGAAATATTGAAATTCATAATCAACAAAATAATTCTAATACAATCATAACTATTATTTGCTTAAGTTAATATATTTATTTTAAGTAAATATATATATTACCGGGTAATACATCCCTTGTGTTGGCAGAAAAAATGCTCCTGAACCCCACAGTTTGACAGCTTTTGAATACACTTTGGCTGATGAAATAATTTGCTATTTGTTGGGTAATAATTCCGTTTAAAAGTTCGATTGCACTTGTTTTTTATATTTACACTTATTGTATTTTATTTTATTTTTATTTTACTTGTATGGTTGTATTACAATGCAATATTGGAACCTGAAAAATTTATAAATTTGAATCACAAGTAAGATATTTATTCACTTGTTGTTGTATGTAGTGTACATCCGTTTTTTCCTATTATTTATTTCAATTGATTCACTTAAAATTCAATTGATGGAGAACACAAGTTCATAGAATTCTCTCATCATGAAAAAAGCACAGCACCAGAATTGAAAATGTTCATGATTTCAAGAGCATTTTGAAAAATGAATTATGAAATAAATATTGAATTGGAATTGATTGTTTTTTGAAGATGAAATGAGTACGTGTAAATTTTACAATGAATATTCGCGAATTAAAACGACTACTTGTTAAATAAATATTAATATTAATATAATTTCGCTTGAAAGTTTGATTGCACTATTCGATTTGATTGAAATCTATAAGTTGTATAAGATAATTTTGATGAAAACGTGTTCAATGTTTAGATTTGAATATGAATTTAATCATATCATTGAATATAACCGTAGCTTGAACACACTTACTGTTTTTAAGCATTTTAATCTGTTTTTGAAAACAGTTGGAATTTTTGAACCGTAGATTAAACAAAATATATAATGTTATGATAGCAATGTTATTATATGTCATTTGATTGATGTTTTTATACGCACTGTATGCAGAACAACGCCACACAAAACTACACAAATGTAAATAATGTATGATGTACATAAAATGAAAACATTGTAGCCTGTGAAGAATACTCACAAAGAAAAAACAGGAGCAAAAAGAGAAGAAACAAACAGACGGAAAAGGAGACAGACACGTATACACGCAGAAAGAGAGAGAGAGAGAGTGAGATTTTGTATGTGTGAAAGAATATCTATGCTAAAGTGATTAAGGTTTTCATATCATTTGAATTCTATCCGTCTTGTTTAGTTCTATCTCTCAGCGTACAGTTTGAATCTGAGTACTTTGGTGTTAGTTCATGCATTTAACTGGGATCTTGCGTGCTTGCTTGTTTTTGCTATTATGTCCATAGGCCATATGTATGATTTGAGTTTTGAAACACTAAAAACAACAATTCTCAATTGAACTCAATTGCCCAAAGAATTTTGTTATTGTGAAATATATTAAATTATTTGATTGCCGTTGTTAAAATACTATATGTTGTATGGTTTTCTCCGTTGTTAATTATTCTGTTATAGATATGCTCATCTCTGTTCTCTCGATGTATATTCAAATAAAATACACCTCACTTCGATATTTTGTTCCCACGATTGATACAGAAATTGTCCAACAGAGACTTTTTTTATCAATACAAATTTGTTGGATCGTTATTATAATAATTTAGTCGAAGGTACAGATAAATATATCCTACGATGCATTTGTATTTTGAAAATATAAAGCCGTTTTGTTCTACAAGCATCTATACAGATGATGCTATTACAATGACAATATGAAAACAGTAATCGTATCGATATTACAAATGATAATAGAACAGAGTTAACGGTATGCACCTTGAACTGAAAACACAAACAAAATCTTCCTTATTTTCAATCACAAATCATTATTAATCATTCTTCTTGTTCAATAACATTCGAACGAAAATTGATAATTTAAAATGAAATTGGTTTTATATGTCAAATAGCAAAAACACGATAAAGACTCACAATACACAGACTATATTTGCTGCTGTTTCGTTAACCGTATGCACAGCAAGTATGTCTAAAAATGAGACACACCCGCCATTTTATTAGGGATTGAGGAGAACTCTCGCGCGCACATTCACATTTAAGATCGGGAGAAGAGAATATTCAGGCAGATTTGCTCTTAATGCTTTTATCTCTATGTGTATGGAGCATTAGACAAAATAGCGCGCGCATATATGTTCCTTCACAACGGCCAACAAAATACCGTACGAATGGTTCACAGTTAAAGTGATGCACTAGGATATATAATGTGATGTGATTGAATTTGATGCCGAAAATATGCACACACATACATACATACACACACACACACACATATATATATATATATATGTGTTTAAATTTATAAATGGCCCTGCATCTAACTATTCTCACATTTACAAGCATGGATTTGTATGAGAGAAAAATATACATGAATGTATTTATGTTTCATATCCTCGAAAAATCAGAAAACTATGTTTTCATTTTGGCACATCACTCATTTGCGATTACATTTACTGCACGTTTACCATATTCGTTCACTATTTTTTGAGAAATTTTCAAAGGTATACTATTGTGAAGAATAAATCTCATGAATGCACCATTAGTTTTAATCTTCATATACTCTTTAGTTTCTTTTATGTTTATTTATATTTTATTCGTGTAGAATGAAACATGTTTAACAAAGGAATTCAATGTTTCTTGGAAATTAGCCAACTTAATGATTAACGATTGATGCAAACAAATATAATTTTTATTGTGAATATTTTTACGTTCTGGTTCTGATTTTAGTTTCGATTTCAATGAATTTTTGGCACTATTTTATATTCTTACTTCATTTATTTCAGCAATAAAAGGTTTTGGATGTACGTCATCATAATAGTTAGATTTGATTTTTACCTATCCAATATAACTATATGTTGTGGACAAATTTCTGAATTTTCCACATGAAATTTTAACGTATTATCAATGTAAAGTAGTCAAGAGCATTCATCACAGCCAAATAAAACTTCACCAAATCAATATAAGAAACTATGTTTGTAAATCTATTCACAGAAGACAATTTTTTAAAACAAAATATAGTTATTAGGAAGTTTTTTTTTTAAATCTTATGAGTATTTTTAACATGGAAAACACAATTTGTCGAATTCAATTTAACATTTCTTGCAATGTGTATCTTGTTTGACATTTCAAAACATTAGATTGGTATTTCACATGAAGTTTTGTTTAATTGGTAGTTCTTAGAATTTGTAAGTAGCGCTATAAAGCGAAAATCCCATGTAAATTGGAAGCATTGTTCATTTTCAATGCAAAAATATAGTTATTTAGCTTCAATCTTTTTGAAAAGTAAATTATTTCAAATAGAAACAATAAACAAAACAAAGTAATATGAATAAAATCACTCTTATTGAAATATATTCAGTAAATTATTAGTAATTGCAGATTCCGCTAGATGACGGTTTTTGTACTGGTTTTATTTTGTCTGATGTTTTTTTAATCAAATAATTAAGTTTATATTTCTTTTAGGAAAATTACCCAAATATCATCGTTCACCAACTGCCATTCTCCAGATAGTTCCTCCTTCATACGTGTTGACATTTTCGCTATTTTTCGCATTGGTCAGACCAGTTTGAAAACACCGTTGAAATTATTCACTGAAATTATTATTGCTAATTTAAGTTGTTGCATTCGACTCAACGACTGCTGTTCATTTGAAGCGTGAATTTGCCTTTGCACATTTCATCTTGATTGAAAAATAAAAACAAAACGGTTCATTCATCAAATTTCTGTTATTTGGTTCCATTTCCGATACATTCCACAATCTCTGATTCATCTACTCAAATTGATAACACGCTGTATACTTTAGAGTATCAATAATGTTTAACTTATGGCAACCCCATTTATAATTTTATAACTAATATATTGTCAAAAATTTACATTGATTTCACAAATGACGTACACTTGTAGCTGAAAATCATATCCATGAAGCGACAATATAATATACACATATATATTTCTATATTTTATTGCGATGAAGATAACAATATAAATAACGTATACATTAAAAACAAACTGGTATAAAAATTGTCAAATTTGTATTGATGAGGAGTGTATTCGTGTATGTGTGTATGAGTCAGAAGTGTTTTTGAAACCAGAATGGTATTAGTTATGTTCAGTTATTCACTTACAGTAATACAATCATATATCAAGCGACTTAAAAAAAAATTTTCTTGAGTAAAAATTCCTATTATATATAAATATATATGTATATATTGGTTGCCAATGATTCATATTTAGTTTTACTCTCATTAGAAATTTTAAAACAATAACAAAAGATTTATGCAGAAAAGTGTAGAATAATAAAACTTCAAATAAAAAAAATTGTGGGTTTGTTGTTCCACTTGCAACTGGAACTATATATGTGTATAAATAAGAGCCAATAAATCAAAAAATTACTTTCGTAGAAAAAAAAATAATGTGCTGCAAAATACATTGAGATCACTATTTATTAGGAATTAAATTTCATATCTATCGCCTACAAATAAGTAATACCGATGTTCGATGTATTTGTGAAGCAAAACTTAATCTACGAATCTAAAAAAAAATACTTCTGACTAAAACTCGTAATCAAATAAATGTAACCTTTAACACAACTCCATAGCCAAAGTTATGAGAATTTTCATTAAAAACCAAATAAACTAAATACAAATGTATAAATAATTGAATCATATCCAGAAAAAAAAAAAAAAAAAATGAAAACAGCGGAAATGAGAAAAAAGTGATCAATTCCAAGTTTTTATTTTTTTTCAACAAAAACCCAGCTAAAATCTTATTTGTTGAAATGAACGCATATTTATCAAATGCAATAGAAAGAAAAGATGCTGAAATAAATGTACAAATATTCATCAATTCAACAACAAGGCAACGGCGACAGTAGAAAAAAAATATACTAAATAGCAAGTGATTTGCCATTTGGTATATGAAACCAACTATCTTCGTTTATCTGGTACTATGGTGTGTATGTGTTTTTTCTACTTTCAAAAAGTTTGCTACTCACTGTGGAATTCAACCTGAATTTACATACGTATTTAATTTTCATGCATTGTTAATGTGAATGTGCAAAGCGATCGAATTATATATCTCTTAAGACCTGAAATCAAGAAAAAGAAACACGGAAAAAACACTTTTCTTTAATCGATGCTGACGAATTTTAACTTTTCATCTTTAAGCTATATAAATATAGTTTTCATATTTAAACGGTTTTGGCGTGGTCACACAAATCTTTTAAAATCAATGCTTCCTGTTTATATTTTACTTTCAAAATGAAATAAACAAAAAAGATATTCTAAACAAAGACCGCTAAAACTATTACGTGATTCGAATTAAAAGTGACAAATTTCGGCGATATATTAATGCAAATATTCTGTGCTTGGTTTTGTTTGCTCAATTTGGATGATTTAAATAACGAGAGATTGCGTGAAAAATGAGTTGGGGTACTGAGCTTTGGGTAAGTATAAGTAAAACTAAAATAATCAGAAACCTATTGTTAAACCTATTTTTGTGTCAAAATTCTAAACAAATGAAAGTAGATATAAATTTATAAAGAAAAAGGAAAGGATTTTAAAATTTTGGAATCAATTTTCGTAAATTTCACATGAAATAGTATGGGGTATGTTTGTTTTATTTACATTTATATATTTTGTCATATGTACGCATATCACGAATTAGCTGGTTCTCTGTTTCCATATAGAGTGCGAACACAACACCATAGATGCAATGAAACAGTTGCACTGAATAAAGTGCGCATAAGTTGTGTTTTATAGCTATTTCAGTGATATATTGCATGTTTCACGTACTTGCCTCACATCGAGCTCGAATCATTTAAATTTGATTTTGTTCTGTTTATTGATTTGCAACAGTCTCATGCATAGTAATCATATTAAGATTATTATTACTATTAACCAATATTATAATTCCAACCGTGAAAATTGTGAAGATTTTGTTCTAACTATCCATGAAATAATTTTGCGTTCGAATCAATGAAAGGACATTATGTTAATGAAATTTCAATATAATACAATATATACCAGGAAGAAGAAGCGGCATTTCGACTCGCCCATTTTACAATCATGCACTACAATCAGCATAAAGCAAAATAGAGAAATATATTACAATATTATTAGTATTGATGTCAAGCATTTGAATGTATATGTGTGCAATTTCATTAAACATTGGCATGGCCGCCGTATAAACATTAACCAAGCCCAAAGACGTAGCCCAGTGCTTTCAATATATTAGTTTGTGCAATGTGTACATACAGCATAGCAGCATGCGCTCATTCTCCTTCACTTTAGTTCTTGAGTCATTTTTATCGCTGTTATACTTTTTCCATTTCATATTTTTTTTTTCTCTGCTTCTTCTTTTTCTTTTTCTCTGTCATCATTTGCTTTTTTATATATCATTTAAATGCTCACATACATTAGACTTTAGTTTCATTGATTATTATTCTACTCTAATTCATTCAAATGCAATATACAAACTCCCATTCAAAGAGAGCTAACCAAAAGCGATCAATTCATAAGTTCTTATTGATTCACTAAAGCTAAAAAAAAATATTTATCTATAACATTATTCACTTTACATATAATTTTGAATAAATTTGACAAAATGTGCGAATCAGTTTTTCAAATCATTTCATATTTAAGCTTTTATTACTATTCGGTACCATACAGCGTAGTGTATCATCGCTCTACATTCTAATTTTTTGACAATTATTATAAAAAATATTCATGTATTTTTTTCAAAAACGTGTCAATAATAAAATTCAAATTCAATTCAAAAACTTTATTATTACAATTGTGAAGAAATTTATGAAAGAATTCATTGAAAGTAAGAAACATAAATGATATGATACAAATTTGAATTTAACAATTGACAAATAACAAACAAAGCATTCCAAAATATTTGAGGAAAAAAAAACATTCAAACGAACATTATCACAAACTTATGCCAAAGACACGAAAAAAACCTTATTTGATCAATATTTCTTACATTCATATGTTTGTTGAAAAACACATGCTTTCTAAAACTAATACCATTGTACTTTTGTATGTGTCGTCATTAGCTAAAAATTGTGGCGATCATTCCTTATGTTGTTATATACCAGTTGTTGTTGCATTTTTTGGATTATAATAAAAATAGAAAATGAATACCTTAAATTATTCAATGAATTTCGTCAGTTTAAATAGCTATCAGCTGGTAAATTTTTGGAGTTTTACGTTTCTCATTATTTATAAAATGCTATTCCTTAGATGAAATATTTATTTTCCTAAAAAAATGATCATTTCATTGAAAAATCAGAAAAATTTATCAGAGTTTATCAGAAATTACTCTCTATTTTTTTTATAGACAATCTTCCTTTACACATTTTCCATAAATTCTAATTTTTCAATCATCAATTAAATTATATAAACTTATATATTCAACTTCAACGAATCAACATAAAAGGGAATAAGTGTTAACAAATGCATAGATATGGAACTCAAAGTTGATAATAAAAACAAGAAGACGAACGTTGAACTCATAATAGCATGAATATCACATTTATATTATTCCATCATATTTCTAAATAAAAAGTGGATTTGCTTCTTAGGAATCTGCAACAAGATTACTAGTTTCCGTCAAATTAGATGTTGTCTTGTGTTATCACTTATGAACTAGGTTATAACTAAGGCATACTTAAAGTATGAACTTTTTATTATTCTTGGGAATTTCTGGACATTATAAATTTGGAAGGATTATAAGTTTAAGAATTTGGAGAAATAAAAACTATAAGATTGAGAAACTATAACATTTCGATTTATGTCTTATAACTCATAGATGGGAAAAAATAAGTAAAAGTAATGAAATCATATGCTATTATTTATCAAAAATTTTTATTACATGACTGATATCGATTTTGGATATGTTTAACTCAATGAAATTGTTAATATTGTTATATTTTTGTAAAGTATAACTACAATAGAAATATTGAATGGAATAGTACGATGAAATAGAGATTATAACTATGTTTAATTAATCTGATCACTTAAGTCAGCAACTGTTAGTAGCTTCTTCAAACTTAGAAATGTTAGTATCTCTTTTTATTTTAAGTGATCACTACACACGGAATGTGTCCATGGCTTTCATTTATTTCACAATATATTGAAGAACGAGTGTGTTTATCTTCCGCTAATAATACAATTTTTCAAAGCTTCTCCGAGTTATATTATCAAAGTAAATGAGCTATTTTTTCGTTGCACTAATTTTAGTGATGATAAAAAAAATAAACAAAAATAATGGCATTTCATATGAATATGAGAAGTAATATAAAAAAGTAAAAATAAAAATGATAGTCAGAATGAATTAGTTCTACCCTTTTGTGAAAGTTGTCACTCTATTCCAATGTGCGCTGTATACAAAGTCACGAGATTACCTTTTCTAAAATACAGGAGATCATTCGTAAAACGAGAGAAAAAAATATTGTAGAATATATTCCATATCAATATCAAATATACACCCAGAGTAATTTGACAGCGAATATTCCAACATTTGGTTTAAAATGTCGTATTTCCAACGAAAGTTGTAAAGTTTACAGCTATGGTTGGAATTTTGTACATGGCAGATTTGTTTGCATTAATACCAATGCATTTGCGTATTTGGTTGCAAATGTGGCATTTCGATTGCGCGCTCAAGCGAGTTGGTATTAAAGCAAACAAATCTGTCATGTGGAATACCAACCATGTCTTGAAAAGTTACAATTTTCGTTGGAATTAATATGAACTATACGTAGGGTTGTTCAAATGACAGACACATTTCTGTGGGTGTATATGTAGGATATATTGGCTCTATAACTAGAAACTTGCTATTTTTATTGAATTTTAACGGAAAAAATACAAATGAATCAATAACACTGTACAACAAATTTGGAAAATTTTTAAAATGCTAGCATTCTGAAAACGGATTTGGTTTCTAGGTCAAAAATAATGAATATTGGCGTTTTTAGAATGTTCATTATTTTTGACCTAGAAACCGAATCCGTTTTCAGAATGCCAGCATTTTTTTACCTGTTGTACAGTGTAATTATTAAATATAGAAGTCTCTTACAAAATATATGTAATCTGCTAACTTTGGCTATGTTCCTAATACGGATTATTTGCCTACTCTTGTAAATGTTTCTATAATATGATGAAATTACCGATAGAGAAGCAGGCAATAACTGATCCCTTTTGATAGTAGTCTACACACAAGCAAATCTGTGTATAATTTTTCAATGTATTATTCCAATACGGAAAAAATACGGAACACTCCAGAATGGAGTAAATATGTATTGGTTAACTCCGATTTGGTATAAACGTCACATAGGAAACTGGGCTTTCGAACGATTGTCAAAATTTTTTGCGCTAAAATTTCAGTTTTCACCAATACATATTTACTCCATTATGGAGTGTTCCGTATTTGTTCCGTATTGGAATAATACATTGACAAATTATACACAGATTTGCGTGTGTGTATATTATATTTTTCTTTTGTTTGATCTGCTCTAGTACTTTCTTTCGCCGTAAACTGCTTATTGTGGTAATATATCGATTATGAGATTCAGTACTAGTGTGCGTGCACTCGAAAAATATGAGTATTTTGTGCGCCTCACACTAGATGTGAGTGCGTTGTTGTATTTGGGCTCACACCGTCTGAGTGAAAATTCTAAGTCAGACGGGAGTCCCGACTCATCGGGATACATGCACATTTGATAAAATTCACCATTAAAGCGGCTTATTCATCTGATATGATAATTTGCTTGAATAATAAGTAGATTCAACATTTGGCAGTGTTATTTCTCTTTTATAAGTCAGAAGTAGTGGAGTGATTTTAATTTAATCTAAAAATGAATTCTTTTATACTCAAATAGAAAATGACATCTTCAAAATAGGAATGCGATTTTTTGATAAATTGGTGTTTTTATTGCTGTGCGCACAAAAATGTTCGATCTTTTTATAACTTATAACATTTTATAAGATTTGAATTTTAGCACAAAATTGAGGAAACATCAAAACTGTTTTCAAAATAAAAAATTTGAAGAAACGTAGTAGTTCCTAAAGCATATTCTCGTAGTAATTTTGAAATTACTCACTAATTTCTTTATGTTCTCTTCAATTTTAGGATCAGTTCGAAAACCTTGCAGCGCATACCCACAAGGGTATTGATTTTCTAGACAAATATGGAGCGTTCATTCGAGATCGATGCACCATTGAAATGGAGTATGCAGCAAAATTAAGGTAATTCAAAATGTCCGCGCTATAAACATTTGAATATCCAATTTTTATAACCGAATAAGTTCTTCACGATATTTCTGTAACATAACGACAATTATCCTGCTCCTAAAATTGTTATTGCTCTATTACAATCTAAAAGCATTAAACCTATCATCAGATAAATATTTCAACCTAAATATGCAACATTTAGCACTTCACGCATCACAACACACCGTCCTATTCATAGAGAGAGAAAAAAATGATTCATTTTACATTATTGATATATTTACTGTTTGTTACACTTACCTTTGTATCGTATGTTCCGTGCTGCATTTGTGTCACGGTTCCAAGTGATGTTTTGGCCCTGTGTATTTTGCTTTTGATAATGTCGAAGATTTGAAGCCATTCGAACACCTGGTCGAGGACACTCGTGTCGTTGTAATGACAATAGTCGATTGTTCTTCTTCGAATGCACAAAACCAACAGCTTGCCTTGCATCTGGTCGGACGTTGCATTGTTGCCACAAATAGTAACGAAATTTCATATGAACTCGACCTTTCTTTCTCGGCAATCCAAGTATTCGGAAGCAAAGTGAACACAATTTTGTTGTTCTAAATTCATCTACTTCAAGAACGGTACACAGACTACTTTGTGACAATTTTTCAAAAAGACTTCTCACTTTGTTTCGAAGATATCCTTTTGCTAGTGAATTTGCACTCAAAAATGCATTTCCGATATAAACAAATGTTTGCTTGCCGTTGATAAGTTGCGTTGCTAGCTGGTCGAGAAATTTGTTGGTGACACGGTATTGTAAAAAGTCTTTTAAAGCATATTCGTATTGACTGTAAGCTTCAATTGCATTGTTGAAATATTTCAGAATATGCTCGGCGTAGACCTCATATTGAGGCGATCGAGGTCCAATTTGCCCAAGACGTTCACGATCATCGGCCATCACGGCATCAATTTCCTCAGTTAGCTTTTCACGCCATTTTGCGGCGATAATGTCCCGTTAGTGTGTGATATCGTTTTGACGTTAAACGCATGTTCTCCTCCGATCCATCGGGATGGAATCGTACAACGGCGTAAACTAATTTCAGACCCGTGTCGAATGCGATTTTTTGTTCACAATCAGCAAGTTTGCGTTCCAACAATGCTTGCTGTTGTTGTTTTTTTTCTTCATCTGACTGAACAAGGATCTCTTTTGTTTTCCTTATTTTAAAACTAACGGAAACTCCATCTGAGTCAATGTCAAAATAATGATGCCAAAGTGCTGCATAATCTTTGGGTCGCTTTTCTTTGCGCCTCATTGCTGTTACTTAGTTTCAGGAGCCAGTACAAACCTTGATTATCAATAGCAATGTGATGTCGTTTGAATGTAGTTATTGGAATTACTGTGAATTCTGTGTATTTACGAAAACTGCTTCTGCCTTTTTCTTCAATTTCTGCCTTGCGTTTTTCCCTGTGTACACATTCGAGTATCTATGAACTTGTTTCTAGATCGAATATGCGAATAAAAATATTTGCGGATACGATTGTATGCATGCACGCAAATATTGTTCATAAAATTCACATAATATTTTTGAACTGAATAATTGTACATGTTTCCGATGCCTTCAATGCCTGGAGGATCAGGCATATTGGTTGCACGAACTCTTTATTTTTGGATCTAATTTGTAACCATCTTGTAAAGGTGTTTGTGCTTGTGTTTCTGAACGAAATTTGATTTTTTCCTCTATTTATACCCTTTTAAAATGCTGACAAAGCAGTGCATGTTTTCTAAATTGTGCAGTTACCCGATATCAAATCCACAGGCACAAATCTGAACATTTTTCAAAAACCGCAAAACTAAATTTGTTGATAAATCCGTGATAAATAGCTGCATTGTAAATGCTGGATGGAAACAAGTGATCAATCGTTGCACTTGAATTTTCCATTTTCGATTTTATTGTAATAACAAGCTCGATTTTGATCAAAAATCACAGTAATCTATGTTTCAGTAAATTAAATAAACTCTTAAATAATTATACAATAACAAATTAAATGTCAATTTGTATGGAAATAAACATACTAAACAAAATGTGGTTATGTTTTCAATGTTGCACAAAACACAGTTAAGATTTTATTGTGTTGCATGACAAAATACGCATGATCAAAAAGAGTTGAAATTGAGAAAAAGATTATTGTCACTCACCACAGAGTCGGCATTTGTTGTTTTTTCGAAACGATCAATCGCTGTATTGTAATGTGTTACAAACTCAAAATCAAAATCAAAATTCACACTATAATATGTGACTCCAGTGAATTAAATATATTCTTCATCAATTTTAGTTCGAATACATTAATTATATTCATGTTCCAATAACAAATGAAATGCCGATGCGTATGGAAATAAACAAACTAAACAATATGAACGGCTCCGAGGAAAAATGTTACACAGAAAAGTTCCGTGGAAAAATGTTATTATTCAATGTATTTGTTGTTGTTTTTTTTTGTATGTTGAATACACTAAATAATAACATTTTTCCACGGAACTTTTCTACATAACATTTTTCTTCGGAGCCTTTGATATGCGGTTATGTTTTCAATGAATTATACAGTAGACAACTTATGTCAAGTCAGTGTCTCCTGAAACGATTACACAGCAACTACACAGTAAAATAAAATTGAAATAAAATAACGGATTGTTGTCGCTCAACAAAGAATTGGTGATTGTTGTTTATCCCGAGTAAAATGTTTATAAAAATATTGTTTTAGTTCATAGCACGCAAAATGTTTTCAATTTTTCGACTCAAATATTTTTAAAGATATATTCTAATCCATTTGGATTTATTTTTAATCCATTCGAATTTTTCACTACAAAAATCCAAAAAACTAATAAAAAAATCCTTTTGGTTTTACAGTATATACTCCAGAAAATTATTTTTACAATTTTCTTATAACTGTTCTAGTGGAATAAACGCTTTGAATAAATCTATTCAGGGTGTCCCATATACATATATACATATATATTCTAGGGTCGGTCAAAATGTTTGGTGTCAAAGGCGCGATTTGCATCTATGGGTCATTCGAAGAAATGTAAAAATAATCGTTTTTTCCCCTTTTTAATGTGGGTTTTTACATATTTTAGCCAAATATCTTTCTTGAAAAAGCGGGAGGTTCGAAAACATTCTTAGAATGACCAAAAGATTTCAAATCACGATTTGCCCCTGACACCAAATAATTTGACCGACCTTAACATATATATATATATATATATATATATAAAAGGGAGTTTCAATAGGGGTGTCGGGATTTTGAATTCTTCTGATAGGGATACGAGTGAGTAGATGTCATTTTTTTTTTGACAGACGTCATCAGTAAGGTTTGGCAAATTAACCATGGAGCATTACACGATTAAACAACGCGTAGAAATTATCCGAATTTACCATCAAAATTCGTGTTCGGTTATTGAAACGTTTCGAAAATTACGTCCAATTTATGACCAACATAATCGACCGACCACATGCACTATTGAACGTCTTGTTCAAAAATTCAACAAAACAGGTAATGTTGGATATGTAAAGCCACCAATTCGAGAGCATACCGGCCGATTTGAAGAGAATATAGCCGCAGCAAGTGCCAGTGTTGAAGAAGCCCCGAGAACATCAATTCGGCGACGATCTCAGCAATTGGGCCTTTCATTGACCACCACATGGCCAAAATTGCGTGGAATCAATATTAGTGACGTCTACTTCCAACAAGATGGTGCTACGTGCCACACATCACGTCAATCAATTGATTTATTGACGCAAAAGTACAGAAATCGTGTTATATCGAAAAATGATAATGTTAATTGGCCACCAAGATCATGCGATTTGACACCGCTGGACTTTTTTTTTTGGGGTTTCATAAAGAGTAAAGTTTATGTCAACAATCCGCAAAACATTGAAGATCTAAAAGCCAACATCACACGCGAAATATCAAATGTACCGACCGAAATATGCCAAAATGTCATAAAAAATTGGGGTGAACGGATGGTGTCTACAAAGCGTAGTCGTGGTGGACATTTAGATGATGTTATATTCCATTACTAATTGCCATAAATATAGCTACAATTCCTGATGAAAATTTTGTGTCAAGTCATAACTTCGTTTGTATTTTATTTTAATTCAACATCCCGACACTCTTATTGAAACATCCTTTATATATATATATATATATATACACTTTTTTATACACTTTTTTAAAATACAATTTGCTAAACAAAGAAAGGAAAAGATACCAACTAAGAAGTAATTTTAGGCTGGTTTTAAATATGCTCAATCAGATACTTTTCTCACGTGAATAACACAGCCCTGTCACTAATACACATTTTCTTTATCCTTATATAATACGAAACATTAATCAGAGTTTTTTATTTTATATATTTATATTGAAAATTACTCCAAATTAGCTAAAACCGGTTGAATTTTTTAAGTACTTCTACAATACCTTGCATATATAGCAAATATACACAAACTACACAATATTTACCATCTATAATGTTTAAACCGGATAATTTGAAATACCAGTTTAATTGCTAACACCATGGTTTATTTTCCATCAAGAGAAAATAACAAGTTTTGCGAAATGCACATTGTGATTCATTGTATTCTTATGAAGTCTCTTCAAATACGAGAAAAAAGTAAACGTATCCAAAAAAACCATTCATATATAGTTAAATAATATTGTAATTTGGCATATAACCCAATGTGCTATTGGATTTTTAAAACCTAAAAATTATGATTTAAAAAAATCCATCTTTTATATTTATTTTGCAAACATACATATTTACTATATTTTTCGAAACATTCAAATGAACACAATATTTTTTTAACTAATTTTAGGAGACTTGTGAAGAATTATCAGCCAAAGAAGAAAGAAGAAGAAGATTACGAGTAAGTTTTGTATTAAATTTTAATATATTCATTGCGTATACCAATAAATAAAGAAATTCTAATTGGGAAATAGACAAGTTCAATACCTGGAAAATAGAAAAATCGTTAGTATAATAATACATACCAATTATATAATAATGATGATGTGCAAGACACATAATTTTTTTTTCAGAAATTGTCAATTCAAAGTGAATAAAAATTTATATTAAAATAGGGGGGAGTCGGGTGCTTTATATATTTATAACAAATTGAAATTATTTTTGAGTAAACTACAACTACAACTACAATTAGCTTTAATTTGTGCTTTGCACTTCAATCAAAATAAAAAAATGTTAAATGTAATCAATTTTTGAAAGTATGCTTTTTCAAAATAAACTAAATATTTGATCTAACTATTAAAATTCCAAAATTATTTTGGCAACCATCTAGGAATCAATTAGGAACTAATGCAATAAATTAATTATTTTTTCATGTATGATTACAATGTGTTTGAAATTCTATGTTTATTATTTAGCTATTGTATCATAGTGAATTCAATTTGGGCATATCTTTGATATTTTCCATATCGAAAATTCGAGAGATCAAAATATTATAGAACTCATATGTTACTTTAACTTGAATTATGATTAAACTCTTATTTATAATATTATACAAGTCTTTTTGAAGTGAAAATAGCCCGAGTATCTAAAAACGTATTAACACATCAACAAATTCGATTGTTCTTCTTCCCAAAAATGAATTTATTATAATTATTTCTCGCTCAAACGGATTTTTAACAAATTTTTATTCATTCATTATACAAAAAAAAATTTATTCTTCAAGATACTCTCATTATATTTTTTTTTTTTTTTTTTTCATTTGGTTCACCAAATTTTGTTTAGGTTCACATCGTGGCAAGCATTCCGAAATGTTTTACGTGAAATAAGCGACTTAGCTGGGCAACGCGAGGTCATTGCTGAACAATTGCAAGCTCAAGTTATTAATGCCATTACATTGTTATCAAAAAATCTGCGAGATGAAAGAAAAAAAGCGCTTAGTGATGGTACAACTTACCAACAAAATTTGGCATTACAAATAGCATCACTTGATCGAGCGAAACGAAATTACGAAAAATCTTACCGAGATGCCGAAAAGGCAGTCGATAGTTATCAGCGGGCTGATGCTGATTTGAATTTGAGTCGCGCTGAAGTGGAGAAACAACGTCATAATATGGCGACAAAAAACCAACAATCAGATGACTCGAAAAATGAATATGCCAATCAATTACAAAAAACAAATAAATTACAACAACAACATTACGAAGTAGCCATTCCTGACGTATTCAATCGTCTCCAGGAAATAGATGAAAAACGAACCGGCGGAACGAAAGAGTTCATCAAGCGTTCTGCTGATGTTGAATTGTCTGTGGCTCCCATTATTGGCAGATGCTTGGAAGGTATGTGTCTCGGGGGAAATATATATATAGTATATATTTTAATATTTATGAGATATTTACTATATTCGGGAATACGCTCGGTATTATGAATATTTGAAATATCTAGTAAATATTATATTTATTCCAATCAATACCTTAGTAAGGGTGGTAGGAAATCCTAAAATTTGAATTGATAAAGATAAATGAGTGCACGCACATTTAAGGAAGACAAAATGAGAAATAAAAATTGTTGTGATTGCAATATATGTATTGCCTAAAATTGAGATTTGGTAGCTGAGATCAAGTCAACATTCATCGAAAGAATAGAATGGAGTAGAGAGAACGATGGAATAAAAAGGATTGGTAAGTTTTTCAAATGTATTTCGTTGCTTTGTCCAAATCAAAGAAGTACAAGAATATGAAAATTAATACTTATTCATTTTTTTTACAGCTTCTCAGTTTGCTAAAACTGTTAACCGGACCGAGATTTGGTTCACTCCGTTCCTAATTAATGAATTGGAAAAGTATTGATGTACATCGGAAGAAAGACATCGTCAAACCAAAACCGAAGCAAAATAGTCGTCCATTCTCAACGTATTTTAAGATCATAATCATAGTGGTTCACAGGGCAGGGAGAAGCCCGGGAGCTTCCATTAAAATGTCTGTCAAGACCTCCTTTGTCATGGCTTTGAAATTATTTATAATTCCTATGATTTTCAACTCAAAAGTGAAGACCTTTTTTTACTCTTCAAATTATTTTCAACGATGTATGATCTCAACTACCAATCTTAAATTTAACCAAATTTCTTTCATCGTTTTGTCCCACTGTTCTTTTTCGAAGTGACACTCCATTTACAGAAGTTTTACAAAATGTAATTTTATTTTCTTTCATTGTTTTCCTCAGGTATGAGTAAAGCTGCTGAGTCAATAGATGAAAAAGAAGACTCGCAAAAAGTTGTTGAAAGGTACTTTCTACTCACACAAAACATATTTGGCAACATTGCAATATACTATAGGCAATCTGTCAAATTTCCACAACTACTAATGCAAATTTGGCAATTTTTATATGAATTGTACGTATCAAACATTCAAATAGCTCTGCAATATTACCAATACTATTTAAGTAACATAATTATGTTACCTTGAGGTAATATTGCAGAGCAATCTGAGTGTATGTACAATTCATACAAAAATTGCCAAATTTGCATTAGTAGTTGTGGTAATTTGACAGATTGCCTATAGTATATTGCAATGTTGCCAAATATATTTTGTGTGAGTATAAATAAAAATAAATAAGCAATTTAAAAACAAAACTAATATTATTCTTAAAATAATATCATGTGTTTTAGATACAAGTCTGGTTTTACACCCCCTGGAGATATCAAATTTGAAGATTTATCAAAAATGGATCCAGAATCAGCCAGTCCCTCAGAAGTAAGCACTAAAGTATTCAATCACCACACTTTAAAGTCAACGATTAGCGCCTCCAAGCTAAAAAAACGACCAGGTTTCTTTTGGATGTTCAAAGATAAGGTAAACTTATTTATATTATAAAAATAAAGAAAATAAAGAAAATAAAGAAAATAATGAAAATAATTACAACATTAGAAGAAAGATTTCACGAGATATTGGTTTTTATATATTTTCGCCCAACATAGAGCAACTTGTTATCCGATGGTGCGAAAGAAGATTATAGTGATTTGCCACCAAATCAGAGGCGTAAAAAGTTGACTGCCAAGATTCAAGAAATTCAACAAAAGATTCAATCAGAGACAGCCGCTCGTGATGGTTTAATGAAAATGAAAGTTGTGTACGAAGCAAATTCTCTTTTGGGTGACCCGATGACCGTAGAAGGTCAATTGAATGAGTCTGAACATAAGCTAGAAAAATATAAATCAGAGCTAGTGAAATATCAAACGTATTTAGAACAGGCAAATGCGATACAACAAATGCAACATAGTCCACAGACAAATCGAATTCAACAAAGTTCACAGAATACTACCAGGTATATGACATATCACATATGATTTACGTCTTTTTTATCAATTTTATATATAATTTGGCACATTCTTGCCATATTTATGCATATGATATTATTGATTAAAATATCAATCATTCAAATGCAGTGTTGGGAATCGATAGGCATCATCGATATACAATATAAATGTATGAACAGTAGTATCATATAGACATATGCATCTATAAACATTAGACATAGAAGAATATCCGCACAAAGTCTGAGAAAGAAAACGACCAATGTAAATAAACACACTGTAAACTTGCATCTATTATGACCAGATAATAAGAAATCATTATTTATAAAAGAAAAATTAAAATAACATTTATTTATATATTTTGATGCTATGTGTAAGCGTGAGCCGCACTGAAACGAACTCTGTGTAGAAGGGCATGTAAAGAGCGAAGAACGTTTGTGTGAACCTAAACTCTCTCTCTAAAGCTTCTCCCAAACTGCTGCTCACGCATACACATAGCATCAAAATATATAAATAAATTGTATTTTAATTTTTCTTTCATAAATAATGATTCCTTATTGTCTGATTATGAATAATTTCGCTTGTATATTGTTCTCTTTCTTTGCTTTGTGCGAATTTTCTTCAAATTATTACCATTGTCTATTTTTATTTATTTAAACAGCTGAAAAAAATTCATTTTCTATATTTTATACCTATATTTGCTATTTGAAATAAAATTTATTTTGATTATTTTTGTTCGTTATACATAGAAATAACATTTTATGCGTGATTTCTATACAAATTTTTTAATTATGGTTGCATTCTATATAAAAAATACACATTTTGGCAATTATCATGTCTATTTTGAAAAAACGGTATGAAATTTATATGTTTAAATCTGTTGAAATTTTCTTATTTTTCGATATTATTTTGAATTGTACGAACTTGCAGAGGACAATATTGCATAAATACATGCACTGAAATTTCATTTGAAATGTCACGTCATGGAAACAACGTTAAATCTTGCCATTTGGCACTTGTTGCGGAATTGCGTATTTTAGCAAACGTTTTAGTCAATTCGACGATATTCAATGGGTTTAAAATAAAGTTTAAGTGTGTAAAATAGGTAGAATCAAAAATTTTTCAATTGAAACACTTCTGCGTCCGATAAACAAACAAAATAGAGTGAAATTAGCCAAAGAACACCAAAACTGGACCTTTGATCAATGGAAATCTATGCTCTGGACAGACGAGTCAAAATTTGTACATTTTGAAAGTCATCGACGTCAATATTGTGCCAGAAAGACCAATGAACGATTCGATCCAAAATACAAATTGCCTAATGTGAAACACGGTGGCTCTGTGATGGTGTGGGGTTATTTTGGATGGTCAAAATCAATGAAATTATGAAGAAAGAGCAGTACCACAGTATTCTTCAGTGCCAAGCAATTCCATCTAGTCGAGATTTGATTGGTGATAATTTTATTTTCCAACAAAATAGCAACCCCAAACATACTTCTAGGCAGTGTATGAATTTGAAGCAAATACAAGAATAAAATATACTTCAAATAATGGAATGGCCGCCACAATCACCGGATTTAAATCCACTCGAACTCCTTTGGATTGAGCTGGTCCGTTGGGTAAGGGATTTACATACAACCAGCATTCCTGATCTGTGAACTTGCCTTAACGAAGCCTGGAAGAACATCTCAGCACAAAAATACCAAAAACTGATCGAAAGAATGCCAAAATTATGCGCGGCAGTAATCAAAGCCAAAGGTGGCCCCATATTCAAGAAAATCGACTCAAGTGATTTTTCCATACTGATATTGAAAATTATTGCATATTTTCGATAAAATTATTATAAATCGTTCATAAAATGTTATTTCTAATATAATAATAACGAACAAAAATAATCGAAATTAAATTTATTTTAAATAGCAAATATAGGTATAAAGTATAGAAAATGTATTTTTTTTTCAGCTGACCCGAAGTTTTTGGCTTGTACTGTATGTACTTATGCATCGGCTGCATAATACACTTTTTCACTACGTTTTATTTATCACATAAAAAAGGCATTCCAACGGCTGTACTGATGATGCAGGCGAAGATCAACCAGACGATGGGCAAAGTTTAAGTCGGTCGGCATCAGAAAATAGTGTGGCACAACATGAACGAAATAATAATAGTACCAACAACGAATCAATCAATGGGTATTCAGATTATCTGTCTCTAATTATATGTTATATTGTATATATTCAATATTAATACTTCTTTGGGTTTAAATAGATCATCGGCAAGTCCCGAAAGTGGATTGGGAACATCGCATACATCTTTGCATGGTTCCGGTCAAGAAAGCACTATCGAACAAATAATAAATGATGAAATGTATTACGAAGTGGAACCACTCCAACCATTGGGTGTTTGCAAGGCGCTATATGCCTTCGATGGTTAATATTATATCTATTATTTAAGAAATTATGATGATAATGCTAATTAAATTGTAATATATGTATTTATTATTATAGCAACAAGCGAAGGGAGCATTCCAATGGCAGAAGGTGAAGAATTGCACGTTATAGAATTAGATCAAGGTGATGGATGGACGCGGGTTCGCCGTATTACAGATGCTTCCGGTTGGGAAGAAGGATGCGAAGGCTTTGTTCCAACCAGCTATATTTATAGTACTCTATATGCTTAAAAAAATATAAACGAACAAAAATGTCAAACAAAACAAAACAAAACATAAAACATTCAAAAAGTGAAACAAGGAACAATACGAAAATATATTTTGCTTAAATTTATTGGACATTTCTTTAGAAGTAAACAACAAGCTCAAAACAATCGATAATTCATCAAATTTAAAGTTTACCGACTTGTATTTATTTTCATATATATTGTGCATTACTTTATTGATTTCTCAGCTGCTTTTAATTAGTTGAATAAAAAAAACTGGATCTATCGCTAAATTGTTCTAAAACTGCTACGCATTTTAAAAAAATATGATTCAATAGGCAACAGATTAATTACTTTGAAATGTTTTAACTTCCGGTGCTTAAAACTGAAACTAAATTCACACAAAGATATGGAATCGATCAAATTAGTAATTTGAATTTTAATTTAATAACGTTTGCCAATTTGTAACACATGTATGAATGAGTGAATGAATGAATGAATAAATAAATAAATAAATAAATAGTTGAATAACATGTGCAAAACCTTAATTACATTTAATTTATTTGCAAAAATTTCAAATTAAAACTCGGCATTCGAAAAAGAATTATTTTATTTTCAACTTACATAAAGTTGACGCAAATGTACGATATAAGATGTACGTTATAAAATAAAACATTGTATTGTATGCTATAAAATTTGGTATTAGTTTTTTCTAATTAAATTCAACAAGATGGAAATTAAGAATAATAAGCAAAGTAAAACACAGGACAGATTGAAATAGTGAATATAACAATTTTTATTTATATCATTGAATTTCACAATGCTACACAAGTCTTACCAAAATTGTTCAGTTGTGATTTTCTATTAGTATGGAGTCTTTCAAGCCCAAAAAAGCAAAAAAACTAATATCATGCAGCGCAAGTAGTATAGCTATGGGGCTCAGGTCCACTTTTCTAAGTATTAGTGTACACATACACACATACACACATACACACATACACACATACACACATACACACACACACACACACACACACACACACACACACACACACACACACACACACACACACACACACACACACACACACACACACACAAGTCTCTGTGTGTGAACATAAAGGAGGGGCATACATATAGAAAGTGAATGGTTCTCTCTCTCTTTCTCTCTCATTCTCTCTCTCTCTCTCACACGCTTTTTTTCAATATTGTAGAGCATATGGAGAGCAACGACAAAAACACATCCGAATGTTATGCACAATCAGATGCAACTGAATGTATTTCTTATTATTCATATGTGATGTATGCACCAGTTTGTTTTTTCAATTGTTGTGTGAGTGATATTAAACCAATACATATAAAGTATAGAGTAGACTAATGGAAAAAGAGAGAGCATTGTATATACTGTGCATATAGAGTGCTCTCTTTTTTTCTTTTAGTCTATTCTATACTTTATATGTATTTGATATTAACGTATCGAGCGTAACTGATATGGTAAAGGTCTGCTTTGCCATGTATTTTGTTGTTGGAATCGAAGTGAGTGTACCATTGTTTTCATGCATTTAAAGTAAAAAAACTACCAAGCTTTCCAAATGTAAACAAAAGATCAAAAATGCGTCAAGTCTTTTTGAATGCAATGAATGAGAAACTTAATTTTAAAGGTCATATTGAAACCATGAAGATAAAGGTAATAGATGAGAACGTTAATAAAAAAATGAATATTGTTTTTTTCCTTTTGAAATGATACACATCTTTATTTTTTTATTTTTTTTTTTTTCATACAAAAAAAATCAAAAATGTTTTTCACTAGATTTCCAAATGCTGTCCGAATTATTACCGTTTCTGTTGTTATAGTCAAATGTATTAAACTCTGCTTTTTTTTAAATCATGTTTGCTCTCTCACTGATGGCACTATAAATGCGACTGGAATTACTTTAACAGCATTCATGCAGCACAATCCATCTTCATCCAAAAATTGATATCCCAATTTTTGATTACAGTTTGAACATAGTATGTCAGTGCGGGAAAAATGTACGTGTTTCAACTCATCATTACTAACAATATACTCATGAACGAATATTTTTCAAAATACAATAATAATAATAAAAAAAAAAAAATCATCAGAAAATAACTACAATGCATTACGGTTAAAATTTGCTAAACAAACATTTTAAAATACATAAAATTGGAAATTATATTTCAGTCCATTCGATTGATCATTTAAAGTGTTTTACTTGATCTTTCAAATCGTTTGATTCCATTTAAAAGCGTTAAATTAACGTTAGCATATTTTTAGCTAGAGAATGCGATCAAAAGTGAAAATTGATCAAACAGAATGGCATTTATACGCTACGCCTACGCCTACGGTTCCATAAATTGCGACAATAAATTTTTGCACAAATTAAATTTCCCGATTCGGCCAGTTGCAATCGAATGCTACTTTTGGTACAATTTACGATTTCTCTTCACAAAATATCAAAACATAAATCCATATTTGAGATTATCGTTGAAATGGCACGAAATATAGGCGAAAAATCAAAAATGAAAATAAGTACAACAGTTAGGCAGAAACATTGAGTATGTATATTTGCTCATTGTTTTAGTTGCAGTTATGTTCACCTTATTTGCCATAATTGTATTTGCATGTGCAATATATTTTGAGCCTTATTATCAATATCCATTAAATGGTTTAATTGTTTGCTTGTTTGTTTTTTCCATCTTCTTCTTTTTTTTTGAATTAATTTTAATCTCGTTTTTTTTTCATCACACATAAAATCGTTTACTTGTTTAATAATTGTGTGTATACGACTAATTATTGTTCTAGAAATGATTCACTATATGCAATTGAATCACTTAATTGGTTTAAATTATTCCATAAGTTATTTTGTTTTCGATTTTCATCTTTTTTTTCTTGTTAATTTTCTCATGTCATTCTTGCATTTGAAATTACTTTAAATTTATAAAAAAAAAAAACAGTTATTGTTTTTCGTTTGTTTCTCATTTTGGTTTTTATTTTCATTCATTCATATTCAGTTGGTATTTTATTGAAAATAATTTGCGCACCATTTGGCTGAAACTATATATTAATATTTTTAAATGTTCTATTTGTTTAAATCATCATATCGTTGAATTGTAATTTTATTATAGTGTTTTATCAGACGATGTGATATATAAATTGCTGGCGAATTTGAATTGCCTGTACAATGCATTGTAAAATGATAATGCAAAATTTCGAATAAATAGCAATTATGATTGTTTCACGATCATTATTTATTTTCCAATACGACATAAATCAAATTGTGATTTGCATTTTTCACAATTTAAATCATGTTTTAATCGGCACATTTAAGAAATTAAACACGCAACAATTTATAAATACAAGATGAAAGAACGTTAGGAAGACACATTTTTTTATTCAATTGTGTCTAAGAATATCTATGGAATGTGTGTGTGTGTGTGTGTGTGTGTGTGTGTGTGTGTGTGTGTGTTTGAATGTTTGTGGTTGTGAATTTCGATGGCGGTGGTGATTTGACTACAGAAAATCTACAAACGTTAAAGCTTAAAAAGTTCAACTATAGTAAAATGGAAAGAAAATATATTCAAATATATATATATATATATATATATATATATATATATGACTGAAACGCCTATAGGATAACTCAATTGCATGAATAAATATAAATATAGAGGAAGTCTTTTCGTTTATAGTTCATTCCATGAGTTTTAATTCCAACGGAAAAATTTTGCTGAAGAATGAGCCGAATTGATATATATTATATATTTTAATTTTATCATTGGTCACAGCAAAAAAAAAACAACTTGTTGAATAAAGGATGAAAATGCATTGAATTGTGGTTGGATCTGTTGTTTTTTTTTTTATAAAGAAAGAAAAATTTAGATTTATTCTATAACATTTTTATTATTACTGGATTTATTTTTGTTACAGCTTTAGCATTGTCTTTTTTATAACGCAATCACTTTATCAAAATCAATATTTTCCAATTAAAAAAGTACATTATTCATGATAAAAATGTTTGCTTGCATTAGTGTATGCATGAAATATTGGATATGAGAGTAAAATAAAAAACCAAGCAAATTAGAATGACGAAATTCTGTACAAAAATCTTTTTTTTAAAAAAAAAAAAAACTTTTATGTAAATAAAAAGAAATGAATTAATTGAATTAGGCACATTATTATATATAGTTTTTGTTTGAATGATCCGAAAGTCGATGAGAAGAATTAATTTAAAATTTGATACCATCCTTGCATATTAAACTTCATCATGTGTACTAAGTTGTATCGCTACAAAAAATGAAATAAGGTACATTAAGTTTAATTTATTAAACTTTTGTAATTGTTTCGCTGTCATTTTAACTGTCAAATTTCAAATCACGAACCACACCTTTGAAAACTATAGCACAGAATATAACCATAGCTTGTATGGATATATGGATGTATGGATGTATTTGGGATGACAAAAGTAACAAAGTTACTTTCGCCTGCTGCGTAGGTCAGTAGACCTTTTACAGAACTTCCCATTTTACAACAACCATAGCTTTGAATGACTAATATATTTGTGCTGGTGGTACACTGTGCTAGATTATCATTTAACTTGAAAACTTAAATGGCACCAAAAAAGGCATCAAAACGAACAACCATTTCGTTTTAATACTTAACGTGAGAATGTTTAGTTAAACATTTTCGTAATAAAGACACTGTTTGCTTTTTTTTTTTGCTGTACCTTTTTGTTGGACTAGAACTACTGCATCCACTTCCATAATTGGATGAGCATGTGCTGCTATTACTCGTATAATCTGAATTGATTGCCTCTTGCTCAATTAGTATAATTTGAAAACCATCAATTTCAAAATTGTCCATTTCAAATCGATTAGTCAGTTCCACTCGTGAATTTATTGTAAATCTGATTTCTTCAAGAGTGAACTTAAAGTGAACATTCTTTGGATTGATATCAAACTTTTCGTACAAACAATTTAGAATTTTTAGTATCGATACATCACCTTGCACTAAGAAACGACACTTGAAACGATTATTTTGATCGCGTTTTGGTTCATCGATTTCATTTGCTCTGGCATTCCTATAAATAAAAAAGAAAGACACGCTAAATGAGTTTATTTAGTTTCCTTTTTCCAATTTATGAA
Organism: Resseliella maxima; assembly: GCA_029041755.1. Lineage (NCBI taxonomy): Eukaryota > Metazoa > Arthropoda > Insecta > Diptera > Cecidomyiidae > Resseliella > Resseliella maxima. The sequence goes on along the minus strand of JAQOWM010000527.1, from coordinate 2,627 downwards.
ACACACACACACACACAGAGAGAGAGAGAGAGAGAGAGAGAGAGAGAGAAAAGAGAAACATGAAGACACACACGAAAGATAGTGAATGAAAAACAAATAACCTTTGCTCGTCAGAGCGGGATGTTGATGGATTTGGCTGCTCAACACAGTGTGCGGTTGATGGCTTTAGTTGACAATCATCATTCTCTACAATGGTTTTTCCATTTCTTGTTCCAGTAGCGTCATCGTCATTTAAATCGTTTTTCACATCTTGTGAAAACTCTTCTTCTTGAATACAAAAATTAGATTTTGAATGATTTGTTAAAATATTAAAATTATCAATAAATAAATCCCGGTAAAAGTAATTTAAATAAAATCACTGACGCAAACTCAAAAGTTCTACTTAGCTCCTCTAAAGTACTAATTATGACATAGCTCTTAAGAACGGAGCCAATACACATGCATTGGTAAAGGACAAAAAAAAGGACAAAATTTTATGAATAATGCAAAAACAAAATGTGATAATATGGTTTTTTGTGATATGAGTAATTTTATACTCAAAAGTCATTAGTTTCATTGACCATACAAATACACATACAGAATATCTTATCAAAGTCTGACTGTGTGCATGGAATAAATATGAAAAATTCAAACAATAAGTACAGTCAAGAACATTTTTGTAAAGAAGAAATTTTTTTTTTTTTTTTTTTTTTATTTTTACCTGATTCTGTGAACGATTTATTCATTGCACGTCGAATTCCTGGATTTCTGTCGCTATAAATCTTTTCAAACAAACTGTTCAATTGCTTTGCTTCATCCTGTCAAAGGTTAAACATGAGTCATTAAGTAAACGATCATTTTCGAAATGTATAGAATGTTCTGGAAAATTATTCGTCAAAATGTCATACCTTATCAATTTCTTCGCGTTCACATGCATCTTTAACGACACGATTCCAATTTTTGTTAATACCTTTGCTGGGCGATGCTGTTGATTGATTTTGTTGTGGAAAACTAGAAATCGGCGCTGCACTGGCACTGGCACTGGCACCGTCCTTTTTCAAACTTGTCCATCGTTCGCCAACCAATTTTTGTAAGGTGATTTCCACTTTTACGGTCATAATTTTGAATGTTGATTTTGCCGGATCGATTTCATGTGCTAAATTTAAATCTAATTCAACATCATCACCACGAATTGAAATAGAATCCGGTTGAATATCAACCGAAATATTACGGCCATTGGCATTCTTTACGAGCACATCAATGACAACGCGTTGTTGTGTTTGATACCAATCGTGACGTACCGATGACATTCTGGATGATTTTATTCTTCTTTAACTTTTTTTTTATCGTCAACAAAAATTAACTAATCTATTTTTTTTTTTTTTTTTTTTTTATTACAATTTTGAATAATTCAGAATTTATTAGAATGTCTTTGTTAAATTCTGATGACAAGCAGAAAAAAAATGAAATTCTTTGTATTACGATGAGTTGTGGTTAGGTCAAGCACACAAAATAAACTATAGATTGTAGTTGTTTTGAATGAAATAGGAAAACGCTTTTCACTGTTGTCATTGTAGTTATACATTTGTACGCCAGAGGCATTTTATAGGGAATGATATTTCGTTAAATATTTGAAGAATTTTAATACGTTTTTTGCGATTGAAAAACAGAGAAAATGTTACTGTTTCAAATACATTGTTTCGGAATTAGTTTTCAAAGAAATGTATTGAAATGATTATAAATCATGCACACCACAGAAATATTTAACTTGGTAAAATTAATAATTTAAAAATAAAAACGTTTCTTGATGACAGTATGGCACATTCAGTGGAAATTAAATTGTAACAAATGTGAACCAAATTGTTTGTTGACAAAAATATCTTTTTTGCAGGATATGAATGAAATTGATATTGAAACAACAGATGGATCCAAATTTGATTTGGATGACATTATGGTTGTGAATATTTTAAACAAACAGAAAAATAACCTCAACATTTTTTCGCCAAAAGTTTTATGGTCTTATTTCTAAGGCGCCGATTGTAATTGTACTGAAAAACCCAATGCTTGATATAATGCTAAATTTAATTAAATTGCTTTTTTTAATTAAAAAAATTCGGTAATCGGAACCGATCACAATCAGCATAAATAAAGCCCTACCAAAGGCCCCCGTTCAAAATTGAAATCGGTCCTTTGAAAAAAAGGGACTTTGAGAATAGGGCCTTCAAATTTGACATTTACCGTACACAATCCAATTTCCATTATGACTAAAAAGTTATAACAAAATATTTTTCATATTTTGTATAAATGTTAGCAATATAACAATGTTAGATGTGATCAAGAACACTTGATCTAGGCCTATAGGCTCAAAAATTGAATAAATAAACAAACACATTTGCTTAAGTTTTCGAAACAGATTTATTTCTTTATTGATTAAAAAAAAAAAAAAAAGTAATTCTTATATTTTAAAGTAAGACAAAATGAATCAAAGAAACACAATAAATGCTTAGAGATATGAAATAGATCTAAATTGACTTGAAAAGTGTTAAGATATTTTTTTTAAATTCATTTTAATTCAAATAAATGTATGGACAATATTTATTTAATGTTTGAATCGACAACTACATACATTGCTTCAAGGAAGACGCCCA